>CM057231.1:68964975-69509975 GCA_029891385.1 Erythroxylum novogranatense | reverse complement strand
CATAGATAGATAAATCCGAGTATCCTAGAAAGTATCAGAGGTACCTGCTCCGGAGGACGAGCCACCATCAGGGGGATTACATCACCTTAAATAAAGATTGCTCCTCCTAAGGCTCGAACCCACAACCTTCTCACAATCCTCTCCCCCTTTCTATCGCTAAGCTACCTCGTGAGGGGCGCAATTCATGAATTTTGATATGTCTGTCGGATGCTTCGAATAAAGAGGCTTGCCAAGCGCTTATGGATTTTATCATTTTAACAAAATTTGTCTTTAAAAGTTAAATGAATTATATTAAAGGAAATATTACAATGCAACCAAACTCAGTTCGAAACTATCGAAAGACAATTAAGCTACAGTACCATTGGGAGACAATAATACTTTCCAAAAGAAAAAAAAACACTAAAAGAGTTAAGATATTTAGTGATAATTGTTTTGTGACTAACTATTATTTTGTCACAAATACGAGGTTTTTTGTGACAAGACAATATATTGATATTATTGTTTGGATTAACTATGATGATTTATTTTTTTGTCACTAACACAAAAGTAATTGTGACAATTTTGTATCTTTCACAACTAAGTTGTCACTATTAATATATTAATAGTGACAACTTTTCTTTTATCACTAAGTTTTGTCATTAAAAGCCTATGCAATTTGGCGCCAAAATGATTTTGGCATGAATAAGTTGTAATTGTGACAAAACATATGTTAGTTGCTAATATTTTCTATTTTGTTGTGACAAAGCATAGTTTGGTCACTAATATTTTGTTCTTTTTGTTACGAAACTGTGAATCGTCACACTATGTTTTACTTGTTGTGACAAAAAAATTTTGTCAATAAATATTCAATTAATTAATGTCTACTTTATATTATCACAATAACAAAACTATAACTACGGTCACAACTATTCATAATTTATATTTTTGTCATCACAAATATGATAATTTTTAGTGCCAAGACAATTGATTGACACTATTGCTTGGATTATTTGTGATGATTTATATGTTTTGTCACTAATACAATGGTAATTGTGGCAATTTAGTATCTTTCATAATTAAATTATCACTATTAATATATTAATAGTGACAACTTTTCTTTTATCACTAAGTTTTGTTATTAAAAGCCTATGCAATTTAGCGCCAAAATGATTTTGGCGAGAATAAATTGTAATTGTGACAAAACATATGTTAGTAGCTAATATTTTTTATTTGTTATGACAAAGCGTAGTTTGGTCACTAATATTTTGTTCTTTTGTTACTGAAATGTGAATTGTCACAAAATAATTTACTTTTGTGAAAAAATTTTGTCGATAAATATTCAATTAATTAGTGTCTACTTTATATTGTCACAATAACCAAACTATAACTACGATTACAACTATTCATAATTTAGTGACAATTTTTGTGACTAAATATTTTGTCTTCATAAATACGATATTTTTAGTGCCAAAATAATTGATTGACAATATTATTTGGATTATCGGTGATGATTTATATGTTTTGTCACGAATACAATGGTAATTGTGGCAATTTGGTATCTTTCATAACTAAATTGTCACCATTAATGTATTAATAGTATTAAATTATTTTATCATTTTAAACAAAATTTGTCTTTAAAAGTTAAATGAATTATATTAAAGGAAATATTACAATGCAACCAAACTCAATTCGAAACTATCGAAAGACAATTAAGCTACAGTACCATTGGGAGACAATAATACTTTCCAAAAGAAAAAAAAAACACTAAAAGAGTTAAGATATTTAGTGACAATTGTTTTGTGACTAACTATTATTTTGTCAAAAATACAAGGTTTTTTGTGACAAGACAATATATTGATATTATTGTTTGGATTAACTATGATGATTTATTTTTTTGTTACTAATACAAAAGTAATTGTGACAATTTTGTATCTTTCATGACTAAGTTGTCACTATTAATATATTAATAGTGATGACTTTTCTTTATCACTAAGTTTTGTCATTAAAAGCCTAAACAATTTGGCGCCAAAATGATTTTTGCAGGAATAAGTTGTAATTGTGACAAAACATATCTTAGTTGCTAATATTTTCTATTTTGTTGTGACAAAGCATAGTTTGGTCACTAATATGTTGTTCTTTTTGTTACGAAACTGTGAATCGTCACACTATGTTTTACTTGTTGTGACAAAAAATTTTGTCAATAAATATTCAATTAATTAGTGTCTACTTTATATTATCACAATAACAAAACTATAACTACGGTCACAACTATTCATAATTTATATTTTTGTCATCACAAATATGATAATTTTTAGTGCCAAGACAATTGATTGACACTATTGCTTGGATTATTTGTGATGATTTATATGTTTTGTTACTAATACAATGGTAATTGTGGCAATTTAGTATCTTTCACAATTAAATTATCACTATTAATATATTAATAGTGACAACTTTTCTTTTATCACTAAGTTTTGTTATTAAAAGCCTATGCAATTTAGCGCCAAAATGATTTTGGTGAGAATAAATTGTAATTGCGACAAAACATATATTAGTAGCTAATATTTTTATTTGTTATGACAAAACATAGTTTGGTCACTAATATTTTGTTCTTTTGTTACGAAATGTGAATTATCACACTATAATTTAATTGTTGTGAAAAAAATTTTGTCGATAAATATTCAATTAATTAGTGTCTACTTTATATTATCACAATAACCAAACTATAACTACGATTACAACTATTCATAATTTAGTGACAATTTTGTGACTAAATATTTTTGTCTTCATAAATACGATATTTTTAGTGCCAAAATAATTGATTGACATTATTATTTGGATTATCGGTGATGATTTATATGTTTTGTCACGAATACAATGGTAATTGTGGCAATTTAGTATCTTTCATAACTAAATTGTCACTATTAATGTATTAATAGTATTAAATTATTTTATCATTTTAACAAAATTTGTCTTTAAAAGTTAAATGAAATATATTAAAGGAAATATTACAATGCAACCAAACTCAGTTCGAAACTATCGAAAGACAATTAAGCTACAGTACCATTGGGAGACAATAATACTTTCTAAAAGAAAAAAAACACTAAAAGAGTTAAGATATTTTGTGACAATTGTTTTGTGACTAACTATTATTTTGTCACAAATACGAGATTTTTTGTGACAAGACAATATATTGATATTATTGTTTGGATTAACTATGATGATTTATTTTTTTGTCACTAATACAAAAGTAATTGTGACAATTTTGTATCTTTCACAACTAAGTTGTCACTATTAATATATTAATAGTGACAACTTTTCTTTTATCACTAAGTTTTGTCATTAAAAGCATATGCAATTTGGCGCCAAAATGATTTTGGCAGGAATAAGTTGTAATTGTGACAAAACATATGTTAGTTGCTAACATTTTCTATTTTGTTGTGACAAAGCACAGTTTGGTCACTAATATTTTGTTCTTTTTGTTACGAAACTGTGAATCGTCACACTATGTTTTACTTGTTGTGACAAAAAATTTTGTCAATAAATATTCAATTAATTAGTGTCTACTTTATATTATCACAATAACAAAACTATAACTACGGTCACAACTATTCATAATTTATATTTTTGTCATCACAAATATGATAATTTTTAGTGCCAAGACAATTGATTGACACTATTGCTTGGATTCTTTGTGATGATTTATATGTTTTGTCACTAATACAATGGTAATTGTGGCAATTTAGTATCTTTCAGAATTAAATTATCACTATTAATATATTAATAGTGACAACTTTTCTTTATCACTAAGTTTTGTTATTAAAAGCCTATGCAATTTAAGCGCCAAAATGATTTTGGCGAGAATAAATGTAATTGTGACAAAACATATGTTAGTAGCTAATATTTTTTATTTGTTATGACAAAACATAGTTTGGTCACTAATATTTTGTTCTTTTTGTTACGAAATGTTAATTGTCACATTATAATTTACTTGTTGTGACAAAAATTTTGTCGATAAATATTCAATTAATTAGTGTCTATTTTATATTGTCACAATAACCAAACTATAACTACGATTACAACTATTCATAATTTAGTGACAATTTTTGTCACTAAATATTTTATCTTCATAAATACGATATTTTTAGTGCCAAAATAATTGATTGACATTATTATTTGGATTATCGGTGATGATTTATATGTTTTGTCACGAATACAATGGTAATTGTGGCAATTTATTATCTTTCATAACTAAATTGTCACTATTAATGTATTAATAGTATTAAATTATTTTATCATTTTAACAAAATTTGTCTTTAAAAGTTAAATGAAATATATTAAAGGAAATATTACAATGCAACCAAACTCGATTGAAACTATCGAAAGACAATTAAGCTACAATACCATTGGGAGACAATAATACTTTCCAAAAGACAAAAAAAAACACTAAAAGAGTTAAGATATTTAGTGACAATTGTTTTGTGACTAACTATTATTTTGTCACAAATATGAGGTTTTTTGTGACAAGACAATATATTGATATTATTGTTTGGATTAACTATGATGATTTATTTTTTTGTCACTAATACAACAGTAATTGTGAAAATTTTGTATCTTTCACAACTAAGTTGTCACTATTAATATATTAATAGTGACAACTTTTCTTTTATCACTAAGTTTTGTCATTAAAAGCCTGTGCAATTTGGCGTCAAAATGATTTTTGCAGGAATAAGTTGTAATTGTGACAAAACATATGTTAGTTGCTAATATTTTCTATTTGTTGTGACAAAGCATAGTTTGGTCACTAATATTTTGTTCTTTTTGTTACGAAACTGTGAATCGTCACACTATGTTTTACTTGTTGTGACAAAAAATCTTGTCAATAAATATTCAATTAATTAATGTCTACTTTATATTATCACAATAACAAAACTATAACTACGGTCACAACTATTCATAATTTATATTTTGTCATCACAAATATGATAATTTTAGTGCCAAGACAATTGATTGACACTATTGCTTGGATTATTTGTGATGATTTATATGTTTTGTCACTAATACAATGGTAATTGTGGCAATTTAGTATCTTTCATAATTAAATTTTATCACTATTAATATATTAATAGTGACAACTTTTCTTTTATCACTAAGTTTTGTTATTAAAAGCCTATGCAATTTAGCGCCAAAATGATTTTGGCGAGAATAAATTGTAATTGTGACAAAACATATGTTAGTAGCCAATATTTTTTATTTGTTATGACAAAACATAGTTTAATCACTAATATTTTGTTCTTTTTGTTACGAAATGTGAATTGTCACACTATAATTTACTTGTTGTGAAAAAAAATTTTGTCGATAAATATTCAATTAATTAGTGTCTACTTTATATTGTCACAATAACCAAACTATAACTACGATTACAACTATTCATAATTTAGTGACAATTTTTGTGACTAAATATTTTGTCTTCATAAATACGATATTTTTAGTGCCAAAATAATTGATTGACATTATTATTTGGATTATCGGTGATGATTTATATGTTTTGTCACGAATACAATGGTAATTGTGACAATTTAGTATCTTTCATAACTAAATTGTCACTATTAAAGTGTTAATAGTATTAAATTATTTTATCATTTTAACAAAATTTGTCTTTAAAAGTTAAATGAATTATATTAAAGGAATTATTACAATGCAACCAAACTCGGTTCAAAACTATCGAAAGACAATTAAGCTACAGTACCTTTGGGAGACAATAATACTTTCCAAAAGAAAAAAAACACTAAAAGAGTTAAGATATTTAGTGACAATTGTTTTGTGACTAACTATTATTTTGTCACAAATACGAGGTTTTTTGTGACAAGACAATATATTGATATTATTGTTTGGATTAACTATGATGATTTATTTTTTTGTCACTAATACAACAGTAATTGTGACAATTTTGTATCTTTCACAACTAAGTTGTCACTATTAATATATTAATAGTGACAACTTTTCTTTTATCACTAAGTTTTGTCATTAAAAGCCTATGCAATTTGGCGCCAAAATGATTTTGGCAGGAATAAATTGTAATTGTGATAAAACATATGTTAGTTGCTAATATTTTCTATTTGTTGTGACAAAGCATAGTTTGGTCACTAATATTTTGTTCTTTTTGTTACGAAACTGTGAATCGTCACACTATGTTTTACTTGTTGTGACAAAAAATCTCGTCAATAAATATTCAATTAATTAATGTCTACTTTATATTATCACAATAACAAAACTATAATACGGTCACAACTATTCATAATTTATATTTTTGTCATCACAAATATGATAATTTTTAGTGCCAAGACAATTGATTGACACTATTGCTTGGATTATTTGTGATGATTTATATGTTTTGTCACTAATACAATGGTAATTGTGACAATTTAGTATCTTTCACAATTAAATTATCACTATTAATATATTAATAGTGACAACTTTTCTTTATCACTAAGTTTTGTTATTAAAAGCCTATGCAATTTAGCGCCAAAATGATTTTGGCGAGAATAAATTGTAATTGTGACAAAATATATGTTAGTAGCTAATATTTTTATTTGTTATGACAAAACATAATTTAGTCACCAATATTTTGTTCTTTTTGTTACGAAATGTGAATTGTCACACTATAATTTACTTGTTGTGAAAAAAAAATTTGTCGACAAATATTCAATTAATTAGTGTCTACTTTATATTGTCACAATAACCAAACTATAACTACGATTACAACTATTCATAATTTAGTGACAATTTTTGTGACTAAATATTTTGTCTTCATAAATACGATATTTTTAGTGCCAAAATAATTGATTGACATTATTATTTGGATTATCGGTGATGATTTATATGTTTTGTCACGAATACAATGGTAATTATGACAATTTAGTATCTTTCATAACTAAATTGTCACTATTAATGTATTAATAGTATTAAATTATTTTTTCATTTTAACAAAATTTTTCTTTAAAAGTTAAATGAATTATATTAAAGGAAATATTACAATGCAACCAAACTCGATTGAAACTATCGAAAGACAATTAAGCTACTGATACCATTGGGAGACAATAATACTTTCCAAAAAAAAAAAACACTAAAAGAGTTAAGATATTTAGTGACAATTGTTTTGTGACTAACTATTATTTTGTCACAAATACGAGGTTTTTTGTGACAAGACAATATATTGATATTATTGTTTGGATTAACTATGATGATTTATTTTTTTGTCACTAATACAAAAGTAATTGTGACAATTTTGTATCTTTCACAACTAAGTTGTCACTATTAATATATTAATAGTGACAGCTTTTCTTTTATCACTAAGTTTTGTCATTAAAAGCCTATGCAATTTGGCGCCAAAATGATTTTGGTAGGTATAAGTTGTAATTGTGACAAAACATATGTTAGTTGCTAATATTTTCTATTTGTTGTGACAAAGCATAGTTTGGTCACTAATATTTTGTTCTTTTTGTTACGAAACTGTGAATCGTCACACTATGTTTTACTTGTTGTGACAAAAAATGTTGTCAATAAATATTCAATTAATTAGTGTCTACTTTATATTATCACAATAACAAAACTATAACTACGGTCACAACTATTCATAATTTATATTTTTGTCATCACAAATATGATAATTTTTAGTGCCAAGACAATTGATTGACACTATTGCTTGGATTATTTATGATGATTTATATGTTTTGTCACTAATACAATGGTAATTGTGGCAATTTAGTATCTTCCAGAATTAAATTATCACTATTAATATATTAATAGTGACAACTTTTCTTTTATCACTAAGTTTTGTTATTAAAAGCCTATGCAATTTAGCGTCAAAATGATTTTGGCGAGAATAAATTGTAATTGTGACAAAACATATGTTAGTAGCTAATATTTTTTATTTGTTATGACAAAACATAGTTTGGTCACTAATATTTTGTTCTTTTTGTTACGAAATGTGAATTGTCACACTATAATTTACTTGTTGTGAAAAAAAATTTTGTCGATAAATATTCAATTAATTAGTGTCTACTTTATACTGTCACAATAACCAAACTATAACTACGATTACAACTATTCATAATTTAGTGACAATTTTTTGTGACTAAATATTTTTGTCTTCATAAATACGATATTTTTTAGTGCCAAAATAATTGATTGACATTATTATTGGGATTATCAGTGATGATTTATATGTTTTGTCACGAATACAATGGTAATTGTGGCAATTTAGTATCTTTCATAACTAAATTGTCATTATTAATGTATTAATAGTATTAAATTTTATTTTATCACTAAGTTTTGTTACTAAAAGCTTGTGAAATTTGGCGTAAAAATAATTTTTGCAGGAATAAATTGTAATTGTGGCAAAACATATGTTAGTAGCTAATATTTTCTATTTGTTATGACAAAACATAGTTTGGTCACTAACATTTTGTTCTTTTTGTTACGAAACTGTAAATCGTCACACAATATTTTACTTCTTGCGACAAAAATTTTTATCAATAAATACAATTAATTAGTGTCTACTTTATATTGTTACAATAACCAAACTATAACTACGGTCACAACTATTCGTAATTTAGTGACAATTTTTTGTGACTAAATATTTTTGTTATCACAAATGTGGTATTTCTAAGTGCCAAGACAATTGATTGATGCTATTGTTTGGATTACCTGTGATAATTTATATGTTTTGTCACTAATACAATGGTAATTGTGGCAATTTAGTATCTTTTACAGCTAAATTATTACTATTAATATATTAATAGTGTTAAACTTTATTTTATCATTAAGTTTTGTCACTAAAAGCCTATGAAATTTGGCGCAAAAATAATTTTGGCGGGAATTAATTGTAACTGTGACAAAACATATATTCGTAACTAATATTTTCTTTTTATTGTAACAAAACATAGTTTGATCACTAATATTTTTTCTTGTTGTGACGAAATGGTTTATCATCACACAATATGTTACTTATTGTGATGAAAACTTTTGTCAATAAATATTCAATTAATTAGTATCTACTAAATATTGTCACAATCACCAAACTATAACTATAGTCACTATCATTTGTAATTAAGTGACAATGTTTTTGTTGCCGAAGTATTATTTCGTCTCAGATACGAGGTTTGTTGTGACAAAACAATTGATTGATAATATTGTTTGGATTAACTGTGATAATTTATTTTTGTGTCACTAATACAATGGGAATTGTAATAATTTAGTACCTTCACAATTAAATTGTCACTATTAATATATTAACATTCAAACTACATATATTGATAATCCAAATGTAATATTTTACATATCATAGATATTTGGTATACATAACTTTGAAAGGAAGAGAGAGACGGTGAATTGATGATTATTTAGATATTTGGGCCTGGACAAGCTTCGAGTCAAACTGGTTGTCTTGTGTTACCATTCCTATTGACAAACGATTTATTTGGATTCGTTTAAATTAAAATTTTTATCTTAAATTTTAAATTTTAAAATTAATTCAATTTATTAATTTCAAACAATACCCGACTAATTTATTACAATTAATATGACTTTAAAATTTGTTAAGTCCAAATTTAAGTTAATCAAATTATATCTAATTTATTAAATTTGTTAGAGTATTTATTTTCAACATATTAAATTATAAAAAATATTAGTAAAATTTTAATATGTCGTTAATTGAGCAACTGCTTTCCAATTTCACGTTTTTTGTCCAATAAACAACTTGTCATCCCATGGTTTGCTTATGGAGAAGTAAAGGAATGAAAACAACCAAGTCTTTTGCCATTTTTAATCGATCCCTCTAAAACTTTAAGCTACTTCCATGGAGACTTGAAGTTTCAATAAACAATTTATGTAGCTATTAGGGAACGTTAGCAAATTGTATAGGATATCCATTGCCCCTTTTGGTTCAGATAAGATCAACTACTCCAATCCATACCTATTAATAGCTTACCGACTTCTTGTTTTATATGCACATCAATTTACTTAGTCTTGATGTGTCATCTAGAATAGGAAACGTTAGTTTTTTTATGGGTGATGAAAAGGAGGCATTGAAGTCTTTTGATTGATTCAATTCTTAAGTTTGTTCTAATAATTAGTTGTAGCAATCCAAAGAAAAACATAATATTGCTGCAGCAATCACTGAGGTAAGTGCTATTTAGTATTAGTATTTTAAAGGTGAAACAAAGAGCTATGCCCTGATCAATTATCGAACCAAAATAAGATTTTTCCTCATTTCCAATTACGTAAAAGAGTGAATGGAACCATTGGATTGCAAATACACCTGCCTTTGAGAAAGAGTGAATGGAGCCATCGGATTCACGTTAACTTCCAAATACACCTGCCTATGTACAACGTTGGAATACAACTATAGCCAAGTCTCTTTGAGCTCCAACCTATTCAAAAGAGTTAGAATGGACAAAGTCCTTTGCTACACAATGGGAACCAACAAGAAACCTTGAAACTACATCACTTCCTTACTCACAACCTGAGCAAAATCAGCTCTCTAATTCTCCCACCACACCACACATAAGTGCCACAACTTATTAGATTCATTTTTAACCACAACAAGGCAAAAACTACAATCTAATCTACTGTTAACACAAACATACGCAGCTAAGTTCTTGGTATCTGAAATGAAAACTTTGATTTATCCTATAACTAACTTCACGTCAAGTTCTTTTGCTGGCCTTAAAGGATCAAGACGACTATACTGATGAAGTGTTATGTGCATGCCTTTCAATTTTGTAGCTGCAGATTGTATGCAATGTGCATACCTTCAGCTTCTCCTAGTATTCATTCAGCACAACTCTGCAGATTGTATGCAATGTGCATACCTTCAGCTTCTCCGAGTATTCATTCAGCACTATATATATGATTTATTATATAGTTTGTAGCATATGAACATGAAAAGTTAAAAAGAAAAAAACTACATTAGAATAGCTGATAATTTTGAAGATGTCGAGGACATAGAATATCAATTATTTTTGAAGCCCAAGTACTAGGTAATGTTGCAAATTCAAGAAGGAAACACCCAAGATTCAAGCCTCAATGTTGAAAGTATTAGATAATATTAATAAAAATTGAACATCATCTCATACCAGGTTTATTGAGCGAGGAATATGGAGCAAGTTAAAAACCTGACCACTATTGTCTTTATAAGTTGCATTGTACCAGATGCTCATATTGAAGGTATTTTGGACAGTGTTTAAGAAATCATAGGCTGTAAGAAATTGAAATTATTATGATAAAGGATGCAATTATAAATCACAGGAAACGGGATGACAAGTTAAGGAAGGTTCACCTGCTAGTATCTCATTGATCTTCCCCCCTTAATTTCCTTGGCAATAACCTTTGTAAAGTTCTTCATTCACCTCAGCAGAACTATTTCGTGACAAATTTAAGTCTTCAACACATATTACCTCTACATTTAAAGAACAAAGTAAATAACCAAAGCTTCAAAATTTCACAAGCAAATAATCTTCCACAGAAACAAAAATATGGTTTTAAGTGTGACACTTAACAGTTTTATGCTTCATCCCCAAAAGTTCCTAAAATATAAGTTATCAAAGTTATAAACCTTGGATTTAGCTACAAAAGTCTTCATGCAATTTTCATGGAACATAGAGAAACCAAAGATAGTGTAAAACTTGAAGCTTATCATCTCCCTATTACTCATATGAGTTGCCAACTTTTTTCTTAGTTTTGTAGCAAGCCCTCTATTTGAGTTTTTTTGTCATTTCCATCTCATATCCCACATGGCTGACCAATGATAATAGTTGATAAATCAGAAAAAAAATTGCATTTGAAAAGTACAGATTATGCATATTATACACTGTGTTCAAGTCCATAGTTACTCTAATCAATAAGTGGTTGGAGCATGCAAAGCTACTAATTCTCATATTTATGAGCAAAACAGAAAAGGAATTTTATCAGAAAACTAAATCGTGAAAAAGATGGAACTATCAAAATATACTTGGTCATCGTCTCTGAATGCATATTGCTCCTTCCCTAGAATCACACGTGGTTATCACTATGAGAGTGTGCATGTCCTCTTTCAATCAGAAGTGCATAAGGATTATGATTTTGACTGAACATACTAAAAATTCCTTTTACATATGTTTGTAAACACAGAAGTCATATCCTTAATTCTTTAGGCCCCATATCCATGACGATATTCTGATTCTCCTTGAGCATATTTCTATTTTTCTTTGAGCAGAAGTGCAAAAAATGACTTTGTAAGATCACATAATCTACTAAGGAATGAGTTTGAAATCCCATTTGCTCTTGCCTGCAAGTAAGTAAGTTAACTAAAGTATCATTAAGAAACATCAAGTCTTTGAATTGAAGTGAGTAAAATGATAATGAAACTGCAAGGTATACCTGAAAGTAGCCCCAGATAGAGACAACTTGTTTGAGTTTTTCAAGCTCAGTAAGTCCTTGCTCAGAAGAAAGGGAAAGGGATGAGGATAGTAGACTCAGATCAATTATAGGAAAACTCTTAACCTATTGAAAATTTAAAGCCAATGCTCAATCATTGTCATCGTTGCCTTCCTCATGTTCACTTACTAAATTTGTTTCATCATCATCCATAAAAGTATCTTCATCACAATCAGTTGAAGTGAATCACACGTTAATATAATCCTTATACAACAATATAGAATGCACGAGAAGGGGGGGTTGAATTTGTAAGTGATCTAGAAGGGGGGTTGAATAGATCTTTAAGCTTTTTGTAAATTTCTACAACAAAATCAGAAGTTAATTCACACAAAAACAATTTAAATAAATTTAAATAAAAAGAATAGGGAAGAAGATCAAACACTATTTTTATAGAGGTTCGGTGCTAAGACTTACGTCCTCTACCTAAGCTCCCACTTAGGATTTTGCCAATCACTTTATTGCACACTTTGTAGTTGAGTGTGAACTTTTTACAACGCCACTTGATTTTCGGCTCAAGCTACCTTTACAATCGATTTGTCTTCCGACACAAATCCTACCTCACACGTGACCTTTCACTAGTCACTCAAATTGTAAGAGAAATATGATAAAGATTGAAGAACAAGTGCTCAATACAATTGTGTAACAAAGTAAGAACAATAATGAGCAATTTGGAGCAATAGAAGAGTATTTTGGCTTGTAGAACTTGTGTAAACTCTTCATCAATCATCCACTCTTTATACTAGAAGAAAAATAGTTGTTGGAGCTCATTCTAACCGTTGCATGATTGTTATAGTCGTTCCTTAATAATCTCCTTTCCATTAGTGGCTAATTGGACCGTTGGAATTAATTTGTTGTATCCATAAGTCAACTTGTGACAACATTTTACGTAAAAATTGTATCTCCGCTCTTCTATAAGTTGACTTGTGATGTGTAAGTCGACTTGTGGTCCACGATAAGTCGACTTGTATGCTGTTAGTCGACTTGTGTTGACATATCTTCATAAGTTAGTCGACTTATGCTGTTCTAGTCGACTTATGTTGTTCAGGTCTTGATGTATAAATCGACTTATGTTGTGTAAGTCGACTTGCGGTCCTCCAACGGTAACATCCAACCAAATCCTCTATAATTCTCATTATTTAAACCTCTTTCACTTATAAGGCAACTTCCATCTTGATTCTTCATTGATTAGTCACTTGATTTGCACAAGTCTTTCATTGAATAATACCTGAAACAATTTCTTCACTAATTCTAGATATTTTATTATTATCAAAACATAAAGGGATTTAATTTGTCAACCACTATTGGTCCAACAATCTCCCCCTTTTTGATAATGACAAAATATTTAAAAATTGAAAAGAAATTAAGGACAATGAATTTGATCAAGGTTTTTAATCCCTTTTCTTCACGGTTAGTTTGTCTCCCCCTTAATTCATAAACCAAGGAATTTAATAAACGTTAGAAAACAAGATAGTCTCAAAAATATAACATACATACTCCCCCTTAATCAAACATCAATTTCCAATAGTACACCCCCTTTTTGTCATCATCAAAAATCAAGATGAACAAAGGTCTCAAATGGAATTTATAAGCAAACACAACATCAAACACAAATAAAGACAATAGTCATTACAAAATATGTCAATCCAACACAACAAGCACAATAAACACTAAAAGAGAGCATACGAGCAATTGTTGGTCGAGGAGAAAAGCAATACACATCATGATGAAGAGTCATCATGCCTACATCCTAACTTCTTGAAGATCTTCTTGATCATTTTGTGTTGTGCATCCATTTTCTTTGCAAATCCATGAAGTACAGACTAGATACCATCGATGCGATCATGTAAATCATCCAATTGTTCATTAATTTCAGCAATCTCCTCATGAGATACCTCACTTCTTCTCTCATTACTGGGTCGTGAGCTGCTTGGACGATCTGCTGCCCTCTTAGATCGTTTCCTCGAAGATACCTGCTCACCTACTAAAGTCAGACCAAGCTTCTCAACATGATAAGAGTAGACCCAGCCTTTTTCCACAGTTTTCACCAGTTTCATACTTCTCAAATTATAAGGCGTGAATCTCAACTCTGAGGATAAGGAAGATAAACATAAAAAGCCAGATCACACCTTTGGACCTGAGAGAGATGGGTTATCAAAGCAGCATATGGCATTCCTTTATGCCGAACAGGTTTCCCTTTCAGCTGTCCCCGTAATAAACTAGCCTTCTTCCTCATCATTTGAATAATTAAGCTCGCATAATTGATTTTCCGTCCTTCTTCTATATGCCACAGAATCTCCTTATCCAATGAGGTGATCTGATTATTACTAGCCTTCTTTGGGTAAATGACCCTGTTGATTGCATAATGTAATAACCTATAATTTAAAGGTAGATCCATAGCCTCAAAGGGAGGGGAATGATCGGAACATAACCGACTCAACAGATCAACCCCTTTTTCTTTAGTATAGCCGAAATTCTCTTCGGCTTCCTCATCAGTATCACCTTCCACATTCCTTAAAATCTCAAAATCAGTAAAAGATGCTCTAGGCCTTACTCCACCTCTAGGCAAATGAAACAGAGAACACAAATTTGATTCACACAGATTAATATCCTTCCCGTTGATTTTGGATTTCATAATAACTCCATCCTCAACATTGCTACCAGTCACAAATAGATTCGCATAGAACTCTCTTACTACATCTTCATAAATATCATCCTGAAATCCTAAGAAATCTCGCAATCCCATATTCGTAACTAACTCGAACTGACTCCTTTGTCTTCTTTTTGAATTCCGCATCTTCTTTTCTTCGTCTGTATTTTTGCGTCTCAGCGTCTGCGTCTGCTTTACTTAGCGTCTGCGTCTGCTTTGCTATTCGCTTCTGCGTCTGTGTCTGCGTCTGCTTTGCTTAGCGTTTGCGTCTGCGTATGCTTTACTTAGCTTCTGCGTCTGCGTCTGTATTTCTATTCAATGCGCTTTCTCGTATTTTTCATCTGTGTTTCTTCTTACATCGACTTCGTCATAGGACTTCTCTCATCTTGCTTTTTTTTATTGATTGTCTTTGTTATACATCAAAATCATATCTAAGTAAAGTCATGTGGACTTAACAATCTCCCCCTTTTTGATGATAACAAATTATCTACAAAAGAAAACAAATTACAATGTTTTGAAAAGAACACAAAACTTATCTTCCTTCTCTTCTTCTTTGACTTCTTCCTCTCTTCGTCTGCTTCAGTCACACCTTCTTTTCTGAACATAACATCTTCTTCTCTTCTGCTCATTCTCTTCTCTTCTTGTTCATTCTCTTCTTTTCTGCTCTTCTCCCCCTATTTGTTATAATAAAAAATGATTAACGATGATGGCTCTTCAGCAGCTCTGTCATCATCTTCTTCAGATCATTCATCGTCTCCTTGATCTCATTGACTTCTCCGAGTAATCTACTGAGTTCATTTGATGAGTCAATCGATGAAGAGGCTTGATCAACATTTGCTGAGGGAGGAGGGAACGAAATGGTAGTAGTATAAGCATCTGAGGTAGGAATGTATTCTTCATTAAGCTCAATGTTTGGTGGACGAATAAACGTATCAGCTTCAGGAAGATCTAAGTCAAACGGAGTAGGCAGCATCAGCAACTGTCTTCCTTGTAGGGGTAATGCTTGAGCTTGAATAGACAGTGTATCAGATAAAGGTCTAATACGTAAAACTTTCTGAACAAGGAACTCTATAAACGTCCATCTGATAACTCTTCCTCCCACTGGACAGTCTTCTCGCTTGTCAGTATAGTTGCAGCTCGCTTCATCTTTATTCTGTGTAGAAGCGCATGCTTCATCAATTTTACGCACTTCTTCTGCAATTTGATCTGCTGACAGATCATCACAAACTTCTTCAGGAAATTGTTTTGTCTTCCCCTTAGTCAAATCCAACGGATATCTTGGCTGGATGTCTGGTGCAACCTTTATTTCCGTGTTTTCTGTGATCGAAAAAATAGTACACGATTTGCAGGAAATTTTTGTAGGGTATGGCTTCATAGCAACATCCCTCAAAGTATCGTAGAAAATCTTTTCATCTTCTTTCAGTAATTCCCATGTGTCACTATTTATTGACATAGGTTTTACAATAGCCACCGTCTTCTTCATTGGTTGACTACAGATTACAATAGCAGTTTTCCTTCTAGTAACAACTTCAACCATTCTGATCTTCAGCTTATGTTTTCTCAAAAACTTATGATAGTTGTATACCATCAGACAAGGTTTATCATTATCCGAGTCTGATTCTGTTGTTGCCTCTGGTTGTGCTTCAATAGGACTCTTCTGAACCGGGCTTTCCTCCACTGGTTCCTCCTGTTGAACAATGGGGATTTTTGAGCGTGCTCGCTTTCGGTTTCTTTTCTTTGGCGACTTCAAAGGTTTCTTTCTTTTGACTATCTTCCTCAGCAGTTGACACGGTCGTCTTCCGACTAATCTTCTTAGTCTTGTCTTCTACCTTGGCTAGTCTTGAAGATTTCTGACTTGAGATTTTCTCTCTCAGATTCTGATTTTCTTTTCTTCTCAGTCTCTTTGGCTTTTCTGGCTGTATCCTCTTCCAGAATAGAAACTAAAGATCTTGTTGCTTTATGTGCAAGAGATTGAGAGGATTGTTCCTGACTCTGTTCTCTGGCAATCTTCTCTTCTTGTTGCCTTAGAGTCCGAATCCTCGGTGATCTCTTCGTCTTCTTCTTAACTTCACTTAAAAGACTTTCTCCTTGTCTTTTTGGCGCACCTCCTTCTGTTTTCCGAGGCTGACTTTCTTTGGTTTTAGGACTTGCCTGTTTTATCAGCGGTCTTCCTGATGTTCTTCTTAGTTCATCTACAGGCGATCTCATACTCTGTTGAGTTCGAGAACTTGAAGCGGGAGTCTTCTTCGAAACACGCTCCCCCTCAGTTCTTGTTTTTCTTGAAGGGTCGACTTCTCCTTTAATCACTGTACTCAGACCCATTCGCCTTATTGTGATCGAATCAATCTTACTTTTCACCGGTACAGTCCTTCTATTTCCTTTATGTAGAAGGATTTCGGATGCTTTAAAAATTCTTGTAAGAAGCATACCGTAAGGATAGCTATTTATATCCTTCATCCCCTTAATCATGTAGTGAAAGATTAAGAAGGGTAAATCAATAGGGCTACGATTCAATAAGTAGAATAAGCATTGTTCATCCAGAGTGGTCACCAAATGTCTTGAACCTACTCTGGGTAGAATGCAATTAAACATAATTGCATGAAGAACCCTAGCCTTTGGAATCAAACTAGAGGTCTTCATCTCCCATGGGTCATTGGCTCCATATAATTGTCTTCTGACATCTTGTTCTTTCATACCAACCTGGGACATCCAACCGGCCTTTGTAGACAGGGTCTCACCAACCGATGGACAATCAGTCACCTTCCTTATCAACTCCTTAGTCACGACAACAGATATACCATCTACTCAAGATATGATAGTGTTGTCTACAAGTTGAGCGTTCTTCCAAAAATCGAATACCTCATTGGTGTATACTGGTTCTCGAACCTGGAAGAAATTTCTCCAACCAGCTCTTACAATCTCTGGTTCTACGTCCATACTATCATTCCTCAATGACTCGAAACCAACACGTCTTCCGAAAATCATAGTTGCTTCCATTGTTTCAGAGCGGCTGCATTTACGTAAGCTTTTAAATCAGGTAGGATGATTGAGAGAATTTTGAAAGCAAGATGAACGATGCGGATATGAAAGTAACCATGATGATTTCAACTTGAGCTACTTGAAGGGTCTAGTCGGTGTGTTCTAAAATCATTAAGATCCTCGAGATTATCAGATTTTTCCTCAAAACTTCCTTGACGGAGAAGTTACCATTTGTAACTCTTGTGATTCGGCGCCGTTAGTTTTGGCGTTACTTTTAGCTTTGTTGCTCGCTTAACATAACCATGTTAAGGTTGCTTCGATCTTCGGAACCGTTCTTCACTCGGTGGTTTGGTGAAGATGTCGCCTTGATGCTCTGTTTCAATGAAGCGTAGACGCACCACCTTCCTCGAACATAGTCTCTCGTGAAATGATGTCGACTTCTATGTGCTTCACTCTAGAATCTTGAATCGGATTCTTTGTGATTGATTGCCTTTGGTGTTGTCGCAGTAGATTGGAATCTCCTTTTCTCGAACTGAGTAGTCTTCAAGTTGATACTTGATCCATAATGTCTGTGAACAGCAACTTGCGGTAGACATATACTCTGCTTCGGCGGTTGATAGAGCGATTGAGCTTTGTCTCTTGCTTGACCAAGAAACTAGGTTTGCGCCAAGAAAGTGACATCCTCCAATTGTGCTCTTTCTTTTGATTCTATCTCCGGCATAGTCCGCATCGCAATATCCAATTAACCTGAAATCTTTACCTTTCTCAAACATTAAGCAAAGATCAGTAGTACCTGCGAGATATCTCATAATTCTTTTAACAGCGATAAAATGAGACTCTCTAGGATCGACCTGAAATCTTGCACACAAGCATACGCTGAACAAAATATCAGGTCTACTTGCTATAAGATACAATAAAGAACCGATCATCCCTCTATACAGGGTTTGATCCACCTTCTTACCAACTTCGTCTTTCGACAAAAGGTTTAAAGGGTGCATCGGAGTCGCCATAGGTTTCACATTATTCAAATCAAATTTGGACAACAGTTCTTTAACATATTTTTGTTAATGAATGAAGATTTTCTCTTCGGTTTGCTTAACTTGCAACCCAAGAAAGAACTTCAACTCACCCATCATACTCATTTCAAACTCTTTCTTCATTAGACTCTCAAACTTCATGCATAACTTGTTTGAAGTAGCACCAAAAATGATATCATCAATGTAAATCTGAACTAAAATAAAATCATTTTTAAAGTTCTTCCTAAAGAGCATCTTACCAACTTGACCTCTACTGAAACCATTTTCTAAAAGAAAAGTACTCAGACGATCATACCAAGCTCTAGGAGCTTGCTTCAGGCCGTATAAGGCTTTATGAAGTCTATAGACATAGTGCGGATTTTAACATCCTCGAAACCGGTGGTTGCTTAACATACACCTCTTCGTCTATAAAACCATTCAGAAATGCACTCTTCACATCCATCTGAAACAGTTTTATATCATGACAGACTGCATATGCTAGCAATATCCTAATGGCTTCAAGTCTTGCTACTGAAGCATACGTCTCATTGTAGTCTATTCCTTCTTGCTGATTATAGCCTTGTGCTACTAATCTAGCCTTATTTCAACTCACTCTTCCTGATTCGTCTAACTTATTCTTAAAGACCCATCTGGTTCCTATGATGGATTTCTTAGGGGGTTTCAGAACTAAGGACCACACATTATTCCTAGTAAATTGATTCAGCTTCTCTTGCATGGCTAACACCCAAGCTTCGTCTTGAAGAGCTTCCTCAACCTTCTTAAACTCTATTTCAGAAATAAAAGCCACATTAGCTTTTCTTTTGAATCTGGACCTTGTCCTAACTCCTTCTGAGGTCTCTCCGATAATCAACTCTTCTGGATGAGAATTTTTATATTTCCAGTCTCTTTTCAGTTCGATAATTTCTGGAATATCTTCAGCTTTGTCTACTTGAGTTCCTGATGGTGAGGTTTCTGTTCTATCATCTAAGTTCTTTGAAGGATCTGCACTCTCCATGTCATCTTCTTTATGGGGTTGGGAACTATCATCAAACTTGACATGGATGGTCTCCTCAACTGTCTTTGAAGTAGGTTGTACACTCGAAATGCCTTAGACGATGATGAGTAGCCTAGAAAGATTCCTGGATAGGTTTTTGAATCGAATTTATCCAACAGCTCCTTTGTATTCAGAATAGAGCATTTGCACCCAAATGGATGAAAGTAAGATATGTTCGGTTTTTTTCCATTCCATAACTCATAAGGAGTCTTCTTCAACATGGGTCGTAACATAATTCTATTCTGAATATAGCATGCTATATTCACAGCTTCTGCCCAGAAGTACTTAGAAAGATTCATCTCACACAGCATGGTCCTTGCCATCTTTTGAATCGTCATGTTCTTCCTTTCAACAACTCCATTTTGTTGAGGAGTCCTAGGAGCAGAGAAATTGTGGGAAATTTCATTCTCCTCACAGAATAATCTAAACTTCTCATTCTCAAATTCTCCACCATGGTCACTCCTGATACCGGCTATAGACATTCCTTTTTCATTCTGTAACTTTCTGGATAAGGTCCTAAAGCACTTAAAAGATTCATCTTTGTGTGATAAAAATAATATCCAACAAAATCGAGTAAAGTCATCAACAATGACAAGTCCATATTTCTTTCTGCCAAGACTTATTGTCCTAGTTGGACCAAATAAATCCATATGTAACAACTCTAAAAGTCTAGATGATGTTACAAAACTTTTAAAAGAAAAAGAGGTTTTAACTTGTTTTCCTTTCAAACAGTTTTCACAGAAAAACTCTTTGTCAAAACTTATTTTTGGCAAGTCTCTTACCAAATCATGTTTTGCCAACTTTGAATTTGTTTAAAAGAGACATGACCTAGTTTTTTATGCCAGATTAGTCTTTCTTCTTCGGAAGATAGAAAACATGAAATATTTTGACTTTGAAAATCTTCTAAATCAATTTTGTAAAGATTATTTCTTCTCTTGGCAGAGAAAAGTATAGACCCATCTTTGTTTCGACTTCAAAGATTTTGATTGAATGTGTATGTAACCGAATCACACAATTGGTCGACGTTAATCAAGTTATGCTTCGGACCATCAACAAGTAGTACATTATTTATGCATGCAAAGGAATCTTTACCTATTTTACCGATTCCAATAATCTTGCCCTGCTGGTTGTCTCCGAAGGTTACCGATCCTCCCTTCTTATACTGAAGGTCTAAGAACATAGACCTTCTTCCCGTCATATGTCGCGAGCATCCACTGTCTAAATACCAATGGTGCTTGTCGTATTTTCCAAGGAAGGATATCTGCAGGAGAAACTATTTTATTTTTTGGTACCCAAATTTTCTTGGGTCCTTTATGGTTAGTAGTATGCATATGATGAGTTTTTTGATGCATATAACTAGCAGGTTGATTAAAGCGAGATTTATTATAGTTTCTCTTTTGAAAGAAAGGTTTTTTATGAGACTGAGTCTTGTTGCCTGTAAACCCTAATCCGGTTTTATCACTCGGATGTCTACATTTTCCAAGCATCTCATTCATTTTCTTAGTGCTCTCTGTGAAAGTAGCTAAATCAGCTGACAAATTCTTAATTCTTAGTTTAAGCTGATTAATCTCTTCTAATCTGTCTACAACTTTATTCTTTTCTTCTAATTGTTTTTTCAGACAGATATTTTCTCTCTCTATTACTTCCGTATGTCTAATATTTTCTGCATACTTTTTCTTTAACAGTTTGTACTGTTTCATAATAGTATGAGAATCTTCTAACAGTTCTGAGTAGGCCTCATGCAAATTATCGTAGTCAGATTTTACCTCCTCATCAATATCTTCCTCGGCCATCAAGCAGATGTTTGCATGCTCAGACGATTCAGAACCTGTATCTGATTCTGATGAATCTAGGTCCTCCCATGTTGCCATCATGCTTTTCTTTCCTTTTCTACTCTTCTTTGGTTTCTTTTTAAGAGTCGGACATTCGGACTTGTAGTGTCCAGGCTGATTGCACTCGTAGCAAATGACAGATGTCTTTTCTGGTTTGGCTTCATCTTTGCCATTCTTCTTGAAAGTATGATTCCCTTTGGACTTCTTCTTCCACATGCGTCTTATCTTTCTGGAGATGAAAGATAATTCGTCATCTTCATCACTTGACTCTGGTTCTGATTGACTGGAGTCGTCATCCTTTGATTCTTCAATTTTCAACGCTTTTGATGACTTCCTCCTTCTTTGAGTCTTGTGATTCTTCTGTCTGGCCTTTAGCACTATCGACTTGTCCCGTTTGGGCTTGTCTTCAGCATCGAGTTCAACTTCATGAATCTTCAATGATCCAAGCAACTCGTCAAGCTTTAACACGCTTAAGTCTTTGGCTTCTTGCACCGCAGTAACTTTAGGTCTCCATCTCTTCGGAAGACTTCTTAGGATCTTTCGAACATAATCTTGATTGTTGTACATTCTTCCAAGAGCTTTCAATCCATTGACAATTGTTTGAAAGCTTCCAAACATTTGATCAATAGATTCTTCATCTTTCATCCTGAAAAGTTCATACTGGTGCACAAGAATACTTATCTTGGATTCTTTAACTTGGCTTGTGCCTTCGTGAGCGATGGACAATGTGTCCCACATCTCCTTTGCTGTATCGCATCCGTGGACTTTGTTATACTCGCTTCTGCTTAGGGCACACGTCAAGAAGAACTTCGCTTTTGAGTTCAGTTGTATTCTTGCCTTTTGATCAGCTGTCCATCTGACTCGTGGAATGGAATTGCCATCTTCATCTACTGGTGTATAAGGTCCGTTCTTTATTACATCCCAAAGGTCGACATGAGTAGATTCAATGAATAGCCGCATCCTATCTTTCCAGTAATGATAATCCTCTCCGTTGAATGCTGGAGGTCTAGTGACTGAGGCTCCTTCTGCGATGTATACATGTGATTCTGCCATTATCTTTAATCCACACTTTGTTAAAGTGATCTTTGGATACCTCGCTCTGATACTAATTGAAGTGAATCACACGTTAATACAATCCTTATAAAACAATATAGAATGCACGAGAAGGGGGGATTGAATTGTGTATTCCCCTTTTTGAAAACTCTTTCTAAAATTGTTTAGTAGAAATAAAATTCTTTACAGAACTTCTGATAGATTCTAATTAATCAAAAACTTTTGAAAACTTTGTTTACGAGTTAAGTAGTGATAAAACTTGAATCTAAAATAGAGATAGAGAGTGAGAGTAGTTTGACACAGAGATTTATCCTGGTTCACCCCAAACCGTAGGCTACGTCCAGTCCTCAAAGTTTCTTCTGAGATTTCACTATCTCTTCAATCGTTACAAGTATTCTTTGCGAGTCTCTTCAGGTCTCTACAACCAGTATTCTTTCACACTTAACCTCTGTAGACTATCTGTTTTACTTTTTCTCAGAAAAGTGTTTGAATACTTGTTACAGTAAAATAGCTCTCTGCTAATTTTCACAATAAGCTCTTTACGATCACGTAGATGTAATTCAGCTAATTTTTCAACTCGTCTAACTTTGCAATCTTCGACTTCGACTTGTATTTATATCCTTCGTCTCCAACTGCTTCTTGATTCTTATTTCTTGAATCTTTAAAGAAACGGTTATTCAGTTGAGTTCTGTAACTAACTCGAACTGACTCCTTCGTCTTCTTTTTGAATTCCGCATCTTCTTTTCTTCGTTTGTATTTTTGCGTCTCAGCGTCTGCGTCTGCTTTACTTAGCGTCTGTGTCTGCTTTACTTAGCGTCTGCGTCTGCTTTGCTATTCGCTTTTGCATCTGCGTCTGCTTTACTTAGCATCTGCGTCTACGTCTGTATTTCTATTTAAATCATGCTTTCTTGTATTTCTTCGTCGTGTTTCTTTTTACATCGACTTAAATCAGTAGGACTTCGTCTGTCTGACTTCGTCTGTAGGACTTCGTCTGTCTTGCTTTTCTTTTTATTGATTGTCTTTGTTATACATCAAAATCATATCTAAGTAAAGTCATTTGGACTTAACATCAGTTTCTTCATCTTTTCCAGCACTCATGGTATAATCATTTAACGAATTTACTTCAACAGTTGCAGCATTTAGATCAGATCTATCCAAAGATATTATATCAGTATCATCCTCTAATGTAGATTCGTGAAGTGTAAAGACAAAATTTACATTTTCTTGGCATGACTCATCTTCTATACCATCATCAGGAAGATCATACAAATCACGAGGCTTTGTCTTGACAACAACCTGCCAATTGAGCTCCTTAATATCTCTTACATAGTAAACTTGTTCAGCTTGAGAAGCTAAAACATATGATTCATTAGTTTTCAACTTGCGTGTGACATTTACTATAGGAAACCCAAACTTGTCAACCTTATATCCACCTTTATGATACACATCCCACCAGCCAGCCTTAAATAAAATGGTACTATTTCTCCCATGATAATTTAATTGTATGATATCTATCAAAACACCAAAATAATCCAAATTGCGTGTATTCACATCACCTTCTACAAAAATTCCACTATTTTGTGATTTCAATTGCAAATCTCTGTCTTTTGTGTTAAACCTCTAATCGTTGATGAGGAAGCTTTTATAACAATTAACTCACTTTTTTGGCCCATAAGCTAAATGCAATAATTGATCACTAACCATTTCACTTCCTTTATCATGAAATTCGGTGACCTATTATAAGTAATGAGCATTAAATATTTATATTATATAATTTATAATTTATAAAAAGTTATAGTTGAAGATATATATATAGTACTTACATATTTCTTGAACCACTGATGGAATTCTTTTTGATATCTTCTTTCTACATTTCTAGGATCCTCCCTCTTGAGTTTTTCTTTATACATGCTTCACATTAAAAATAAGTAAAATATTAGTAGTTACTTCAAGAATATATAAACCATAAAATAAATTAGGTAAAATAACTAACTTCAAGAGTTAAGAGAACTTACTCCACAAACTCTATGATTTCTTCACAACTATCTAACACATACATTCTAGCTTGAGCCCATTCAGCTAAGCTCAACTCATCATATTTTTTCCCAGGCAAAGGCTTACCAACTTGTGAGAAAACTTGAAACTTAGAATGAGAATGAGCATCACTTCCCTCATCATTTCTTCCAACACGATTCAGTCGAGTTTCAGTTCCATGCAAATACCTTGAACAAAAATGCATGCATTCTTGCACAATATATGCCTCAGCAATTGATCCTTCTGGATGCGCCTTTATTTCTCACATATCATTTAAACCTACACAAATATCGTTCTATAGGATACATCCATCGATATTGTACTGGCCCAGCAAGTTTAGCCTCACTCATAAGATGAATGGTTAAATGCACCAATATGTCACAAAATGATGGAGGAAATATTTTCTCTAATTTACAAAGTGTAAAAGGAATTGATTTTCAAGTCTCTCCAAATCATCAAAATGCAAAACTTTAACACATAACTCTCTTAAATAAGTACACAACTCAAGTAATGCTTCGCACACCTCTTTACCCAGCAATCCACGTATAGCCAAAGGGAGATATCGATGAAGAAATATATGATAATCATGACATTTCATTCCAAAAACTTTGCATTCAGTAAGACTCACACATCGAGAAATATTGGAAGAATAGCCATCTGGAACTTTTAGATCAATTAAGAACTGACAAAATGCTCTTTTTTCAGCTTTAGATAGTGTATAACATGCAAGGCAAAACACATATCTGCCATCACTTGTGGGAGTTGCATAAAGCTCAGGACATATACCCATAGATTCTAAATCAAAACGAGTATTTATAGTATCCTTTTTTCCCCCTCAATGTTCAACAAAGTCCCAATTATGTTATCATATACATTTTTCTCGATATGCATGACATCCAGATTATGTCGCAACTTAAGTGTTCTCCAATATGAGAGTTCAAAGAAAATACTCTTTTTTCTCCAATTTCTAAGCAATAGAGCATCTCTATGCTTTCTTTTCCTTAGTCTTTCCAAAATTCACCTATTTAACTAAAATAGTATAATAAGAAAAAAAATAAATAAAATATACATATAAATTAAAATCAATCAAACTTCACCAACGAAAATTGATTATATTGTTCAACAACATCATCCCCTGATAATTGTTTTGGTGCGCTTCGATTTTCTTTGATACCATCAAATGCTTTAGCATTTTTCCTCCATGAATGATTAATTGGTAAGAAGCAACGATGATCAAGATAGCATGTTTTACGTCCATTTTGAAGCCTGCGAGAAGATGTTTCAAGATTGCAAACAGGACATGCTAAGTTGCCTTTGGTGCTCCATCATGATAAATTACAGTAAGTTGGAAAATCATTTATGGTGCATAATAGAGCTACTCGTGATTGAAAATTACTCTCTAAAAATGCATCATATGTCTTTACACCTATCTCCCAAAGGAATTTCAACTCATCAATCAACAACTCTAAGTATACATCAATATCATTTCCAGGAGCTTTCAGACCAGGAATCAAAAGTGACATCATGAAATAAGGATCTTTCATGCAGAGCCATGGTGGAAGGTTATAAGGAACTAACACAACTGGCCATACACTATAAGAAGTGCTCATATTCTTGAACGGGTTAAAACGATCACTTGCTAAACCAAGTCTAACATTACATGGGTCTACTGCAAAAAAGGAGTGCACGGTATCAAAAATTTTCCAAGCTGGAGAATCCGTTGGATGTCCCATAAACTCATTATTACACGGTTTCTCCTTAGGCCATCTCATATCTTTAGCAAACTTAGATGACATGTATAATCTTTGCAAGTGAGGAGTTAATGAAAAATATTGCAACACTTTTTGCGGAATCTTTTTCTTACGGTCGTACTCATTAATCATATTCCCATTATTCTTCCATCTATATTCACCACATGTTGGACAAGATTGAACACTCGCATATTTATTTCTGTAAAGTATGCAATCATTTACACAAGCATCTATCTTCTCATATGAAAGCCTTATATCTCGAGAAACTTTCTTACAATCAATGTATGAGCTAGGAACTTTATTACCTTTAGGAAACCATCTTTCCATTATTTGAAGCATTCCATCAACTGCATTTGCACTAATCCCATAAAGACATTTCCAATTCAATAATTCAACAATGAATGATAGTGTGGAAGATTCCTCACAACCAGGATATGACTTTGACTCCAATTCTCTCAATAATCTATAAAACTTAGTAGCCTCTTTATTTGGACTAGTGGGGCCACCTCTGATAGGATCATCAACTTCTTCATTTAGATCATAAGAACTATCCCTCGCAATATCATGTAACATATCATGCATTCCATCATCATTTTTACTTTGTTTTACTCTGATTACTATCATTTTCGTCATCAGAAAAATATTGCAGAACCTCTCCATGATGGTACCACTGTTTGTAGTTTCTGTTTATCCCATTTAACATAAGATTTTCATAAATTGATTGACTTGTCCTAAATAAATTATTGTTGCATTTTTTACAAGGACACCGAACTACTCTTCCTTCATCAAAATGTATAAATACAAAATCTAGAAATTCATTAACTCCTTTTTCATATTGTGGCAGTGCTTTATTAGAAATTTCCATTCAAGTTTTGTCAATCGTCATTATCCTACAATACAAATTAATTGAATGGGTTTAGAAAAATTTGACATAGAACTTGATAAGATAGGGAACTTTATAAGCATTAATATTTTTCAATTTAACATTGATGCATTACTAAGAATAAATCGAAATCCATCAATGAATAAACCAATCTCAGTTAGCTTAAATACCCAAATAAGGCAAAACAGAGAAGACGATATATATATATATATATATATATATATATATAGAGAGAGAGAGAGAGAGAGAAAGAGAGAGAGAGAGAGAGAGAGAGGGGGAATACCTTATGTCGTTGTCGTGACTGTCATAAGGTAGAGGAGAAATTAACCTAGTTTCTATTTACCCATGAATAACCCAGTCTCTATCACAACACCCTCACCAAATGTCTTTGTTTTCATGCCACGTAACTAAACGCCTGTGTTTTCGTGTCTAGCTGATGTGATTTAGTAATCCACATGCTACGCAATCGTTTCTCCTATCCTTTGCTCAGTCGTTTCTCCTCTCCTTAGCTACGTCATTTTTCCGTTGCCATCTACTACATGGTTTGTTCCTGCATTTTTGTGCCTCCCATCACAAAGTATAAACATTTAATAGCGAAAACTATTTTTATGTAAGGAATTCTTAGTAATTGTCAAAAAGTAAAAATGGTGGAAGAAGATGAATCGTGAACAATCGCCTTATTAGTTCTGTGAATAAAATTCTTCGCAATTGATCTCCACTCTGTTTCCCATATCTTTGGTTACAGTTTTATTCATCTACATGCACAGTTCTCCACTTTGCTTCATTCCAATTCCTTAGCTCAAATAATGCGCAGTTCTGTCCTTATTTCACGAGTATATTGTAACATTGAAATTAATTTGATTGCCTTTATGCAAATTATATTGTTATCTTCAATTGTTTTTAGCTATTTTTAGCTAAGTTCTAAATGATCTAGGGTAAATATTCTTGTCCATGCATGACAGCTTTCAATTCATATCTTTCCATTTCTAGTTTTTTTTAAGGAAAATTGATTAAGAAGAAAATGAATGATACAAAGAAAAAACAAGGGAGTTCAAAGAAAAGACCTAACACAAAATATGTAAGGAAAGGAAGAACTAGACCTATTGAATAACAATGAAAAGATTACAACATTACAATATCAAAACACCATTAATATTGTGAATAAAGAATTCCAGCGTGATCAGCTAGGTGCTCCTTTGGAACTTCATCCGAAGCTGCGCGTAATACTTTCGAAGTAACCCTATAACCTTAATGTAGCGTGAACATTGGGTCTGCAATCGTGAGATAAATTCGTAGTCAGAAGAATCGCACGAATCTCCTCGATTAAGAAGGATATCAGACCATCTTTAGTAGAGGCTAGATGCTTGAAACGTCAAAGGTTCCTCTCCCCCCATATCCTGTAGAGACATACTCCCAAGACAATAAGGCGAAAAGGTTGCTGCGATGAGAGACCATCTGTTATCTCTGAGATAGTAGTATGTGGATCCCTCCAATAGTATAAAGTAGTGACATGGTCCCATATCGATTTGTTAAAACCACATTCAAAGAAGAGATGATCGCATGATTCAAGATGCAAGGAGCACATTGGACAATTCTTATTGGTTTGAATATATGGAAGGCGATCAGTTGTAGAGAGTTTGTTTTGTATGGCCAACCAATATATGAAGGAGATTCTCGGAGGTAGATGCTTGTTCCATACCTTAGTAGCCCAAGAAACTGAGGATCGGTGCTTTCTTAAAAGATCACACATAAATCTATTTGTGAGTTTGCCAACTGGTATAGCCTTCCAGAAAAATATATCATATTCCTGCAGAGTGGGAGGATAACTAGGCTAATATGGCAATAAGCTACGAGGAAATCTCCATATACAACCCACTATGAAAGCATGCATCCTTGTTTGCAAAGAAAAAGAAGAAGAAGCTTTAGGGATTAATTGTATTAAGGGACCATTTGTCAAACCATAAGAAGATCAGATGACCATTTTTAATTTCACATGAGCAATCCTGTTTGACAGCGTCTCGCAATTTTAGCAATTGTATAAGGAAAAAAGAGTGAAATGTTTCTTATAGTATCCATTCCCTCCTCTTTTCTTTAGAATCTTCCCCTGGACAAGCATTCCATGTGCACTGAAACTTTAATTGATCAATGATTGGATGGAATTTAAATGTACATGGAAAATAATAGTTCATCTCCTTTAGAATCTTCCCTAGACAAGCATTCCATGTGCACTGAAAATATTTTCAGTCTATTTTCCCATTTTATTTTTGAAACGCAACATTTAATATGTCCATTTCGCGACAATGTACACATCAACATAATCGTTAAAGATGAAGAAGAATGAGCAATCTTTAGATTGGTTTGGAACTAACTTATATTGCCTATATGTTTCATTTTAATTGCTCTATCCCTTTATTCTTCCTCAATAGTACTTGAAAATATCTTTCTACACTTGCCAGAAGGTTGCAACATCTGTTAGTTCTTTCATTTTTTTTGTAATATGAAATAGTTGTAACTATTTAAGTAAAAAAATTGACTGCTTTCAATATCTTTTCATTATTTTTATCCCTATGAAATTGCACTTTTAAGAATAAGTGGATACACATGGTCATAGCACACCAGGAAATTTACAGAATACGTTTTCTCTTACAATTTGTTTTAGCTTCTTATGTTACTTGTTACTAATATGTATTTATTTTTAAAAGTGTAAGATGGTTAAAATTGGTAATTATATGTAAAACCACAAGACAGTTAACAATGGTAGATCTTTAGCAAATATGGTTGATGAACAAAATGAACCTAGTATCGTAGCGGAGTCAAAATCTATAGAGGCTCTTAATCAACAGTCTCGCGCCACAATTGGAACTTCAAAAAATGCACCTAGCCTAGAAGGACAAGTTGTTAGTACTGATAACGTGATCTTCATAATTATATCATTATACATTTAAGTTTTTAAATAGGAAATATAAATTCTAAAAAATGTGGACGAGGACTAACAATTAATGCTAGACTTGCCAAGAAGAAAGCTGAAGGAAAACACATCGATGTTCAATTTCCTCCTCCATATTATAATGTATGTGGTAAGTATGTCAGCCTTTTCAAGTCGGAAATTACTATATGCATTCGACAACTTACACCACTTCGTGTCTCTAGTTGGAAAGAGATTTCTGAGGATAATAAGAAGGCAATGTGGTTATTTTTAAAGGTATGTCACTTTTTTTAATTGCAATAGAGTTTAATTTTGTTGTTGCATTGAATTTGTTTCATAATTTTCCTAAATATTTTTTATGAATTTTAGGATAAATTCAATTTCTCAAATCAGGTGCAATCTTATGTGATGCAACAAATGCATGCACAATATAAAAATCAACATTATCATTTGCGCAAAAGCTATCTCAAGAGTAAAGATTGCCTAAAGGATATGGAGGAAGGTGTTTGGCATTGGTTGATTGAGAATAAATGGGAGATTCTAAATTTTAAGGTAATTTTAAAATTTAAGTACTTTAATTTATTTTGTTAGTTGTTTTCTTTTATTAAAACAAATTATTTATGAATTTATAGGAACAAAGTGAAAGAAACACAAGTAATAGGGGAAATCAAGAGATGAAATCAATTTCTGGTACAAAGTCAATTGTACAAATTGCATATGGGATGATAAAGTTAAATTTTATTTACTTAAAATTATAATGATATTTTTCTTAAAAAATAAGTTCCAATTAATCATTAATGTTCTTTGTCTTTTCTTTTTCTTTTTCTAAAAAAATAAAGATTCTGATGAGTGCCCGACGCTGTTAAAGTTTAAAAGATATCGTGACAAAAACTAAATAGAACTTGGTCTATTCCAAATGGAGAAGAAATAATGATATGAAAGTTATAGTCAAATTAGATTTTTTTAAAAAATTTAAAATTACTTTACTAGATTTTCAAATTCTATCTAAATTTGCAGAATAAGCTTCAAGAAGAGGAGAGAAAATAAAGAAAAGATTTAAATGCATTTCACCACTCGTTGAACATTTCGGTCTTGTCCTAGAAAGAAAGTCAAGTTATTCACGCGGGTTAGCTGTTAAAGGGATAACATCTAAGTCCTGAGAAAAAAGTGAAATTCTAGCTGAAGCTGAGACTGCAAAGAAACATGCAAGTGATTTAGACTATGAAGTTGCAAGACTTACTGAAATCACAAAAACACAAAATGAAAAGATTCAATCTCAAAATGAGAAGATTCAAGCTTAGGATGTAGCTATTGAGAAGTGAGCCACATAAATTAAACAAATTTCAGTTATTTTTGCACATCTGGCAAATATTGGAGTAATTCCTACTTTGTTACTCAATTCTTCTACCTTAATTGAAGATCCATCAAGTGCCACAATATCAAATACCCCAACTACTCATGTAAGTTTATAAATTTATAAAATCTATAATAGTTAGTATCATTTCTTATCATTATCATTATATTATTATAAATGTTAGTACTAAATTTATAGCTTAATATTTTTTAACTAATTAACTAATTTTATTTTATTTGTTTTGTAGGAAACAAATTAACGATGAACTTCATCACGAAGGATAGCCAAGAAATTTTACCTTAGAGTTTTAGCTTAAATTAGTACGTAATAGTTTGAGATAATTGTAATAAATAATTTTCTTGGATATTAAAATTTCCAATTTAATATATTGGAAATTATAATTTTATACATTTTGGTGATTTTTATATATTTTATATATACTAATAATTTTATTGCTTGTCCGATAATATCTTGGCACTAAAAATCCGTATCGGTTGTGACAATTTCTATTTTATGGCCACCAATGCAAAAATTTATATCGATTAAATAATTAAATTGTTAAATTTAATAATATTATTTGTGACAAACACAAACACATTAGTGATAAATTTATTGTAACATATATTATCCATTTAGTGACAACATTATTGTAATATATCACTTTCATACTTGTGATTAAATCTTTTACACAATATAGACGCTGATGTAAATTTCTTTTACAATTAATGTAATTCCAACGATGAATTGATAGTTTCATTTGTGATAATAATAAACATAGTTAGTGACAATACTTTTGTAAGAACCAATTTTCATTTTGTGATGAAATGATGTTGACACTATTTTATTAAAATATTAGTGACCAAGAATTAATGGACGCTAATAAAAATTATTAGTGACAAATACTTTGTCAAGTATTTATAATTATTTTAGTGGCAATAATGTTGTAACAATAAAATAAAGTATTGTTACAGCTTTATCCATCACTATTTTATATTATTTGTGTCAACAAACTTGTCATAAATATATGAAATTGTTGTGACCATATAGTGTTGTCACACATTTCATATGTTTTAGTTTCGAAACTTTTGTCACAATATAATGAAGAATTGTTATAACTTTATTTGTCACTATTTTACATTATTTGTTCCAAAACCTTGTCATAAATAAACATAGTTGTTGTGACCATATAGTGTTGTCAAATTTGATAGGTTTTGGTGTTGTCAATTTTGTCAAAATAAAATGAAGTAGTGTTACAACTTAACTCGTCACTGCTTTATATTATTTATGACGATAAACTTGTAATAAATATTTAAAGTTATTGTGACCATAAAACTTTGTCACACATTTAACAAGTTTTAGTGTCAGTATTAGTGTCACAAAAGTTTTGCATAATTGTAACCATTGTTTAAATTAGTCATAATTTTAGTAGTGACAAAGGTATTTATGACGGGAGATGACGACTTCAAATATTGAACACTATTAATAATAGTGACAAATATTACTATTTTTAGTGATAACTTTTACCTTCACTAAAATAATAATTTCTTGTAGTGATATCATAAAAAAATACTTTTAAAAATGAAAATAGGAAATTTAACAATGAAAAAAATACCAAGATTTACATGAGAATCTTTCTAGTGTAGAAGAAAATTTTATGGACCAAACCGATAAGCAATACTAAAATCAAATAAGGATTTACAAAGATTTATCTCTAACCTACAACAACAAGTTGTCTCGCAAAGTTTTGTGATTGAAACTAAAATCGATGTAACAATCAACAAACTCTCAAACAAATCCTAAAAATAATAATAAAGAGGATGAGGATACAATACAAGTAGCCCTCTCTCTATTTTTTCTCACTTTTGAATGTTATGGTTGCACGCTCTTGCAAAACCTATGAAATTTTCTCTTTTATATTACAAAATAGGTTTTTCTATACCATACATGGTTACATACACAACCATGTAAGTGATCGTGTCTCTTCAGCATAACCTCACTCACAGATATACACAGTCATAAAAAGATTACGCATGGTTGTGTATGTCATGAACATGGTTGTATATATGACTATGAACGAGAGTTTCACTTCTAGTCATCATTCAAGGGTTCTTTTGTTCATCATTATTTTGGTTTGATCTTAGATTATTCTTATTTCAATTTTTTCTCGATACAATGGAATTTAATGCTTTGAATTCAATTGATATGAGTATTATTTTGATTTTGACGATGAGCTAAATTATTCCTACCTAGGGTTTACATCTAGATTTAATTGAATGTCTTGATTCAATAATTCCCATTAATATATATCTTGCCGAGATTGATTGTGTTGTGTTGAATGCTAGGTTCATAGATTAGCCACCTATTAGTCTTAAGATATTAAGTGAAGAACCAAAATATCAAACTTGATATCGGAATTAAAAAATCAACTACCTTAAGAATGAATTAGAAATATAAGTTTTAGGGATTGCTTAATTCATAACTTCGAAGGTTTGGTATTGTTAGTTTATAAATGTGAGAACTATTAAATTGATAGTTATTAATTTGATTGAAGAGAGAATAAAGTTGCAGATTATATTAATAGGAAGTTTAAGGATTTAGGTTTGAAATTGGATCAAAGTGCAAACCCTAGGTTATCTTTGGAAGCTTTATATCAATTCTGTACAATTTATTCTTTTTGTTTAGTTTCATAATTTCACAACCTCTATACCTTCTTGAATTCAATTCTTTAATTTCTTATTTTTAATCAAGTTATTACAATTAAAAAATTCCTTGTGAGATGACTTTAAGGTGTCCATATACTACGACAACCTCATATACTTGTTAGTGACAAGTTTATGTAGTGTTAAGTAGAGCAATAAGTTTTATAAGCTACTACCAAGGAAGGTTGTTACTAGTAATAAATTGATTTTTTTATTTAATTATTTGATTATTTCTTTTTGAATTGCTTTTAGGTGTTTTATGCAAGGGCACAGGTCCAGGAAAAGAACTCGTTCCTTACATCGATAATATTCACAAACTACCAAAAGTAAAAGAAAGAAATCGAGAAGGAGTGGAAGAGGACTTGAACATGGAATTGGAAGAAGAGCAATTTGAGAAGAAAAAGAGAAGCAACCATGGTCGACAAAGCAGCACAACCTATGAAGGAATATGCCCTGTCGATCATTGGGACAACCAGTTCTTGCATACGGTTGAGTAATGTAGCGAAAAGCTATGAGCTAAAGAATACTCACTACAACATGTTGCCATTTTTCATGGAGTACTAAATGAAAATCCTCTTAATTTCATTCGTGATTTCTACTTTGCACTCCATACATTTCCATTATAGGGATTGTCAAAAGATGAGTTGAAGATGAGGTGCTTTCCTTACACCTTAAAGGACAAAGCCAAAGGATGGTTGATGACCCTATTGGAGAATTCTTTGACAATATGGATAGAGGTCTATAATAAGTTCATGAGCAAGTTCTACTCACACAAGAAAACTAAGGAGCTCTTGGGAAACATTGCAACATTTACTCAAATTGATGGTGAAGCATTCCATGAGACGTGGGATTGCTTCAAATCCCTATTATTCTGGTGCCCTCACCATCATTATCCACAATAGCTTCTCAATCATTTTTTTAATGATGGGCTCATATAGCAGGGCCATAATATAGTAGATAATGCAACTGGAGGAGCCATAGGAGAAAAGACAACTAAGGAGACCTATTAATTATTTGAGATGTTACAATTATGGACTACAATTAAAGGCATTTTCTATAGTATGATAATAGTTGTAATAAGACATGATTTTTCTTGCCTATACTAGATATGATAAAGATCATTATATTCTAGTTCACGCTTATAAGTATATGATATTGAATTTTGATTCAACATTATTATAATGTTCAATATATAATAAGAAATATATTGTTGAGTAAAATAGTTGATCAAATTTTATACAAATAATTTGTATGTGTAGGATTAAAAGAGACTTATGCTTAACAAAAGTGGCAAGAATATAAAGCTAGACAATTGAGATTATCCCTTTATGTCTTTTGGTTAAATCGATATAATGAGAACCATAAAGTTACACATAAGCATATATGTATCATTTTGATTATAAATCGTATGGAACTTATGAAGCATATTAAGTTGAAAATAACCAAATCAACCTTTAATGAAAGAATGATGATAGTATTAAATTGTTAAATCTTATCGTGTGATGTGTTGGGTGGAATAACAATTCATAAAAGGATAAATTAGATCATTAATAATTTTATGTGATATATGTATTAAATGAAATATTGATTTAAAAATTTGAAATTTTCAAAATTGTTTAAATCTAAGTAAAATTAAGCATTAAGAATGTTGAAGTACTTGAGGAGATCGTTGTGGTAAGTTTTAAAATTTTAGTTATATATAAGGAATGAGATTCTCTGGTGAATACTTTCACAATAAAATTCCATAAGAGTGTGGATTTATGTAAGGAGGAAATTGCAATATGAGATATTGTATTATGTAATATTATTTCTTCTATAGCCATGGCTAGATGTAGCATGAATTATATAGAGGTAGTTGAATGATCAAGATATGATTCATCATCTTAAAATAATTAAGAAGAATATTTTGTTGTTCTTGATTAGTATTGATTCGAAAATACTTGACCAAGGTGGAATAACGCTTTGTAAAATAATTTATAAATTTCATTAATTGAATCAATAACTAATGGTGGAGAACGAATATGATTGACTCAAAATAGAGTATTAATTTCATGCTTTATGTATTATCGAATATTGTATAATGAAATGATTGAATTATACAAAAAATCTTCGCATTTAAAAGGTTAGTAAAATCACTTTGAAATTCCTAATTATTTAAGTACTTATGATGTGTTGATAGGCGTAAAACTTATTTTGTGAATATAAATTGTTTAATTATAGAATTAAAGATAAATTAAAGAAGTTTAATTTATCAAATCTTAAATATGATTTGTGGTTATAATTTATATTATCAATATAGTTGAGAACCTAATGGGTTTCACATGAAAAGTGGGTTGAAGAGAGCAAAGATATTTTAATTAAGTTGGACTAGATTGTAAATTTTATTAAACTTTATGATTAAATATGAGATATTTAATAAATAATGATCGATGTGAGATGTTGGATCTTATTTGAACATAATTAGTATTTAATTAGAATTATTTTAATTCTAACTAAAGTTTAATTGATATTATAATTTAATTTCAATTAAATTATTAAAATATTCAAATCCTATTATAAATAGGCTTAAGTTCTAAGTAAGTTAACACTTCTTTCTTAATTATCTTTGTAAAAGTTATAAAGTTTCTTATCCTATTTTGTGGATACCATTAGGGATTGGACACTTGTGTGGTTGCAGTGGTTGAGATAAACTATTTTGGAAATGATTCAAGGGATAGAATAAGCATATGATATATGTACGATTCATACTAGATCTGACCAACTATCCATGTTAACTCCTCTACATTTTTGATAGCCCAATTTTTTGGCATGTTTCGATCTTCTTCTTTATTACTTAAAAATGACATATATATAGCAATTTGTTAGAAAATTTAATTAATTATAAACTTTAACTTTTAAAATTAAATATGAAATATTTAACTTAAATTAAAATTAAATTTCAATTATATAATTTAAATTAGACTTGAATTATATTTAAAATAATTTCTTGTTGACAACATTTACCAAAGAATTAAAGAAAACTAAGGGCTTTTTTTTTTCTTGTTTTCTGTTGTGGTTTTCACGAAAAAAGAAACAAGTCACTAAAACGTGTTTAGATGAATATTGCTGCCTTTGTTTCTAAAAGTAAAAAATTGTATCAATTTTATAAAAATGTAAAAAAGATGTTTTTTTTGGGTATGTTTTTAAAACAAGTTTTTTTTAATTTGGATAAAAACAACACTTTCCCATTTTTTTCATTTTCTTTTGTGCTCATCGGCCTGTGCTTGCTCTTTTATAGCGAAAATCAGTAAGGCAAAAGAGCTTCTCATTAGCAGTCAATTGATAGGAGTAATGTTGGCCTGTAGCAGTTATCCAAGGTGCCACGTCGAGGCCACTCAACAAATCCATGTGATAAAATGGACCTCCCCACTGCATTGTAGACACAAACGCCCACACCACTCCTGTGACATTGACTTTCTAGAATATTTTCCTCATACGCCATTTACCTTTTCGTATTACTCGACCTCTTCCGGCCAATGCTTTGTTTGGTCTCCACCACCAAGTCTGGTACTATTAGTAGCGTTGATTGTGGGGGGTGATTATGATGTCTCGGAGGTCGCGGAAGAAGAAGAGGATGAAAGGAGGAGGAGTTTAACGGTGACAAAGAGCTCAAGGGTTACTCGAGAAGTGAAGTCACTGCAACTGATACAAGTTGCGAGGTATGAAAGCTTGACGAGTTAGTCTTTAGAAAGAAGAATCATTGCAAAGTAGGGGACAAAAGAGTTAGATCATTGGTTGGTTCTAACAAGAAAAGGAAGAAACTAGAGATGGTCCTGGAGATAGGAATGAAACTTGTGCTCCCGAAAAAAAAGTGAACCTTTTAAACAAAGAAATAGGCTGCTTCAATGTTGTTTAGCCCGGTGAAGTGATGTAATTTTCTTCTTGAGTGATTAATGTAATTCAATAATTTATAGAATTTTATTATATATAATTATTGTACAAATTTCTTGAATTATATAAATATACGTATATTTTATTTCTAATTATAATAAGAATTAATTAAGTTAAAACATAATATGTTATATTAAAACAATTAACATAAGAGTATAATTAAAAATTAAAACAAGAAGCTAAAATCAAACATATTTTTGTTTTAGTTTTTTTAATTATAAATCTCAACTAAAGAGGTTTTATTTTAATTTTATATTAGAAATCTTAACTAAATAAGTTTTTAATTTTAATTTTAATTATAATTATAAATTAAAATAAAACTAAAACTAAAAATAATAAACAACCTTAAGGATTTTCTCTAACTTTTTATATTAGGTTATTCGTGTCTTGTCTTTAGTGATTTTTGATAGAAATGTCAAAAAAAGATTAAGTCAAATTCGGCCTGATTTTAACCCGAATTAATTGGATCACAGGTAAGCCACAGCTCAGCCCAGCTATGAATCGACAGATACTTCTAATTGGAAACATTTTTTACAAAATTAAACATTCTTAGTATCTGTTTGGTTGAGCTTTTGAAAGGTGAATAAGCACTTTTTTGACCGCAAAAGTTTATTTTAAGAAAAATGAATATTTGGTTGTAAAATAAAAAAACACTGTTCTAGTAAATATAGTTTTTTTTTGGACAGCTAAAATATAGTTTTTTAAGAAGCTCAAATTTAAAACTTCTAAAAAACACTTTTTAGGTAGATTTTTAGATTAATTAATGAGTCTATTTTTTAGTCCCTTTTATTTTTATGTTTTTACATATAATTCCTATAATATCACAAACACATCTTCACGTTTATTTTGAGATTGAGATAATATTATTAAACTTTTTATATATTTTAATATTTGTTTTGATATTAGTTTTACTTATGTTATAATCCATATAAAAGATTTGGTTAGATATATTTTATTTATATTTTATATAGTTTAAAATTATATAATAATTAATATATTTTGTTTTACATATTGTTTAATATATTTTAAATTTTTATATAAATAAATAATTTTATTAAAAATAAAATATAGTTAAAATTAATATTTTAATTTTTATGTTATCAAATAATTTATTGTATGAAAATTTTAAATTTTTTAATAATAACTAAACAGTCAATTAATTTTATTAAAAATTAAAAATTAATTTTTCAAAAAGTTCTACATAAGTATGTAAAATCAAGTACTTAAAAAAAAGTTGTCATCGTTATATAAAAAAAGTAGATGCTGTGGATAAGTCTGACGTACTGTTGTCTGTTAGGCAACGCATCGAGTCAAAATATAATTGTCAGGCGGGAAATTTCGCGGAAACTTCCGTGTTAGGCTGTGACTCATAATTGTTGATGGATTCCCCACACCTAAAGCGCTTTCTCTTTCGATTTGCTGTCTCTCACTCACACTCCTTCCCGCAATTTACGACCGGTGATCCGCCGTGTCTCAGGGTGGTTAAGTAAGATTTGTTTGGGTGCTGCTTGAAACCCTAAAATAAGGATTTTGTTAATAGTAAATCTTTTCACCGCCAGCACCTTGTCCTGAACTCACGAACAGAATATTATTGTCATTTGCTGTTTCTGTTTCGGTTTGTTTGGCCTTTTCTTTTTACCATTACATATTTCTATATCATCCCGTGATGTTCTAAATATCTTTTGGGACTTTTCTCATCAGTGATCATTTTATTTTTTTGGGAAAAGGAAATGCAGAAAATGAGTTGCAGGTCTTTCAATGAATTGTTGGGTGGGGAACATAAGGACGTGGAAGCAGGCACCAAGGAGGTGGAGCTGGAGGAGGAGGAGCAGGACAAAGTTGATGAATCTGATCCCTTTGACATTGCTCACACCAAGCACGCTCCTATTGAAACTCTTAGGCGTTGGAGGGTAATTTAATTTATTATGTATAGCATTATACTCCACAAGCCACTTATAATTTCACAGCAATGTCGTGTTTATATGTGTATTTTATTTGCTATTACTTGATAGAGCTTCTGAGTGCAATTTTAGGTTAAAAAGATTTCCGATAATGTCATGATATCTCTTAACTGATAACAGCTTCGCATTATATTCAAATAAGTTCGCCATTGCATTGCAAACTATATGCTTTGGTCCTTTTTTCGTTTTGGGCAAATGTTTCGTTCAATCAAATGCGCTTCAAGATCTAGTAGTATTTGTTTAAAATGTGTAATATCTAGATACTTTGTTTCTCAATTACGTTTTGGTGAGAAAAACAAAGATATGTAATTTGTGATTTTGAAGTTTGAACTTTGGTTTATTGGCCTGGCACAGCAAGCAGCACTTGTGTTAAACGCTTCTCGTCGATTTCGTTATACTTTGGACTTGAAAAAGGAAGAAGAAAAAGAGCAGAGAAGACGAATGATTAGGGCCCATGCTCAAGTTGTTAGAGTAATGCTTCTCATATTGACAAACAGTTAAACAAGGAACACAAGACTTTAATTTATACTTCCATTGACTTTTAAATTATAATTACTTGGTGACTTAGGCAGCATTGCTTTTCAAATTGGCTGGCGAACGACAAATAGGTATCTTATGATCCTTTTAATTCTCAACGACGATCTTTATTTTACATTATAATTTTACTTGTATTTAATCTATATACATTATCCAAGATAGTTGAATAAATTTTGTTGAAGTTTCTTTCCTATGGATTGTAGGAGCCCTAACAAGAATGCCATAGATAAAATAAGCAACTATTTATTGTTACAATTTGAATTTGTAAATTTTAGGAAGATGAACTATTTACTTCATTTAATTCTTGCTTTTTTGTTTCAGATGTTTTTTATTCTTCAATGTTTTGACAATTTAGGACCAATCTACTTCCATGTTTTTTTAAACATTATAACTGATTGTAGTATATGAAGAACTTGAATGCCCTAATGTTGTGACGTAATTACAGATAAACCTATTCAAATGTATAATTCCCATAATGTATATAATTAAACTGTACTAGTGTTTCTTTAATTGCTTAAAAAATGATTGTGATCCTTATGTGAGAGCTTTGATTGTAGTGATCATCTTGTAATTGTCTAATTATAAAATTATTAAGCTGTTAATGACGAAAGTGAACCAGAGTATATGCTTTCTCCCTTAATCTTTGAAATGGATGATTTTGTTGAGAATTAACTCAGTTGTGGACCAATTGAAGGTTTATGTCAACATTCTATTGTCATTGTTGATGTTATTCTTTGAATTAGAAAATTTTTAAGATATCTCATAGTCTCGTAAATATTATTGTAGAGTTTCATTTAGGCAGCCTTGCCTTTAAGCTTAAATGGTTTAATAGGTATGGGAACATAGCTGTTTTGTTGAATAAATGACCAAGTTACTAGCCTCAAAAGGATGTGTTCATTATTTTTATATCATGATTCTTTTACTTTCCCTATTTTCACCCATTAACATATTTTTTTTGGCATTTTAAGTCTTAGGTCCTACATTAATTCCCCCCAAAGTTACTGCTGATTATGAAATTGGTTTAGAACAACTTGCAACAGTGACCAGGGATCACAATTTTTCTGCTTTACAAGAATATGGGGGTGTAAGTCAAATTTGAAGCTTTCCTTTGTTTCAACATTTCTAGCTAGAGAAACCCTTTATATGTTAATGATCTCTTTCTCCTTCAGGTTAAAGGATTAGCAAGTATGTTGAAAACAAACTTGAAAACTGGAATTAATGGAGATGAAGATGATATATCAAAGCGAAGGAATACCTTTGGATCTAACACATATCCTCAGAAAAAAGGACGCAGTTTCTTAGTATATTAACATACGATTTTTGTCTTTACGTTTCCCTTGTTATTAGATGTGCTTTGCTAACTGTCTGATTTGTTTTGCAGAAGTTCCTTTGGGAAGCATGGCAAGATTTAACTCTCATCATATTGATTATAGCTGCAATAGCATCATTGGTTCTTGGAATGAAGACAGAGGTTTGCTTTATCATTTGTAAATAATTTCTATGCATTTTTGTGTAAATGAAAAATGTTACCCTATTGTTGATTTTCATGGTAATGGTAAGTTGAAATTGATTCTTTTTTTTTAAAAATAAGTTACCTCTATGAGTTGTCATGACTTACAACTATGTTGTTGGATAAAATGGCATTGACAATTGGAAGGAGGAAAAGTAAGGAAGACTCTAAATAATGGATAAAGCATGCAAAACTTCTAACACTGCATGGAACATTTGGTGTCGAATTTTATGCTTCATGGTCTTCTTTTAAAAATTTTGATGAGGCCTTGAAGTATTTAACGAAAGAACGTGTTTTTTGTGATCTTAGAATTTGAATATGAATGGTATATTACATTGTTCACAATTGGCTTATCTTATATATAAAATTTTCATCATCATCATCATCATCATCATCACCCAGTCTGAAATTCCGCAATGAAGTAGGGTCTGGGGAGGTCTGATAGTACGCAGCCTTACCCCTACATAATAGAGAGGCTGTTTTCGGTAGACCTGCATGCAAATGAGTCAATATAAGAATGATGCGGTATACAGAAACAATAAAAAGAAAAAAAGATAGGGAATACCTGAAGCAGGATAGATCTGCGAGAACCTAGTATTATATACAGTTCATCCCTCTTTGTCACTCACCAAGTAAGGGGATTGGGTAACTGAAACAGTTAATCTTTTACCCTTATCCGATCACGCCAAACTTTTCTATTCTGAGTAACTACCTCATTAAGGGCTAACTCTGACATATCCGCCTTGATCACTTCCCGCTAATTCTTTTACGGCCTCCTTCTCCTCTTATAGTCACTAAGTGTTATGCCCTCATAGCTCCGTACCGGGACATCGGAGGACCTCCTCTGCACATGCCCATACCACCGAAGTTTAGTCTCTCTCAACTTGTCTGCAAAGCTGGCTACTCGTAGTCTCTCTCTCACCACCCGGTTCTTAACTTTATCTCTCTTAAAAAAATTACATATCTACCTAAGCATACGCATTTCTGCTATCAACAACTGTCTTATATGCTTATGTTTAGTAGACCAGCACTCCGCCCCATATAACATGGTTGGACGAATCATCGTTTTATAAAACTCCCCCTTAAGTTTTAAAGGAATCTTCTTGTCACATAAAACCCCTGATGCACTTCGCCATTTGGTCTAGCCTGATTTAATATGATGTACAATATCAGCATCGATATTACCATCACTTTGAATGATAGACCTGAGATACTTAAAACTCGTTTTCTGTGATATGACGTCGGTACCAATTGCAACTGCCACCTCATGCTCTACTTGGTTTCCTGAAAAGTTACATTCTAAATACTCTGTCTTAGATATGCTCATCTTAAAACCTTTCGATTCTAACGCTTCTCTCCAGTAGTCTAACTTGGCATTGACTCCTTCCTTGGTCTCATCCACTTGGACAATATCGTCCGCAAATAACATACATCAAGGTATCTCTCTTTGAATATGTTTGGTAATCTCATCTAACATTAATGTGAACAACAAAGGACTTAATGCTGATCCTTAGTGGAGACCCATACTGATAGAGAACGCTTCTGTGTCCCCACCTATATTTTTAATACCTATATATAAAATTTTAGTACCTATAAATGGAAACTAATGATTCTAATCTCATGATTTATGAGATATTTTGATGTAATATCTAATCCCATAATTTATGGGATACTCTCATATCATGATTTATGGGGTATTCTAATATAATATAGAACTTACTCAAATGCAGTCAATCAATCAATCAATCAATATACATGATTTTGCCACACTCCCCTATAAGCTGGTGAATAGGTATTCTCCATTCCCAACTTGGATACCATAGTTTGAAAAATTGGGTTGCTCAAACCTTTAATGATAAAGACAACCAATTGACCATAAGTAGACATATAAGGTGTACAAATTAATCCATTCTCTAACTTTTTCTTGATAAAGTGCCTATCCATTTCAATGTGCTTCGTTTGATCAATTAAACTGGGTTGTAAGATATGTTGATTGTTGATTTGTTGTTGCAGTATAGTCTTAGAGTGTTATCCCATTTAATCGTCAAATCTTTAATAATAATTTTCAACTCAAGTAGCGATCATTCAGAATAGCTCTAGATTTGACTGAGCCATTATACCTATTTTTTTTTACTTCTCCAAATCCCAAGATTCCCATCGAGAAAAGCATAATATCTAGACGATGGTCTTCTATTAACAATAGATCCAACATAATCAACGTTAGTGTGTGCCTGAAGAATCAAAACTCCATTTTTTCTACAAAATACCCTTTTTTGGAGTTCCTCTAAGACATTGAAGTACTTTTTGAATTGTTTGCAGATGAACTTCTCTTGGACTATGCATAACTAACTAATTTCACTCACTGTATATGTTATATCTGGTCTTGTGTGCGACAAATAAATTAATCTTCTAACTAGGTGTTGATATATCTCTTTGCCTACTACAACATGCTCCTCTACTTTTCCAATCTTAAGATTCTGATCAATAATGAGTGCTTGTAGGTTTGCATGTTGTCTTGCCTGTTTTCTTAAGATTTGTAACATATTTCTGTTGCGAGATAAAGATTACCTGCCTAGAATGTGCAACTTCATTTATGAGGAAATACTTCAACCTTCCTAATACCTTAATGTCAAACGCCTTAGCTAACCGTTGACTCAACAATTGTTTCTCTTTATCATCATCTATCATCATCTTCCATAGAAGAATTGTAACTCGCTTTGAAGGAGAGTGTTTAATAAACATTGTATGATCTTCTTGACTTTTTTTATATCCCATAAGCCAATATAACTCTAGCAAATCTTTTGAACCATACTTGAGGTGATTACTTAAGGCCATTCAATGTATTCAACTTACACACTGTTTGACTAGCCAAAATTTTCCCATAACCTGGTGAAACTTCCATGTAAATCTCTTCTTGTAGTTCTCCATGTAAGAATGCATTTTCATTATCAAACTGTTATAGTTCTCAACCATAATTAGTTGCTAATGACAATAATATTCTAGTCATATTCATAAATATAGCCTTTTGTTACCAACTGCGCCTTGTATGACTTAATTGACCCATCTGTATTATATTTCATTATATATAGCCACGTACAACCCATTGGTTTCTTTCTTATAGGTAATTAATTCCTAAGTTTTATTTTTTTTTCAATGCCTCTGTATCCACATTTAGAGATTGTTTCCATTTTTCACTGGATAAAGCCTTAAATAAGTTGGTAGGGATGGTAGTGGTATTTAGGCTCACAAGGAGAGGACCATTTTTTTTTCCTTGCTACCCTATTTTGTTGCGGAGAATACACACAAGATGACTCATGAACTATTTGTTCTTTTTATAAGTATGGGCTAGGAACTTAATTAAATAATGTTGAAAAAGACTGAGAGGAAAATTTCTTTATTTCTCTCTTAGTCTCTTGGGGTTACAATACATCAAAATATATACAATAAGTTTTAGATATAGAATAGGAAACTAAATAATTTAGAAATAGATAAAATCTTAACTAAATCCCTCATCATTATCAACCATAATATCTATCAAATAATAATAGTGTTTATAGCTAATATACATCTTGACACTCCCCCTCAAGTTGAGGAATAGATATCTTCCATTGCCAGTTGAAAATATTATCATGAAAGTTGGAGTTGTTCAAGCCTTTGGTAAGAATCTCAGCAAGTTGGTACCTTGTTGGGGCATAAGATAGACATACTAGTCCCCGTTTCAGTTTCTTTAATGAAATGCCTGTCAATCTCGATATGCTTAGTCTTATCATGTTGTATAGGATTACAAGCAATGTTGATAGCAGATTTGCTAGGATTATAAGCAATGTTGATAATATATTTGTTATCATAGTAGAGTTTCATAGGACCTTCCCATTTGACTCTTATGTCGCTTAAGATAATATTCAACATAGCATCTCACACAAACCTTGAGCAATTACTCTAAATTTTGATTCAGTAAATGATCTAGCTACAACATTCTATTTTTTACTTCTCCATGTTATAAGATTACCTCCAAGAAACATACGGTATCCAGTAGTTGATCGTCTATCCACTATAGATCCTCCATAATTTGCATCAGTGTAGACTTCAATGGCAAGATCCTTTTGTCTTTTGAATAGGATTTCTTTTCCTAAATTTCCTTTCAAATATTGTAATACTCTATAAGCAACTTTTAGATGCGACTCCCTCAGATCATGCATGAATTGACTAATTACATTTACAGAGTATGCTATGTTTGGTTGAGTATGCACAAGGTAGTTGAGCTTCCCTACAAGCCTTTGATACATTTTCCTATCCACAGGAGGTTCTTCTTTTGCTTCTTCGAGGTTTTGATTAGCTTCTATTGGTGTAGATATCAACTTGCATCCAAAATTTCCTATCTCCTTTAATAAATCAACCACATATTTTTTTTGGGATATGAAAATCCCCTTTCTGGAGTATGGTACCTCAATACCTAGAAAGTACTTTAGTCTCCCAAGTTCCTTTATCTCGAATTCCTTGACCAGTCGTTATTTTAGTTCTAGTTTTTTCTTTTCACCATTTCCAGTGACGATGATGTCATCGACATACACAAGAAGTGCTGTCACTCCCTTATAGGCGAGTGCTTTATGAAAAAAGTATGATCACCTTTATTATGTTGGTATCCAAATGTTTTCATAACTTTGTTAAACCTTCCAATCCATGCACTCAGTGATTGTTTTAGTCCATAAAGGGCCTTCTTCAACTTGCAAACTTTATCTCTGTTTCTTTCTTAAATCTTCAAGGGATATCCATGTAAATTTCTTAATCTAAGTCTCGAGGGATATCCATGTAAATTTCTTTATCTAAGTCTCCATGAAGAAATGCATTCTTTACATCGTTTTGTAAAAGCTGCCATTCAAAATGTGCTGCTAGGGATAGTAGAATCCTAATAGTGTTCATTTTTGCCACAGGTGCAATTGTCTCCTGATAGTCTACACCATAAGTTTAAGTATGTCCCTTAGCCACCAGCCTTGCTTTATATCGCTCAAGTGATTCATTAGCTTTATACTTAGGTGTAAGAATCCCACTATGTTCTTCCACTTTGGTGTATCCACAATCTCCCAAGTTTGATTCTTTTCTAGACCAGCCATCTCCTCTTTCATGGTATTTCTCCATTCTCTTTTTGACAATGCCTCATATAAGGTAGAGGGATAAAAATGATGTTGAGGCTTTAATGAATTTTCTATGGTTTGGTGACAGATTTCTAAGTGAAACATAGTGAGACAATGGGTACATGGGTCTTTTCGTGCATTCTCTACTGCCTTTTCTGATAGCTGTAGGAAGGTGCATATCATCACTAAGTGTTTCTACTGACTGTGTGCTTAGGGTTGGATCTGATCTTCTCGTGGGTTCTTGTCAAAGATCGAGTTGGATTCTTAAACTTGTTGCAGGTTTGGAATCGTCCTCCTAGTACATACCTGCAGAAATCTCGGAGCATTATGAATAACCTGATTTGGAACTTTAGAAGATATGGTTTCAATAGCTTGGGTTGGATTTGGATTAGATTTTGCAGAAGTAGGAATTGATGATGGACTTTGATTTGATGAAGGAATAGAATCTAATGGAGAACCAGGGAGTGATATTGACTTTACTGGACGATTAGGGAGAGCAAGGGAACAAGTACTATGAAAAATACTATTTTTTGGTAGGAATGTAGTCTCCCCCTAAAGTTTGGACAGTTTGAAGTATGGTTGGCCTTCTATGAAAGTTACATCAGCTGAAACATAAAGTTTTTTGGTTAGAGGATTATAGTATTTGTAGCCTTTTTGTGTAGATGAATAACCAAGAAAAACACACTTGTGAGCCAAGGATCTAATTTTCCTCTTTGATGACTATGAATGTGAATAAAGGCTATGCAACCAAACACTCTAAGAATGAGTCTATTAGAACTTCGAAACTCTAGATAAAAGGTGTTGAGGACCTCCATGGGACTTTTATTGGATAAAACTTGAGAGAGCTATCTGTTGATCATACGAGTAGCTATGAGGATGACCTTCCACCCAATAAGATTTTGGAACATTTCCCTAAAAAAGTAAGGCCCTAGTCACATTGAGTAAGTACCCATTTTTACGTTCAACCACACCGTTTTCTTGTGGTGTGTCAACATAAGAAGAATCATGAATAATCCCATACTTTTGCTTTTGAAAGTATGGAGCCATTGTGTGGTTGAAGTATTCCCTAGCATTGTCGGACCTAAAATTCTTAATTTTGACCCCAAATTGATTATGAATCATAGAAAGAAAATTAGGGATAAGAGTGCTAACATCAGATTTCTGTTTTAGTAAATAAAGCCAAGTAACCCGAGTACAATCATCTATAAATGTAACAAACCATCTAGCACCGGGAATATTTGAAATAGGAGAATGATCCCATGTCACTATTAATCAAATGAAAAGGTTTATAACTTCTTTTATTGTTGATAGGCAAAGATATACGAGTGTGTTTTGCCAACTCACAAATTTCACAATGAAAATATGAAATGTGTATTCCTTTGCATAAGTTTGGAAACATGAATTTAGGGACTCTAAATGTAGGATGATCAAGGTGAAGATGATAGAGCCAAATGGTCTCTTTATTAGAAGAACTAAACAAAGATAGATAAATTATTCATAATACTTTGAGATGAATCAAGGTGGTAGAGGCCATTCCTTTCCTTAGCAAGTCTAATCTTCGTCCCTGAGCCCTGATCTTGCAAAACACAGTAAATAGGAGAAAAAATTACAAGGCATTTAAGATCATGAGTAAGTTTTTTGATTGACACAAGGTTGGTTGATAATTTTGGCATATGAAGTGCATTTTTAAGAGTGAGGGTAGGTGTAACCATGATGTTTCCTATACTTGCAATGATAGCCAACGATCCATTTGCCACTATGATCTTCCTATTACTAGGGCAAGGGTTATAGGCATTGAAAAAAATGTGATGAATGATTCATGTGCGGCTCCAGAATCAATTGTACAGGAATTGGTGTAGGTTGTATCTGAGACATTCATGCAAGTGGAGAATGAAGACTTACCTGAGGGAGCCAATGAACAAGCCTTAGATGGTTTTTCATGGGAATCTAGCAATTTTTTCAGTTTTTCAATCTCCTCACCGCTGAATCCGCCATTGTCCACCCTTACTTCTTCATTGAATTGTTTTGCTGAGTGAGCTTGAGGTTAATTTCTTTGCTGGAACCTTGGTTGCCCTCCATGGTTTCTCACTTATAACTTTGTGGTTTACCATTTAATTTCCAACATCTTTCTTTGGTGTGTCTCGGCTTCTTGCAATATGTACACCACAAGTTGTTTTTGTTATCCTTCAACTGAGGATTTTTGTCAGTCCTCCCTCTCTCTTGTTGATCTCCTTTTGTCACTAGTGCAGTCCCTTTGGTTGTTGGAACTTCAAGCATGATGTTTCTTCTACTCTTCTCAGCTTTAATTGACGAGATTGTCTCTTCCAATGATGGCATCTCTTCTTTATCAATAATTTGGACTCTTACTTGGGTCAAATTTTGGGTTCAAACAACCAAAAAAAATCATATGCTTGATCTTTCTCAATAAAATTCTTTAGGATTGTAGCATCCTCCGCACACTTCATCTCAAATACTCGATAATGATCAAGTTCTTGCCATGAATTCTGCAGAAAATTGGCATATTCTGTAACAATTTTATCTCCTTGTTTTGCTGCCCCAGTTTTGATTTTTACCTCATAAATTCTAAACGATCCTTGGAATAGGTATGCTGCATAAACTCCCAAATCTCCTTTGCAGAAGCAAGAAACATGCAAGTGTCACTAATGGTAGGATCCATCGAGTCCCAAAGCCATGACATAATCACTGAATCCTCTTTATCCCATGCTTCAAACGTTGGGTCTTGCTTTTCTAGTCCATTTCCTGTGACATGGCTAAGTCTTCCTTTACCTTTTAGGTATGTACGAATGAATTGAGACCACTTCAGATAGTTTTTTCCATTGAGTTGTTAGGAAGCCCTAATGTTTGTAACTCACTTGTTTTTGGGACAGAATTTACCTCCTCTAAGATGGAAGTTTTGATTGTATACATAGTGAAGGAATAGAAGGTTAAAAAAAATAGAAGACTTTTGAAAAAATACAGTAATGAAGGCTGTGAAAAATTGGAGAAAAATTGACAGCAATGAGGGTTGTACAGTGGTAGAATTTTGACAAAGAAACCCTAGAGCTATGATACCATGTTGAAGACGATTGAGAGGGAAAATTCTTTATCTCTTACTCTCTTGGGGTCACAATACATTAGAATATATTCAGTAAGTCTTAGATGCGGAATAGTAAGCTACCTGATCTAGATATAGATAAAATCTTAATTGAAATCCCTTAAATCATGGGATATCATTAACAACCATAATATCTGTCAAATAATAATAGTGTTTACAACTAATATACAATTTCTACAAATAATCATTGGCATTATTTGACCTAAGACTCTTGATATTGGTCCCAAATTGATCTTTGCTCATGGAACAAAAATTTGGGAGTATGGTACAAAAATCAAATTTATGTTTTTAGTAGAAAAATTTAGGTAACACGAGTATAATCATCAATGAAAGAAACAAACTATCTTGCCTCATAAAGATTAGAAACTATAGATAGGCCCCAAATATCAGTATAAGAAAAGAATAGAGCTCCTTCAATTGCTAATTGGAAAAGTTAAGTGCTTGTGTTTAGCAAGATCACATATCTCACAATGAAAATTTTCAACATCAACGTCTGTAAACAAAGAGGGAAACATAATCTTAACAATAAGAAATGATGGATGTCCTAATCGATAATGGTGAAGCAAATTTTTTTTTATTAGATTCAATAGAATCTGATATGAAAGAAAGGAATAATTTGTGCTTAGTTATGTTCAACTTACTTAGGGCTTCAAGATAGTAGAGGCCATCCTATTTGTGGTCAAACATCACCTAAAGTCAGTAATGGCAGAATTGTACATCACCTAAAGTCAGTAATGGCAGAATTGTCTGACTAAGTATAGCTGCTATGGTTGACATAATTATAGGAGTAAATTGAGGCATAATTTTAGGAGTAGACTAAGGCATAATTTTAGGGACAGTATTACCTTATTTTGCCCTCTCTTCTTTGTATAAATATGTATGCACAGAATCAATAAAAGACAACTCATTTCAAATCTCCACATGGTATAAGAGCTTTAGGCTTTATTCTGGGTATTTTTTTTCTTTTGGCCTTCATTGCCAAATACCCTGCAACGTTTTGTGGCCTTTATTGCCAATACATCAGTCCTTTCCTATAGGATTAAGTTTGTTTTCATTTCTGTATTCTTTTGTGTATTGTTCAATATGTCGGGGGACGAGAAGAATGCTGCAACAATTCAATCTGGAGAGACAATCCGACAACAACAATCAGGAGAATTGCCAAATATTCATACTTGTTATAGGTTAGATGGAAAGAATTACCTTAAATGGTCTCAACTCATTCGTGCAACGTTGAAAGGGAAAGGAAAAGTTAGCCATCTCATAGGCATTGGTCCAAAACCAGAAGATCCTAAGTTTGAAGCATGGGATGAAGAAGACTATGATTATGGCATGGTTGTGGAATTCTATGATTCCAGAAATTAGTGACACATGCATGTTTTTGTACACTGCAAAAAATATATGGGATGCAATTCAGCAAACCTATTCTAAAGCTAATGATGCTGCTCAAGTGTATGATGTCAAGGTAAAAACCATGGCTACAAAACAAGGGAACAGAAGTGTCATTGAATATTCAAATCAATTGAAATCCTTGTGGTAAGAGTTGGATCACTATCGGGTGATAAGAACAAACTGCCCTGAAGATGCAGCAATTTTGAAGAATTTTATTGAACAAGATAGGATCTATGATTTTTTGGTAGGCCTAAATCCAGATCTTGATCAAGTAAGGGTACAAATCCTTGGAATGCCAGAGATTCCAAATTTTAATGAAGTGGTGGCTCTTGTTCGAGGTGAAGAAAGTAGAAGAGGGTTGATGCTTGAACCACAAACCACTGTTGAAAGTTCAAGTATGGTGGCTAATAGCAACAACAAAACAACTGCCAACGTGGAGCATGGAACAACAGTTGAAGGCCAGCAAAAAAATCAAAATCGTGACAACTTATGGTGCTCTTACTGCAAAAAGTCACGTCACACTCGTGAGACATGCTGGAAACTACATGGAAAGCCTCCGAGCAGGGAATGGAGCAAGGGAGTTGGACCACCAAGGAACAATGCACAAGTCCATATTGCTACAACACCACCAACTGACCCATTACCAGAACAAAACAGTCTCAGCCAAGGTGAAATTGAGAGGTTGAGATCACTTATCAATAATCTTCACAAATCTGAAAAATCTTCAGGTATTTGTTCTTTGGCACATTCAGGTGAGTTTTCATTTTCTATTGGATTAAATGTCTCAGAAACAACCTTTACCAACTCTTGGGTCATGGATTCCGGAGCAACAGATCATATGACACACTCATCCAATATTTTCTCAACCTATAACCCATGTCCAAGCAATCGAAAAATTGTCATTGCTGATGGTTCTCTAACCACTATAGCAGGTTTAGGAAATATCAAAATAAGTCCTTCATTGACTTTGAAAAATGTTCTTCATGTTCCTAGATTATCCACAAACTTGGTTTCTGTTCAAAAACTCACCCAAGATTTATGTTGTAATGTGATTTTTCATAGTAGTTACTGTCTATTTCAGGACAAGGATTCGGGGAAGACGATTGGGCATGCTAGAGAAAAGAATGGCCTTTACTATCTTGAAGCACCAAATCAATTGAATATGATCAGGGACTGGTCACCTACTTCATTCATCACAGAGTCAATTTTATCTAACAAGCAAAAAGTTCTTCTTCATCATTATCGCCTTGGACACCCATCTTTTAGAATTATTCAGATTATGTTTCCGTCAATGTTTAAGGGTTTAGATGTTGGAAATTTCCAATGTGAGGTATGTGAACTTGCTAAACACAAGCGTGTACCTTTTCCAATCACTTATAAAAGAAGTTCTGTTCCTTTTTACCTTGTTCACAGTGACATTTGGGGTCCATCTTCTGTTTCTAATGTTTCTGGAGCAAGGTGGTTTGTTTCTTTTATAGATGATTGCACCGTGTTACTTGGATTTTTCTACTCAAGAATAAGTCTGATGTAAGTACAGTTGTCCCAAACTTTTGCTCTATGATAAAAAATCAGTTTGGCATCAATATCAAGAGGTTTAGGTCAGATAATGCAAGAGATTTTTTTAACCAAACTCTTCATTTTTCCAACAAGAAGGGATAGTACATGAGTCATCTTGTGTTTATACTCCACAACAAAATGGAGTGGCAGAGAGGAAAAACGGTCAACTTCTTGAAAAAACCAGAGCCTTGTTGTTTCACAATAATGTGCCTAAGAATTATTGGGGAGAAGCAATCCTTACTGCAACTCACCTAATCAATCGACTGCCTTCAAGAGTTTTGGATTTCAAGAGTCCTTTAGACATCCTTTCAACTTTCTATCCTAACCTAAACACTACAAATAATCTTGCATCAAGGATCTTTGGTTGTGTGTCATTTGTCCATGTTCATAGCCAAAATAGGGGAAAGCTAGATCCTAGAGCTGTAAAATGTGTCTTTGTGGGTTATTCTTCAACTCAGAAAGGATATAAATGTTATCATCCTCCATCCAAGAAATTTTATGTCTCAAGGGATGTAACATTTCATGAAGAAGAGTCTTATTTTCCTATTCCTTATCTTCAGGGGGAGAATTCAGCTATTGAAGATAAGGAAGATTTTTTACTTGATTTCGCATCAGGGTCTGTTCCTTCCTTTAAAATTTTAGAATCTAAACCCTGTTCATCTCTATCAAAATCTATCCATGAAACACAACTAAATGAACCTGAAGTCGAAATAGAAAAAAATCTTTCCGTTGATGACAATGAAGAACAGGTTGATACTATCCGTGAGATTGTGCAATTTGACAAGGTGTTCACAAGGAGGAAGAAGGTTACTTCTAATTCTACAGCAGACCAAATGTCCGACCTAAATCCTTTGAATGAGGTAACAATTTCTAACCCTTCATTACAAGATAAATTTGAATCTCAAGTTCATAATGACCAAGATCTTCCAATTGCCATCCGTAAAGGAAGTAGAGAATGCACAAAAAAACCATTATACCCTCTTGCACATTTTTTGTCCTTTGAAAACTTGTCACCATCCCATAGAGCATTTCTTGTAAGCCTAAATACCATCAGTATTCCTACCACCTTATCTGAAGCTTTGTTTAATGAAAAATGGAAACAAGCTATGAATGTGGAAATGGAGGCATTAGAGAAGAACAAAACTTGGGAGTTGGTGAAGTTACCACCAGGAAAGAAACCAGTGGGTTGCAAGTGGGTGTACACAGTGAAATATAGGGCAGATGGATCCATTGAGAGGTATAAGGCACGGTTAGTGGCCAAGGGATATACCCAAACTTATGGCATTGATTACTTGGAGACTTTTGCTCCTGTTGCAAAAATGAACACGGTTAGAATTTTGTTATCTTTGGCAGCTAATTATGGTTGGGATTTGCAGCAATTTGATGTCAAGAATGCTTTCTTACACGGTGAACTAGAGGAAGAAATTTATATGCAAATTCCACCAGGTTACGAAAAGAACTTGGGTGCTGAATTTGTGTGTAAATTAGAAAAGGCATTGTATGGCCTTAAGCAATCACCAAGAGCATGGTTTGAGAGATTTGCTAGAGTTATGATGACTTTAGGATACAAACAGAGCCAAGGAGATCATACCCTGTTTATCAAACAATCTTCTTCTGGAAAAATTACAATTCTTCTAGTGTATGTTGATGATATAATAGTGATAGGAGATGATGTTATGGAGAAAGAAATTTTGAGCTAACATTTGGCTAAAGGGTTTGAGATTAAAACACTAGGGAGACTGAAATATTTTCTAGGAATTGAGGTAGCTCATTCTAAATAGGGAATTTTTATCTCTCAACAGAAGTATGTAACAGACCTTCTGAAGGATACTGGTAAGCTTGCATGTGCACCAGCAAGTACACCCATAGATCCTAATCTTAAACTTGGAAAAGCAGAAGAGGATGTCCCAATAAATAGAGAAATGTATCAGTGCCTTGTGGGAAGACTCATTTATCTGTCTCACACACGACCGGATATCGCATATGCTGTAAGTGTGATTAGTCAGTTCATGCATAGCCCGAAGGAAGTTCATTTGCAAGCAGCCCACAGGGTATTACATTATCTTAAAGGAGCACCAGGAAAAGGTATTTTGTTTAGAAGAAGTAGAGGTATGATGATTAAGGCATATACTGGTGTTGATTATGCTGGATCAATCGTTGATAGAAGATCAACATCAGGATACTGCACATTCCTTGGTGGGAATTTGGTAACTTGGAGAAGTAAAAAGCAAAATGTGGTAGCTCGATCTAGTGCAGAGGCAGAATTCAGAGCAATGGCTCAAGGTGTTTGTGAGTTACTTTGGTTGAAGATTATTCTTGAAGATTTGAAGATAAAGTGGGATGGCCCAATGAGACTCTATTGTGACAACAAATCTGCAATCAGCATCGCCCACAACCCAGTACAACATGATAGGACAAAACATATTGAGGTTGACAGGCACTTCATCAAAGAAAAGTTAGAGAGTGGGCTGATTTGTACACCTTATGTTCCTACACATGATCAACTCTCTGATGTTCTAACTAAAGGGTTGAATAGTTCTACATTTCAGGCCATTGTATCCAAGCTGGGAATGGAGAATACCTATTCACCAGCTTGAGGGGGAGTGTGGTCAAACATCACCTAAAGTCAGTAATGGCAGAATTGTACATCACCTAAAGTCAGTAATGGCAGAATTGTCTGACTAAGTATAGCTGCTATGGTTGACATAATTATAGGAGTAAATTGAGGCATAATTTTAGGAGTAGACTAAGGCATAATTTTAGGGACAGTATTACCTTATTTTGCCCTCTCTTCTTTGTATAAATATGTATGCACAGAATCAATAAAAGACAACTCATTTCAAATCTCCACACTATTCTCTAGCGAGTCCAAGCATCCTCCTTGAATCCTTGTCCTGAAAGGCACAATGACTAATGTAAAAGGTCACATTACAACATAAATCTTGGGTTATTGTTTATATGAAAACATGGTTGGTATATAGTTTGTGAACATGAAGAACATTTCTTAAATTTACTGATGGGCTTATTTTGACATCCTCTACACCAGCTATAGTTGTTAAAAAGTCATCGGTTATGGCACAATAATTAGTAATGAAAGTTGACATGAAAGAGATGAAATAGGGAGGAGACAACAATAAAAGTTGAAATGCAAAGAAGGAAATAAGGTGGAGTAATGAAGGCTGAACCAAAAAGAGAAAAAACAGAAATATGTTTTCAATGAATTTTGGAAACGACTAATCCAAGGAACCTAATATGGCTCTAATATCATCATAGAATTTGAATAGGAATTGTGCATTAAATTGTTTATAGTAGGCTTAGCTTATATACAAAATTCTTATATACAAAATTCTAATACTTATAAATGGAAAATAATAATTCTCATATCATAATTTATGGGATATTGTAATACTATATTTAATCCCATAATTTATAAGATGCTTTCTAATTCCATGATTTATGATATATTTTATATAATTGGACACTAATTGAAACTATAATTAATCAATTAATATACATGATTCTTCCTTATGTGAAATTCTCCATGATTTGCATCTTTTTAGTTAGTGGTCTAGGTTCCATATTCCAAGATTAATGAATACATGGTGTGAGATGCGTGCCATATAACAAGTATATCAACAATTTAGTGGCTCATTGTTTTTTTTCTTTTTTTTTGCAAGCGTTGGAATTTCTTAGTAAGAACGGAATGGAAAATTCTTTGAACTATTCTTGCCTGCTCCAGAATAATGTTGACTATTTTCATATATTCTATACTCCGTAGGGTGTGGATGAAGGATGGTATGATGGTGCCAGCATTGCTTTTGCTGTTATTCTTGTCATAGTTGTTACAGGTATTGGACTTCTGCTTGTAGTTTTCTTTTTCCAGTTCTCTCTGATTTCCATATAGATAAAAGAACAGAAAAGAATGAAGTTGATATCTATATTTGGGAGTTCAACAATATTTTGTTATGTTGGATGTCACTATAGATTTATCCTTCCTTTTCAAATTCTCTCTTTCGTTCCAACCAATTGAAATAACATTGCTGATCTTACTATATGTTTCTAGCACCCTTTTTGCATGGCATTTGGAACCCATTTCACATGGCATTTAAATCTCTAACATAGAGTGCATTCCCTTTAGATTGACAATCCCATTCAACATTTTCTTTTTTGACATTTTGTTAACTAGCTGTAAGTGATTATCGTCAATCTCTCCAGTTTCAAAGTTTAAATGAGGAAAAAAGAAATATACAGTTAGAGGTATGTACTTGCTCATATTAGTGCCTTACATTTTTATTCATCTTCATATTGCTTTCTGATGCATGTACATCTTTGTGTAGGTTATGAGAGCTGCAAGGATAATGAAAATCTCAATATTTGAGATTGTTGTTGGGGATGTTGTACCTCTAAAAATAGGTGATCAGGTAAGCTTTGTATCTGTTGAGCTCAAATTGAGTTTGCATTTTGAAATTGACTGCAAGAAGTAAGCTAATACTTCTTGACGTTTTTTGTTTAGGTCCCAGCTGATGGGATCTTAGTTACTGGTCATTCCCTTGCAGTTGACGAATCTAGCATGACTGGTGAAAGCAAGATTGTGAGTTCTCTAGCCAATTGTCTATTTCCTATTAGATCTTTTGAGTCTTTTTTAACTTTGAGATTTGTTCTCTCTTAATATGATTCCCATTATAGGTTCACAAGGATCACAAGACACCCTTTCTAATGTCTGGCTGCAAAGTAGCTGATGGCATTGGTACCATGTTGGTAATTGTGTATTCTTTCTCCTTACTCTTTTCCTTTTTTTCTTTTTTTGTCTACTATGCATGTAATCCAGTAAATTTTGGCTTGATCCTTTGTACCTATTTATCTTTTGAGCTTTTTTTTTGAAAGTTAAAGTTTTGATTAATTAAAAGTAATTGCATCTAGAATAAAAAAGGTCAAGGATAATCCAAAAAGACTACATTACAAAGAGTTGTGGTTCCTAGTAAATGTCTACTTAGTATTTAGGGGTACTTTTGAGACCATATAAACCAGTGTTACTCCAATTTCCATTTTCTCTTCATACTACTTGACATATTTGTTGCTATTCCTCTTGCTAACATGGCCAATCTGCAAAGGAGGAAAATGTCCTGAAAAACGATTTCTATGCTTTGGCTTTGTTATTTAAAATTCTGCAATTTCGCTTCTTCCAGATGTAGTACACCAAAGTTGCTCAACTTAATTGTTTTAATATCGACTACATTATGCACTCTAAGGTTACCCAACCAAGTAATAGTTTCACTTCGAGAGTCCACTGGTCTGTCCAAGTTGAGAATAATTTGCATCCAATCCCAGACTTGCCTGATATATCTGCATCTAATCATAAGATGCTCTAGATTTTTCGTTTTTGTACTACATAACTCACATTGCAATGTGTTAATGGAGAACTTGATCCTGTCCCTCGTCAACAATCCTCCATTGATTCCCATCCATAAGATAAATGAATGAGATGGATGTATGTCACTGTCCCATACTAAATTTGTCCACTATAGCCTTTTGTTATGCGGAATCTGCAAAAGTGTTTTACATGCTTTTGTGCTAAACTTCCTTGATTTATCGGCTAGCTAATAAATTTCATCTTGTTCTCCCTCTTGACATCTAGGCAATTCTTCCATTATAAGGTTGGCACTTTCTATTGTTATGGAATGGCCATATCCGTTCATTGTTTCTAATTAATACTCTCACCTTAGTTTCTAGGCTCACGGCCAATTTCGAGGATTGAACATTTTCTACCTGATTTAGGGGACCTTTACAATGCCAATTGCCATACCAAAAGGTTGTGCTTTCTCCATTGCCAATCCTATTGAATACCTGTTGTTGCATCCATATCCTTGTTGCTAGGATTTCCTTCAAGGTTCTTGACATTTCCTGCCTTGGCTTTAAAATCCAAATTCTCTTATTCTTTGTGAAAACATTATGAATCCTCTGACCATTGTTGTTTGATTGGAATGATTTATTGAGGATAAGTGGATTGCATCTCTTCTCGCCAACATCTTTTTGGAAACAATCAATTGATTGGCTTGTCAAATAAACCAAAAAACTACAACAAATGAACTTTGTGGTCTGCTTGTGGCATAGCAACTGGACATACATGCTTTTATGTAAGCATGTGTTAATGAAAATTGTGGATTTTATGTGTAAACTTTTGTTGGTGGTTGGACTTATCATGATTTGCCTTAATGATATTTGTCTTCTACAAAAATTACCATTTTGGGATCTTTCTTTTGTTCTGCATGTAAGTTTACTATTTATTATATTTGGTTGACATTGTGATTATGATTCTGGCTTTAGTTATCAAAGGAAATCTTATTTTTTTAAATTCTATTTAGGTTTTATGTTATGCTCATATCTTCGATTTGGAATCCAATGCTTCTTTAGAATAAAGAATATTTATCTTCCTATTTTATAGGTAACTGGTGTTGGAATCAACACTGAATGGGGATTGTTGATGGCAAGTATTGCAGAGGAAACTGGTGAAGAGACTCCATTGCAGGTTTATCCATACTATTTTTGTGATGGTATTATATTGTTCATGGAGTCCACTTCTAAGAATAGACTTCTTATTTGACATAGGTACGTTTAAATGGAGTTGCTACATTCATAGGCATTGTTGGGCTTTTGGTAGCTGTACTTGTGCTTGCTGTACTATTGGGCAGGTAAGTTGTTAATCTTCAAATAAGACTTATGACACTTGTGTAGTAGCTTAACATCTAGAAATTGATTTAGATACTTCACTGGACATACGGAAAATCCCAATGGAAGTCCCCAGTTTGTTAGAGGCAAGACGAAATTTAGTACAGCGATAGATGAAGTAATCAAAATAGTCACCATTGCAGTAAGTGCAGCTCATGGGTATGTTTTATGTTTATTATTATTATTATTATTTTGCATTGTAATTTTATCACTGACCACAAAAACATTCAGGTAACTATTGTCGTGGTTGCTGTCCCTGAGGGCCTTCCTTTGGCTGTTACCTTGACGTAAGTATTAGAAATGAGAATTAAAACTAACCTTACATTTTCCAATTTGCTTGTACGTGCGTCATTCTTCTTTCCAATAACTGTTCTTTAGGCTGGCATACTCAATGCGGAAGATGATGGAAGATAAAGCCTTGGCAAGTATCAATTTGTTTTTTCATATTTATTGTCTTAGCTTAAACATTCTTGTTCCCAAATTTCTAACAGTAGCTGATCTTCAGGTCCGTAGGCTTTCAGCCTGTGAAACTATGGGCTCAGCAACAACAATTTGCAGTGATAAGACTGGAACATTGACCAAGAATGAGGTGGGTCTATGACATCAATTGATGCTCAATAGATTTGTCAGGACAAAATCTACTTGTGGTAATCTTAGATATATGAGCAACTTGTGGCTATGTTTTAAGCTTTATGATATCTCGTTAGTTTTTAGATTCCTCCTTATTATGGATATGTTACTGAGATAGTAACTTCTTGAATTGAGTTAGGAGTAAGATTGCGTACTATTGAACATTTTCATATTTTTATTGAGTTGTTGAAATATGTATTTAAATTTTCTTTAAGAATATGTGCTTCTATTTCTAATTTGTTATATTTTATTATTTACAACAACGATAACACCCATGATCCCACTGATATGATATGCAGGATATGGAAATATCCAATAATACACAACCTTGGCCTTAGCTAGTAGAGAAAATTTGTTATATTTGATTATCCCGTATTTAAAAATGTGAATATCTATATAATAAATATTTTTGATATATACATATATATATATGTATGTTTAAGAGTTATTTAACTAATTTATCCCTATTTTCCGATAGTATTTTAAGTATTAAATGAATCAAAAAAAGGAATTCTATAGACCTTGTAAAGGAATATAGAATTAAAAAAAGGATTTTTCTATCTTATCTCGCCTTGAGTATGTCTTTAAGTCTGGTCTATCTAGGCGCCGATTTTGATCCTCTTGAACGACACTAGTTGTCTCCCCTGAATTACTCTCTCCTTGGATCACATTATCTCTATAGTCAAGCAACACTTCTTCAATCTCATTCTCCCCTTGAAGAAGGGTTGCGGATGTGGTGAAGTACGACTCATACTCTAGAAAAGTGACATCCATACTTACAATGTATTTCTTAGACTGGGGATGATAACACTTATATCCTTTTTGTGTGGGAGAATATCCAACAAAAACACATTTCAAAACTCTTGGCTCCAACTTGCCAACATTCTGAGCATGAACAAAGTAATCACACCCAAAAACTCGCGGAGGTACAATGTAAGAGTTTGTACCTTGTAATATTTCAATAGGGCTTTTAAAATCTAAAATTCGAAGTGGCACTCTGTTGATAAGATAGGCGACTGAAAGGACTGCATCACCCCAGTATCCCTTTGGAAGATTCATTGTGAATATGAGTGATCGTGCAACCTCCAGGTTGAGGGGGAGTGTGGAAATACGAGCAAGATTAGTGGGACTATTATCCCACGATTTTAGTGATGAGCAAGATCTGAGGAAATCCATAATTTATGGAATTAGTTAAATTAGAATAAAAGCTGTGATTGATTCACAGCTAGTTGTTAAGATTGTTTCCTTGATTTAGGTAATCTGTTTAATTATGTGATTAGGGCTGCTGTTTATTTATGCTATGTATATGCCTTTGTTGGTTGTAATTGTAAGTGAAGAAGTCATGGAATAAATCAGAAAGCATTCCAAATTCTTCAGTTTTAGTCCATAAAGGGCCTTCTTCAACTTGCAAACTTTATCCTCCGTTTCTTTTTCAAATCCTAGAGGGACATCCATGTAAATTTCTTCATCTAAGTCTCCATGAAGAAGTGCATTCTTTACATCGTATTGTGAAAGTTGCCAACCAAAATGTGCTGCTAGGGATAGCAAAATACGAACAGTGTTCATTTTTCCCACAGGTGCAAATGTCTTTTAATAGTTAACCCTTTAAGTTTTGAGTATATTCTTTAGCTACCAACCTTGCTTTATATCTCTGAAATGATTCATCAGCCTTATAATTAGATTTAAAAATTCACTTACAAGTTACAACTGACTCTGTTCTTCCCTTTGGACTATCCACAATCTCCCATGTCTGATTCTTTGTCCACCTTTGCTTCCTCATTGAATTGTTTTGCTGAGTGAGCTCAAGGTTGATTTCTTTGTTGGAACCTTGGTTGCCCTCCACGGTTTCCCCACTCATGACTTGCAGGTTTACCATTTAATTTCCATCGTCTTTCTTTGGTATGTCTCGGCTTCTTGCAATATGTACACCACAAGTTGTCTTTGTTATCCTTCAACTGAGGATTTTTGTTAGTCCTCCCCATCTCTAGCTGATCTCCTTTTGTTGCTAGTGCAATCCCTTCAGCTGTTTGAACTTCGAGCATGATGCTTCTTCTACTCTCCTGAGTTCTAATTAAAGAGATTGTCTCTTCCCATGATGGCATCTCTTCTTTACCAATAATCTGGACTCTTACCTGGTCAAATTCTGGGTTCAAACCTGCCAAAAAGATCATACACTCTTTCTCAATAAAATTCTTTAAGATTGTAGCGTCCTCCACAAACTTCATCTTAAATACTTGATAATGATCAAGTTCCTGCCATAAATTCTGCAAAAGATTGGCATATTTTGTAATAGTTTTATCTCCTTGTTTTGTTGCCTCAATTTTGATTTTTACCTCATAAATTCTGGCTGTGTCACGATCTTTTGAATAGGTATGCCTGATAAACTCCCAAATCTCCTTTTCAGAAGCAAGAAACATGCTGGTGTCACTAATGGTAGGATCCATCGATTCCCAAAGCCATGACATAATCATTGAATCCTCTTGCTTTTCTGGTCTATTGATTGTGATACGACTAAGTCTTTCTTTAGCCTTTAGTTATGTACGAATGAATTAAGACCACTTCAGATAGTTTTTTCCATTGAGTCGATAGGAAACTCTAATATTTTGTAACTCACCAATTTTTTGGACAGAATTTACCTCCTCTAAGATGGAAGTTTCGATTGTAGACATAGTGAAGGAATAGGAGGTTTAAAAAATAGAAGACTCTGGAAAAAATTACGACAATTAAGGGTGTGAAAATGTTATGAGGCCAAGACTTTACAAGACATATAAGCGGTTCACAGCTGGGAAGTTCAGGAACAAGGCTGCAGTTTAGTTTGTTAATTAATTAATTAGTCCCTTTATTTGGAGTTATCTTGTATTTTCATTTGTGTGACCTTTGGGGTCAAGTGCAGTTCCTTTTATTATTTAGTAGTGGATTTGTGCAACAGTTATTGTAGGAGGCAGTTACTTTCCTTACTTTCCCTTAAGGCTTTATGAAGCCATCATTGTACAGACTGATGATATTCATTGAGTAAAAATTTCTTCTTTGAGTTTCTTTCAAAACCAAGGTCCCGGGTCCCTTTCGAGTCGAAATCATAGGTAGAGTTAAGAGGATTCAACCAACATCGAGCAACAAACCCCAGACTCGATCTTGTGCTAACATATTGGTATCAGAGCTAGGAGTTATGGGGGATTCGATTCAACAACAATTAGACCAGATTCTTAAAATGTTACAGGATGAGAGGGAGGCTAATCGGTCACGAGACTCCAAAATTGAAGAGCTTTCTAGGGAATTGGCTGCCTCCAAGTTAGAAATGTTCGTCCTTGGCGAGCGAAGTAAGAGTCGTGGAAAAGAAAAGGATGGAGCCTTGAGTTCAGGCACCAAAGTGGCGGTGGAGGGGCATACGATGTCAAAACTGGCAAAATTGAGCTTTCCCAACTATGGAGGGTAGGAAGATCCGTTGGGATGGCTTAATAGGTGTGAATATTTTTTCTGCCATCAACACCCCCGTGAAGAAGAAAAATTAGAACTTGCCTCTTTTCACATGGAGGGAGATGCCCATATTTGGTTTATCCAACTTGAGGAAGATAACCCTTCTTTCTTGGGAAGAGTTTAAGCGACAATGTAATTTGCGCTTTGAACCTTTTGTTAATAGCTGAAAATTGGGAGCCTTGTCCAAGTTGCACCATACGGGTAGTGTGGCTGATTTCTGTAAAGCATTTGAACAGTTGGTTTCCCGAGCTGGTTCTTTAACCCAAGAGCAGAACGTGGAGATTTTTATTAGTGGGTTGAAAGACCATATTGCGGTAGATGTTGAACTTCAATGTCCCAGTGAATTGGCCTCAGCCATGAGCTTGGTGAGATTATACGAGCGTCGGAATCAACCTCCCAAGAATTATGATTTGCGGCGTCCTAAGGCAAAATTGACCACTATGCCAAATCCAAAATCTCGCAGTATTTGCAGATTAACTCCTCCTGAGATGGAGGATCGAAGGAGTTTTTATTTTTTATTTTTAATTTATGTTTTTCTTTCAAATAAAGCAAAAACTTGTTTGATTGTTAATATCAATTTAGTTATATTTTATTATTGATGATAATTAAGTATTAGATAAAACTTAACGATAAATTATTTTAAATAATTACATTTATTTTAATCTCTTATATAATATTTATTAATAAATTATCAATAAAATTATTTTAAAAATTAAATTTTATTTTAAATATAGTTACATAAATTTTATTTAATTTAATTATAAAATTAAATCAATTATTAAATAAAATTAAATTAATCATAATTTTTATTAATTAATAATTAATATATCAAATGAATAAATAATATATCCAGTTTATGAAAAACAAAATTGAAAACAAAACCACTTTTGTGGTTTTCATAAATGTTGTAGTTTTAGTTTTCGTTTTCAGTTTTTTGTTTACTTTTTCTTTTAAATAAAAACAAAACCTATTTGGTTGTTAATGTTAATGTAGTTATATTTTTATCACTAATAGTAATTACATATTAGATAAAACTTAAAGATTAATTATTTTAATTAAATAAATTTATTTAATCTCTTACATAATATTTATTTTAATATTATGTTATTTTAATAAAATAAATAATTAAAAACTAAAATTTTATCTAAAAATTAATATTTATTTGAAATATATTTTAATTATAAATCAAATTTTATTTTATTAAAATAAAATTTAATTTTCATAAAATAAGATTATGAAAAGAAAAGAAACAAAAATAAAACCATTTTTATGATTTTCATAGTTTTTGAAAACTGGAAGAAACTAAACAAAAACTAAAAACTCAAACACTAAACAAAAGCTAAAAACTCAAACAAACATATATTTTTTTTAAATTTGAAAACAAAAATAGAAAACCAAAAATAAAAATGAAAACAAACACCTCCTTTGAAAACTATAGAAGAAACTGAAACCAAAACCAAAAATAGGAACTAAAAACTCAAAACAAGCAGATTTATCCACTAAATTTGAAAACGAAAATAGGAAATCAAAAACAAGAACGGAAACGAACAAGCCTAAGTCTCTCATGCAATCACTAATAGGAAATGCAATATAGTCTCTAGTTCTATTAGTGGGGGCTTCTCTCTTTCTTTTCTGTATGTATGTTCTGAATGCTGTTTCTTGGTCTCATTTATGATAGGAACTTCGAAAATTTGACCACTAGATGATTGTATATTTTGTATTGCAGATGACTGTAGTAGAAGCTACTGTTGGGAAAAAAAAGATAAACCCACCAAATGATTCCTCACAATTGAGTTCTGAAGTAGCCTTTTTGTTAAATGAGGGAGTTGCAACAAACACCACAGGAAATGTTTTTATTCCCAAGGTAGAGTTCTGTTTCCTTTGTTGTCAAGTGTTGGTTATTTGATTTGGCTTAATCCTTTCATGAAAATGTTGAATGGCCTAGGTTTACACTTTTATCTGATTTTTTGACTCTCAATTTTACCACATTTTGATCATCAATCAACTTGTTCCTCCTACTTTCAAGGCAATTGCCAGATTTGACTGATTTTTGGTGTATAGATAAATTGTTTACTATATTACTTTTGCAGGATGGTGAAGATGTGGAAATTTCTGGACTTCCAACAGAAAAGGCAATTCTTTCCTGGGCAGTCAAGGCACACTCTTTCACCATATCTCAGTGTCTATTAGATTCACGTGTATTTGTGAAGTTAATTGCAGTTAACAAATGTTTTTGTTGTTTTTTTTTTTCCCACCAGTTGGGTATGAAGTTTGATGTTATCAGATCAAGGTGTGAAGTTCTTCATGTTTTTCCCTTCAACTCAGAGAAAAAGCGAGGTGGTGTTGCCATTCGAATGGTAATGTCTTCACTCCAAGTTTGCCTTAGATTTGATGATAAAGCTTTATGTAGATTACAACCTTGTTCTATTGACTACTATAACTCAATCCGTGTTTTGCGTATTGCTTATTCTTTCTTTTAGCATTTTGGAAGAAATTCTTTCCCATAAATTAATACTTATGTGTATTTAGCGACATGTTATATTGCTACTTCATGAGTTGTATGATTGTAGGTGCATTAATGTTATTTTAAATTATGTTTTTTTGAAAAGGTTGGCATTTAAATGTTGAAGTACTATAGATGTTAAAATGATGTAGGTTGTTGAAAGTGTATTTGTATTCACTATATTTCTGTACATAGGAACAAGGAATGGCTAGGTTTATATACAAAACTTCCTATGACTATTTAGGAAATAATCTAGCTATTAACTATAGGAAATCTCTCAATTATAGGAGAGATTATAGGAGCAATAATAAACATATCAATACAAGATCAATCCTAATTAATACAAAATCAATTCTAATAACTCTATTCAACACTCCCCCTCAAGTTGGTGCATAGATATCACACATGCCCAACTTGCAAACAAGGTTATGAAACTGTTTGTTGTAGAGTCCTTTGGTGAAGACATCTGCCAATTGTTCATTTGACCCCACATGGAATAATTGCGAGAGAGCCATTCACAAGTTTCTCCTTCACGAAATGTCGGTCAATTTCTATGTGTTTCGTTCGATCATCTTTGAGCGAGATTGTGAGCTATGCTAATGGCAGCTTTGTTATCACAGTAGAGAGATGAACTTTCTCATCTGTTAGTTGTAATTCATTCATCAGCTTCCTTACCCACAATAATTCGCACACGCCTTCAGCCATAGCTCTATATTCGGCTTCTGCACTGGATCTAACAACTACATTCTGTTTCTTGCTTCTCCAAGTGACTAGATTTCCTCCTATGAGCGTGCAATAACCAGTGGTTGATCTCCTGTCATCTGGAGATCCAGCCCAATCAGCATCTGTAAATGCTTCTAACTTAAAATGACCATTGTTAGAAAACATAAGGCCTTTTCCTGGAGCAGACTTTAGATAGCGCAAAATGCGAAATACAACTTGTAAGTGTGGTTCTCGTGGATCATGCATATACTGACTTACCAGACTAACTGCAAATGCGATGTCTGGCCTAGTGTGAGAAAGATGAGTCTCCCAGCCAACCTTTGATATCTTCTCATGTCTACTGATGTACCCGTTCCTGCTTGCAGTTTGTGATTGCATTCGATGGGAGACTTAGCTGGTTTACAACCCATCATACCGGTGTCTCTAGGACATATTTTCTCTGGGAGATAAAGATTCCTCTTCCTGATCTAACGACCTCAACTCCCAAGAAATATTGCAATTTTTCCAGGTCCTTAATTTCAAATTCTTGAGCAAGTAGTTTCTTCAACCTCGCCATCTCTTCTGTATCACTTCCGGTTACAATAATGTCATCAACATAGACAATAAGAAGCGTGATCTTACCGTGGGAGTGCTTGATAAATAGGGTATGATCTGCATTACTCTGTTGATAACCAAAAGTGATCATAGCTCGATTGAACTTTTCAAACCATGCTCGTGGTGATTGTTTCAGCCCATACAGGGCCTTTTTTAGCCTACAAACTTTCCCTTGTGTCCTCTCATCTTCAAACCCTGGAGGAATCTCCATATACACCTCCTCCTCCAGATCCCCATGAAGAAATGCATTTTTAACATCAAACTGCTGTAAGTCCCAATCCAAGTTAGCTGCACACGAGAGTAAGATTCTGATTGTATTCATCTTAGCAATCGGAGCAAAGGTTTCTTGATAGTCCACTCCATATGTTTGATTAAAGCCTTTAGCCACCAATCTTGCCTTGTACCTCTCAATGGACCCATCTGGCTTATGCTTTACTGTGAATACCCATTTGTAGCCAACCGTCCGTGTTCCTTCTGGAGCAGTGACAAGTTCCCAAGTCTCATTTTTTGCTAGGGCCTTCATTTCTTCAATCATAGCTTCTTTCCACTGGACAATTTTCATTGCTTCTCTCCAATCTTGTGGAATAGACACAGAAGAAACAGACAAGACAAAGGCTCTATAGGCAGGAGACAATGAGTCATATGTAACAAAGTTAGAAATTGGGTGTTTGGTGCAACTTCTAACACCTTTTCGAAGAGCAATTGGCTTATCTAAATCATCAGATAAATCATTATCTAGCTCACCAGTGTCCTCGAGGGAAGAGGATGGCATTGGCACAGACTGCATAATGGCTTTTTCTGTCTTATCTCGTCTTGAGTATGTCTTTAAGTCTGGTCTATCTAAGCGCCGACTTTGATCCTCCGGAACAACACTAGTTGTCTCCCCCTGAATTGCTCTTTCTCCTTGGGTCACATTATCTCTAGAGTCAAGCAACACTTCTTCTTCAATCTCATTCTCCCCTTGAAGAAGGGTTGCGGATGTGGTAAAATAGGACTCGTACTCCAGAAAAGTGACGTCCATACTTACATGTATTTCTTAGACTGGGGATGATAACACCTATATCCTTTTTGTGTGGGAGAATATCCAACAAAAACACATTTCAAAGCACTTGGCTCCAACTTGCCAACATTCCGAGCATGAACAAAGCAAACACACCCAAAAACTCGTGGAGGTACAGTGTAAGAGTTTGTACCTTGTAATATTTCAATAGGGCTTTTAAAATCTAAGATTCGAAGTGGCATTCTGTTGATAAGATAGGCGGCTGAAAGGACTACATCACCCCAATATCCTTTTGGAAGATTCATTGTGAACATAAGTGATCGTGCAACTTCCAGAATGTGTTTGTTCTTCCTTTCCGCAACTCTGTTCTGTTCACTAGTATAGGCACAACTAGTTTGATGAACTATTCCATTAGAATCCAGATAAGCACGAAATTTTCCATCCATATACTCCATTTCATTATCTGACCGTAAGATCTTGATTCTAGCATGATGTTGAGTACTAATCATTTTGTGAAAAGATTGGAAACATGAAAAAACTTCATTCTTGTTTTTCATCAGATAAACTCAAGTCAATCGGGTGCAACAATCAATAAAAGTCACAAACCATCTATGGCCAGAAAGAGAGGGAGTTTGAGTAGGACCCCAAACATCGGAGTGAATAGTTATAAAAGGAACAGAACTCTTATTACTTGATAAATGATAAGAACTTCTGGTGTGTTTAGCAAATTCACATGCTTCACAAAACAAAGAATCAAAAGAAGTTCTTTTAAACAAGTTTGGATAAAGTTTTGCTAGAACAAAAAATGAGGGATGTCCTAACCGCCTATGCCACTGTAGGATTTCCTTATTAATCACATCGTTTCCAAAAGACACTTGATGTGCAACTGTTAGGTGCTCTTCTTCCAAGACATACAAGCCATCCTGCAGTCTACCAGTTCCAATCCTCTACCCTGTGTGAAGGTCCTGAAGAACACAATAATCAGGAAAAAAATCAACTTTGCAATTAAGAGCCTTAGTGATGGAACTGAAAGAGAGAAGATTAATAGGAAAACGAGGTACGTGAAGTACTGAAGATAGGGTAATATTGGGAGTACAGTTAACAGAACTTGTACCAGATACGGGAGTAAAAGACCCATCTGCTATTCTAACATTATCTCTGTTGTTTCCATGAGAGTATGTTAAGAAATTCTTTTGAGAGCCTGTCATATGTCTGTTAGCTCTAGAATCTATAATCCAAGGATTATCTTTAGAATTGTAGTGTTCAATACCTGATTTGGCAAGGTTTGATGCACCAACTGTGGAAGCAGAGTCTGCTTTTTAGAGAAGTTGTCTTAAAGCCTGAAGTTCCTCATTGGATAATCCCCCTGCTAACGATGTTTCAGATACTTCAATTCCATCAGCCAAATGAGCCTGACCCCTTACCACGGAGCCACCTTGTTTCCCACGACTCTGATTAGGCCTTCCATGCAATTTCCAACAGGTTTCCCGGGTATGTCTTGACTTTCCACAATAATCACAATGTAAGTGATCCTTATTAGATGAGGTATTTGCAGGTTTCGCCTTTTCGGTGGAACTTGCTACTAATCCTGCTTTTTCCATAACAGGTGTATGTAGCATAACATTTCGCCTACTTTCTTCTTGTTGTACTAGAGAATGTGCAAAGTTTGAGCAGATGGAAAAGGATCTTTCCCAAGAATTGTTCCTCGGATATGATCATACTCGTGGTTAAGACACGCTAAAAATCAAATACCGATCTTCTTCTATCATTTTCGAAATCTAGCGTCTTTTGAGCATTACGCTTGAAAGTCCCGATAATAGTCTAATTCTCGCCATGACCCACATAACTCATAAAATCTTGTGATACGATCATATCTCCTTGCTTCGTGTTATGCAATTTATTACGAAGATAAAAATTTGAGCTTTATTACCTATTTGAGAATAGGTCAGAGAAGCAGCTTTCCATATCTTTGCTGCTGTCTCAAGTAGCAAGTATGTCCGAGCAATCTCCGGTTTCATTGAGTTTATGAGCCAAGACATGATGAGTGAATTTTGGACTCCATCGATTATAATCCAAGTATTGACGTCGAGTCTCTTCTTGTCATCGAGAATGTAACCTCGCAATCCTCTAGCTTTGATGAACAACAAAGCAGGATCTTGACCAAGCAAGATAATTAGTTCCATCAAGTTTTACGGGACTAATTTGAAGTGAAGGATTATCGGAACTCGACATAATTACCTTCTTTCCCTCCATCTTCTCTAATATTAATCAGAATCTCCAAAAAAATAGGATATGTGGGCAGAAAAAAATACCAGGAACAAAAATCACCGAAAGAAGACAAGAGAGCAAGGGTACTGCAAGATGGCTGAATGTTGCGTGTGATACCCTCAATGGAGAGGCAAGAGGCCGGCGAACTTGATGGAGAAAGAACGACGGCGAAATTCCGGCAGGAGGGCGGCGCGTGGTGCCCACGAGCGGAAACGGTAGGACGCTGCGGCGGCGCGTGGATGTCCGGTTAACGTCGGGTCTTTCACGGTGGTGGTCGCCGGTCACTGCTGAGGCTATCTAGGAGGGTGGTGAGAATAAAATGGTTGTTGGTTGGGGCGAGTACAAACTCAGCCAGTGAAGAGATGGCGGAAAAATAAAAACGACAGTCCCTAAATCAGATAGGGCTCTGATACCATGTTGAAAGTGTATTTGTATTCACTATATTTCTGTACATAAGAACAAGGAATGGCTAGGTTTATATACAAAACTTCCTATGACTATTTAGGAAATAATCTAGCTATTAACTATAGGAAATCTCTCAATTATAGGAGAGATTATAGGAGCAATAATAAACATATCAATACAAGATCAATCCTAATTAATACAAAATCAATTCTAATAACTCTATTCAACATAGGTATTAATGTTGCAATCAAGAGTGGAGAAGTTAGAAACATAAATATTAACGATGAGCTAACAAGTCTTTGATGGCCTTGATTTTAATCTACCTTGACCTAGGATAACATCTTAACCATGCTATAATTTTTTTTTTGAAAAATGTTCACAAACCCGTTTTTTTTTTTCACTACATTCTTATGTTTTGTATAATAAAGATTGTTATTTTTTGATGAACTTTTCCCGTCGACATTTTTAGGACTCCAAAGTCCACATACATTGGAAGGGAGCAGCAGAGATAGTTCTGTCCTCATGCACAAGATATCTTGATTCAAGTGGTTGCTCACAATTGAGTGATGCAGATAAGGTTAGGAATTGGGTTATGTTATTTAAAATGATGTATTCCGTTCAAGAAGGTAAAATAAATAAGGAAATAAGAATGCCATTCATAAGCTTTATGAGCACCATGCAAATGTCAAGGATATTCAAATGAAAATCAGGAATATTACTACTGTGGAGAACGGTGCAAGATATCTCGTGCAGTTCATATTTACATTCTTTTGAAAGTTCTAAGTTAACTGTTGCTTTCTGTTAATTGCCTGAAGTAAGAAGAACGACACAAAAACTATTAGATATTTTTCTATATGAGATCTGTCAAGATAATTTGTATTACCTTTGTAATGGACTTTGTATTCGTAAAAACTTACCCAAGTCCCCTGGTAGGAATTTTTCAAGAATGCAATTGATCTCATGGCAGAACGCAGCTTGCGATGTGTTGCCATTGCATATAGGCCATATGAATCAGATAAAGTTCCTATTGATGAAGAGGGCTCAGGAAAATGGAATTTACCTGAAGACGACCTTATTTTGCTTGCCATTGTGGGTATTAAGGTATAACATATCTTTATATGTGATTTTTTCTACTTTGCTCTCTCTATCTCTCTCTATATGTGTGTGTGTGTGTGTGTACACACAAGACAGTTATCACTTTGAAGTTACATGTTCATTTTTTTTTTCTATGTTTGGGTAAATAATTTGAGAAGCATCATTAGTTTTCATACCATGAAAATCTTGATTTATATCTATATCGGGACAATAATATGGTGCCTTAGATCCAATCTATTTGAGTTTAAATATAATTTTATTTTGAACTTTACCTCCTTGTCACCTTTGCCATAAATTCAGTTGCTTCAACAGTGTACAGTTTTAACTAATTTAATGTTCTTCTATAGGATCCTTGTCGTTTAGGTGTTAAAGATGCAGTAAGAGTGTGCACTGAAGCTGGTGTAAAGGTACTGTGAAATTTTATATCAGTTTTGTTGGTCAAAAGTATCTTGAGTATATTTAAAGATTATTTTCATATCTGATAGCTCAATTGTCTTGCCTCTTTTGATGTAGGCGTTTTTCCTTTATTTAAGCAATAGACTATTAAAAACAGAGAATAAATTATGAAAATGGTTGAATACATTTTTCCTATATTGATGTACAAGTATTTAAAGACCTTTATTAGAAATAGAAAAGGCAGTTAATCTTCCTTATTAAGAATTAAATAATACTTCCTAAAATTTTGCTCACAAATCTCGCAACTATCAAAATATAACACATAGTGAAATGTTACACATAATTACAAATATTTAAAGTATCTTTCAACACTCTCCCTCAAGCTGGTATGAATATATCACCCTAGCTTAGTAACTAAATTCTAATATTGTGCCTTAGGAAGTTATTTGGACAGTATAACTATTGTTTGGCCCACAGTAGGCATGTAAGACAAGGTATCACGCCATTTTCTATCTTCTCCTTTATGAAATGCTTGTCCACTTCTAAATGCTTTGTCCTCGTATAGAAATTGATTATGAGCTAGAGCGCAATCTTGTTGTCGCAATGGACTTTGATAGGCATTGGCATAGGAATCTTGAACTCTTCTAGGAGTCTTTTTATCCATAATACTTCACAAAATCTATGAGCCACGGAACAAAACTCTCCTTCAACATATCTGGTCTCCTCCTCCAATTCCTCCTCTGTTTGGTTTCTTCATCCATGTTGCGGAACTTGGAGCTCTACCTTTTTGCATCGGTGGCTTGGGCTGAATTTTCATCACATCTCCTTGCCACCATACTTTGTTCTTCAATTCTCCAAGTAACCAAATTTCCCCCTACAAAAGTGTAATAACCTGATGTGGATCATCTATCATTCACATTGCCTGCCCAATCTACATCAACATAGGCTTCTACCTAAAAATGACCTCTATTTTTGAAAAAATGTCCTTTTCTTGGAGTCCCTTTGAGGTATCTCAAAAGTGAGTAGGTCTAGGTGAATGCATAAACTGTCTTACAAAACTAAATGTGAAAGCTATGTTCGGTCTAGTGTGGCCAAATAGATTAGTCTCCCAACTAATCTCTGATAATGGTCTCGGTTCACTACTTCACTAGCTGCTATTGTTTTCAATTTTACGTTAGGCTCGGTTGAAGTATTTGCTCCCTTACATCTTGTCATTCCCATTTCTTTGAGCAAATCAAGTACATATTTGCATTCATTGACAAAAGTTCGCTCCTTGCATCTTGTGAACTCTATTATGAGGAAATACTTTAGCTTCTCCAAGGCCTTGATATGAAACTTAGCCTCAAGTTTCCTCTTCAAGTTATTGATCTCAAGGGAATCATCCCCGATCACAATTATGTCATCTACGTATACTATCAAGATAGCCACTTTACCTTTGATGGAATGTTTGTTGAACAAGTTGTGATCATCTTGGTTTTGTGAGAATCCATGTCTCCTAGTAACATCTCCAAGACACTCAAATTAGGCTCTAGGAGATTGCTTTAGTTCATATAAAGCATTATTCAGTTTGCACACTTGTCTCTTCTAAGTTTTTCTTCAAATTTGGGTGGTAGATCCATGTATACTTCTTGCAAATCTCCGTTCAAAAATGCATTTTTAACATCAAATCGTGAAGTGGCCACTTGAGATTGACTGCAAGAGAAAGAAGTATTTTGATAGAGAATTTTAGCAATAGGAGTAAAAGTTTCTTAGTAGTCAATACCATGAGTTTTAGTCGCACGTTGTATCTTTTGACACTTCCGCCAGCTTTACACTTTAATGTGAACACCCATTTGCAAATAACTGTCTTGTCTTTAGGTAGGTCAATGACACTCCGAGTATTATTTTTTCTAAGAGCATTCATTTCTTCCATCATAGCTAATTTTCAATTCGGATCAACCAATGCTTTCTGAATAGTCCTTGGAGCAGACAGTTTAGAAATCTTGGACACAAATGCTCTGCGAGTATTTGACATTTTTTCATACGATAATTATTGTACAATAGGATGTTTAGTGCATGTTCGGGTTCATTTTCTTAATGCAATTGGAAGATCAATATTAGATGAAGAAAAATTCGGTAAATCAACAAATTGAGGAGGAATAGAGTTAGAAGGAACGTTACTCTGAGTTGTAGAACCATCATTCAGCGAAGTACTTCTCCTCATCTCTTTGGTAAAATAATAGCTGGCAAAGTAGGATTAAGATAACTGCCATTAGTTTTCATATTTTCAACTAACGACATAGATATTTTTGGAATAGTTTAAGTTTACTAAAAATTATTTTCTTCTAATATGTTCTCCCCCTGAGGAATTTTTTTGGAAATAAGTTTGATCTTCAATAAAGCTTATGTCCATGCTTTCGAAAAATTTCTTTGTGACTGTATTAAAACATTTGTTGTCCATTTTATTAGATGCGTAACCAATGAAAACACATTTTGCAGCTTTTGCATTTAGTTTTGATCGAATAAAATGTGGCACATACACATAACAAATGCAACCAAACACTTTTAAAGGAAGATTAGTGGTTATTCTAGAAGTAGTAAAGGAATTTTTTTAGTACCTGTAAAGGTGTTTCAAATCTCAAAACTTGAGATGGCATTTTATTAAGTAGCAAGCAGTCAAGAGTGCATTAGTCCAAAGATATTTAGGAACATTCATTGAAAAACATGAGTGCCAATTATCTTCAAGTACCATTTTGTTGTGATGTATCATGACAAGTGGATTGGTGAATAATACCTTTTTCTTGAAGGAATGTTTCTAAATACTTGTTGGAATATCTTGACCCATTATTTGTACTTAGAATGTCAATTTTTGTTTGAAATTGATTTTCAATATTAACGAAAAACTCCTTAAACCATTGTTCAACTTTAGATTTTTGCCAACAAATAAACCCATCATACTCTTGTATGGTAGTCAATAAATGTTAGAAACCATATTTTGGCCAAAATGTGTATTAACTTTGGATGGGCCCCAAACATCATTATGAAAATAGTTTTGAAGTTGAATAAGATTTTATTGGAAAAGAAACATATCTTTAGTTAAATGACAAGCTTTGCAATGACATGTTGAGCAATCAATTTGTTTAAACAATTCAGGAAATAAATGTTAAGTTATGGAAAACTAAGATGTCCTAATTTCTTATGCTATAACTAACTTGATCATAGACAAAGTTTGAATGAGTACTACCTAATCCATGAGCTATTTTACCCCCAAAAGCAATTTCATCAAGGTAGTTTTGCTCATTCATTTCTATGGCAATTCCAATTGTCTTCTTTAAGTTCTGATCCTGGAAAACAGACGTGGAAGGAGAGAAGATAATAAAGCAGTTAAAATCTTTGATCAATTTGCTAATGAAAAGAAGATTGCAGGCAAGTTTTGGAACATGTGAAGCTAATTTTAGAGATTTTTTTTTAGAATTTTAGTATTCCCTTTGCCTATGATAGGTGAAACTACCATCAGGTATTTTAATTTCTTTAGTAGAACATGGATAATATGAACCAAATAATTGGATGCAATTTGTCATATGATCGGAGGCCCTTGAATCGATGATATAAGGACTAGTTTTTCCAAGATCAAAAAGTTCTAAAGAATCACATCCTGTTTATGCCACAACCAGTAGGAACATGGGAAGAAAATTGATTTTAGCAATTGAAGAATTTTGAGAATTTTATTTCATTAATTCTCTAATAATCATTTACAAGGCATATACACATGAATATATAGGAAAAGCTATCCTAATTATGGAAGAATTCTAATTATACATAAATACAACATTCCAAATCTGTCAACACTTCCCCTCAAGTTGGTGCAAAGATATTACACATGCCCAACTTGCAAATCAAAGTATGAAAGGTCCGATTGTTGAGCCCTTTTGTGAACACATCAGCTAGTTGTCTTTCAGAAGTCACATGAAATAAGCTCAAGCTTTGATAAAGTGTCGATCAATTTCAATGTGCTTTGTCCTATCATGTTGAACAAGATTATGATCAATACTGATTGTAGCCTTGTTATCACAATACAAGGATAACTTGTCTCTCCTAGCCAACCTCAGCTGTACCAGCAATTTCTGTAGCCATAACAATTCACAGACACCTTGAGCCATAGCTTTGTATTCTGCTTCTGCACTTGCTCCTCCAAGTGACTAGGTTACCTCCTACAGGGGTGCAATAACTAGTGGTGGATCTTCTGTCATCTAGAGACCTAGCCCAATCTGCATCTGTAAAGGCTTCAATCCGAAGATGATCATGTTTAGAGAAAAGAAGACCTTTCCCTGGAGTTGACTTTGATAGCGCAAAATGCGTAAGATAGCCTGCATATGAGACTCTCTAGGGTCATGCCTAAATTGACTCACCACACTGACTGCATAAGCAATGTCTGGTCTGGCGTGAGAGAGATAAATAAGCCTTCCATCCAATCTTTGATATCTGCCTTTATCAACTGGTGCTTCAGTTCTGACTTGTAACTTATGATTGCTTTCAATGGGCGATTCTGCTGGTTTACATCCTAGCATACCAGTTTCACCGAAAAGATCTAGAATGTACTTTGAGAAATGAAGATTCCTTTTTTTTGATTTGGCAACTTCAATTCTCAAGAAATATTGTAATCTTCCAAGCTCCTTGATCTCAAACTCCTGAGCCAAAAGTTCCTTCAAACGAGCCATTTCTTCTTTATCATCTCTTGTCATTACTATATCATCAACATAAACAATGAGAAGAGTAATCTTACCCTTATAGTGTCTCATAAAAAGGGTATGATTAGCATTGCTCTATTGATATTCAAAGGAAATCATAGCTTTACTGAATCTGTCAAACCAAGCTCTTGGAGATTGTTTTAATCCATACAAAGCCTTTTTCAGTCTGCACACCTTTCCTTGAATTATTTCATTGTCAAAACCAGGAGGAATCTCCATATAAACTTCTTCTTCCAAGTCTCCATGTAGGAATGCATTTTTACATCAAATTGTTGCAAATCCCAATCCAAATTTGCTGCACAAGATAACAAAATCCTGATGGTGTTCATTTTAGCAACAGGTGCAAAAGTCTCCTAATAATCAACTCCATAAGTTTGAGTGAATCCTTTTGCCACCAATCTAGCTTTGAACCTCTCAACCGAGCCATCAGCTTTGTGTTTTATTGTGAACACCCACTTATAGCCAACTAGCTTCTTATCTGAAGCATCAACTAGTTCCCAAGTTTCATTTTTGGCTGGAGCTTTCATTTCTTCTACCATAGCTTTTTTCCACTTTGGATCTGTAATAGCTTCCCTCCAATCCTATGGAATAGACATAGAAGAAAGAGACAAGGCAAGGGCTCTATAGGAAGGAGATAAGGAATCATAGGAGACGAAGTTAGATATAGAGTATTTTGTACATGCCCTGACCCCTTTACTTTGAGCAATGGGTAAGTTTAAATCAGAATCAAAACATAACTCACCAGAGGATTCCTACAGTAGGGCTTCTTCATACCTGTTTTTTCTTGAATATCTCAATAAATCAGGTCTATCTAACCGCCCAGCAACATTTGGAAGAACAGTCTTCTCATTCTCCTCCTGAACAACAGTCTCCTTTTGCCTTTCCTGAACAAGTTCACCAAGAAGCACAGGCATCACCTCTTCTTCATTACTCTCCCCCTGAAGAGGTGATTGGGAAGTGCCAAAGTAAGGTTCAGACTCTCGAAAGGTAACATCCATACTGACATAAAACTTACTAGATGGAGGCTGATAACATCTATAGCCCTTTTGGATTGGAGAATACCCAATGAACACACATTTCAGAGCCCTTGGATCAAGTTTGCCAATATTCCTGGTATGGACAAAGCATACACATCCAAAAACCTTTGGTGGAACAATATAGCCATTCTTCCCAGTTAAAACTTTCAAAGGGGTCCTAAAATTGAGTGTTTTAAGAGGCATTCTATTAATATGATAGGCTGCTACCAGAATAGCATCCCCCCAGTACTGTTTTGGAACATTCATAGTAAACATAAGGGATCTAGCAACCTCCAATAAATGCCTATTTTTCTTTCAGCTACCCCATTCTGAGCACTAGTATAAGGACAACTAGTTTGATGAATAATCCCATGAGACTCCAAATAAGTACCAAATCTACTATCCATATATTTTGTCCCATTATCAGTTCTCAAGACTTTTATCTTAGCATCAAATTGAGTTTGCATCATTTTATGAAATGATTGAAAGCATAAGAAAACATCACTTTTTGCTTGAATCAAATACACCCAAGTCATCATAGTGCAACAATCAATAAAAGTAACAAACCAACGATTTCCAAACAGAGAGACAGTCTGAGTAGGTCCCCAAACATCAGAATGAATAAGCATAAAAGGAACAATAGTTTTATTATCACTCAAAGGATAAGAGTTCTGAGTATGTTTAGCATACTCACAAGCATCACAAGATAAAGAATCAAATCGAGTTCTAGAAAACAAACGGGGATATAATCTTTCTAAGACAAAAAAGGAAGGATGCCCTAACCGCCTATGCAACTGTATTATCTCCTGATTGACATCCTTACAATCTCAAAAAAAGGCTACACCTTGACCATCTTCCATCATGTATAAGCCATCATGCTCTCTACCATTGCCACGCCTCTTCCCGGTTCGAAGGTCCTGAAAAATAAAATAATCAGGAAAAAATTCAACCTTACAGTTTAGAGCTTTGGTGATAGCACTGATAGATAAAAGATTGACAAGAAATTTAGGAACATGAAGAACAGAAGATAGTTTAATTTTTGGAGTACAGACAATGGAACTATTGACTAGAAATATCTATGCATTAATCTTGTATTAATTGTTCTTATAATCTCTCTTATAATTGAGAGATTCCCTATAGTTAATAGCTAGATTATTCTATAGTTAATAGCTAGATTGTTTCCTAAATAGTCCTAGGGAGCTTGTATATATACCTTGTTCCTATGTACAAAAATTGTATGAAATACAAATTATCTTCAATCTTTCAATATTCAACATGGTATCAGAGCTCTATCTGATTTAGGGCAACCTTTTGTTTTTATTGTTCGTTCCGAACAAGGACGAATACGTGGCAGAGTATACTCGCCCTAAAATCACTGTGCCTTTTGTCTCACCACCCACCTAGATTCCTTCACCTGTGACCGGTGAACCTCACCGGAAAAAACCCAACACCGACGCCACCCCATGCGCGGCCACGCGCCGTCGAAGACTAGCTACCGTCGCCGCGCGTCGCCCTCCGGCCATTGTTTTGCTGCCGTTCTTTCTCCACCGGAGTCGCCAGCCTCTTGTCTCTCCTTTGGGGGTGTCACATGCAACATTCAACCATTTTTCAGTACCCTTGCTCTCTTGTCTTCCTTCGGTATTTTTTGTTTCTGGTATTTTTCTGCCCACATATTCTATTTTTTGGAGATTCTGATTAATACTGGAGAAGATGGAGGGAAAGAAGGTAATTATGTCGAGTTCCGATAATCCTTCACTTCAAATTAGTCCCGTAAAACTTGATGGAACTAGTTATCTTGCTTGGTCAAGATCCTGTTTGTTGTTCATCAAAGCTAGAGGATTGCAGGGTTACATTACTGATGACTGTAAGAGACTCGACGTCAATACTTCTGATTATAATCAATGGGAGTCCGAGAACTTTCTCGTCATGTCTTGGCTCATAAATTCAATGAAACTGGAGATTGCTCGGACATACTTGTTGATACAGCAGCAAAGATATGGAAAGCTGCTTCTCTGACCTATTCTCAAATAGGTAATAAAGCTCAAATTTTTTATCTTCGTAATAAATTGCATAACACGAAGCAAGGAGATGACTGTATCACAGTATTTTGCAGAGTTATGTGGGTTGACATGAATTAGACTATTATCAAGACTTTCAAGCAAAATGCTCAAAAAACGCTGCTAGATTTCATAAAATGATAGAAGAAGATCGGGTATTTGATTTTTTAGCAGGTCTTAACCTTGAGTATGATCATATCTGAAGAATGATTCTTGGAAAAGATCCTTTTTCTTTTGTTCAGCTCGCACTTTCTCTAGTACAACAAGAAGAAAGTAGGCGAAATGTTATGCTACATATACCTATTGTGGAAAAAAGCAGGATTAGTAGCAAGTTCTACCGAAAAGGCGAAACTTGCAAATACCTCGTCTAATAAGGATTACTTACATTGTGATTACTGTGGAAAGTCAAGACATACCTGGAAAACCTATTGGAAATTGCATGGAAGGCCTAATCAGAGTTGTGGAAAACGAGGTGACTCCGTGGTAAGGGGTCAGGCTCATTTGGCTGATGGAACTGAAGTGTCCGAAATATCCTTAGCAGATGGATTATCCAATGAGGAACTTCAGGCTTTAAGACAACTTCTCTCAAAAGCAGACTCTGCTTCCACAGTTGGTGCATCAAACCTTGCCAAATCAGGTATTGAACACTACAATTCTAAAGATAATCCTTGGATTATAGATTCTGGAGTTAACAGACATATGACAGGCTCTCAAAAGAATTTCTTAACATACTCTCATGGAAACAACAGAGATAATGTTAGAATCGCAGATGGGTCTTTTATTCCCGTATCTGGTACAGGTTCTGTTAACTGTACTCCCAATATTACCCTATCCTCAGTACTTCACATACTTCGTTTTCCTATTAATCTTCTCTCTATCAGTTCCATCACTAAGGCCCTTAATTGCAAAGTTGAATTTTTTCCTGACTATTGTGTTCTTCAGGATCTTCGCACAGGGCAGAGGATTGGAATTGGTAGACTATAGGATGACTTATATGTCTTGGGAGAAGAGCGTTTGACAGTGGCACATCAAGTCTCTTTTGGAAATGGTGTGATTAACAAGGAAATCCTATAGTGGCATAGGCAGTTAGGACATCCCTCGTTTTCTGTTCTAGCAAAACTTTATCCAAACTTGTATAGAAGAACTTCTTTTGATTCTTTGTTTTGTGAAGCATGTGAACTTGCTAAAAACACCAGAAGTTCTTATCATTTATCAAGTAATAAGAGTTCTGTTCCTTTTATAACTATTCACTCCGATATTTGGGGTCCTACTCAAAGTCCCTCTCTTTTTGGTCATAGATGGTTTGTGACTTTTATTGATTGTTGCACCGATTGACATGAGTTTATTTGATGAAAAACAAGAATGAAGTTTTTTCGTGCTTCCATTCTTTTCACAAAATGATTAGTACTCAACATCATGCTAGAATCAAGATCTTACGGTCTGATAATGGAATGGAGTATATGAATGGTAAATTCCGTGCTTATCTGGATTTTAATGGAATAGTTCATCACACTAGCTGTGCCTATACTAGTGAACAGAACGGAGTTGTAGAAAGGAAGAATTTTGGAAGTTGCACGATCACTTATGTTCACAATGAATCTTCCGAAGGGATATTGGGGTGATGCAGTCCTTTCAGCCGCCTATCTTATCAACAGAATGCCACTTCGAATCTTAGATTTTAAAAGCCCTGTTGAAATATTACAAGGTGCAAACTCTTACACTATACCTCCGCGAGTTTTTGGGTGTGTTTGCTTTGTTCATGCTCGAAATGTTGGCAAGTTGGAGCCAAGAGCTTTGAAATGTGTTTTTGTTGAATATTCTCCCACACAAAAAGGATATAAGTGTTATCATCCCCAGTCTAAGAAATATATTGTAAGTATGGACGTCACTTTTCTGGAGTATGAGTCCTATTTCACCACATCCGCAACCCTTCTTCAAGGGGGAATGAGATTGAAGAAGTGTTGCTTGACCCTAGAGATAATGTGATCCAAGGAGAAAGAGCAATTCAGGGGGAGACAACTAGTGTTGTTCAAGAGGATCAAAATCGGCGCCTACATAGACCAGACTTAAAGACATACTTAAGGCGAGATAAGACAGAAAAAACCATCATGCAGTCTGTGCCAATGCCGTCCTCTTCCCCTGAGAACACTGGTGAGCTAGACAATGATTTATCTGATGATTTAGATAAGCCAATTGCTCTTCGAAATGGTGTTAGAAGTTGCACCAAACGCCCAATTTCTAATTTTATTACATATGACTCATTGTCTCCTGCCTATAGAGCCTTTGTCTTGTTTGTTTCTTCTGTGTCTATTCCACATGATTGGAGAGAAGCAATGAAAATTGTCCAGTGGAAAGAAGCTATGATTGAAGAAATGAAGGCCTCGGCAAAAAACTTGTCACTACCTCAGAAGAAACGCGAACGGTTGGCTATAAATGGGTATTCATAGTGAAGCATAAGCCAAATGGGTCCATTGAAAGGTACAAGGTGAGATTGGTGGCTAAAGGCTTTATTTAAACATATGAAGTGGACTATCAAGAAACCTTTGCTCCGGTTGCCAAGATGAATACAATCAGAGTCTTACTCTCGTGTGCAGCTAACTTTGATTGGGACGTACAACAATTTGATGTTAAAAATGCATTTCTTCATGGGGATCTGGAGGAGGAGGTGTATATAGAGATTCCTCCAGGATTTGAAGATGAGAAGACACAACGGAAAGTTTGTAGGCTAAAAAGGGCCTTGTATGGGCTGAAATAATCACCACGAGCATGGTTTGAAAAGTTCAATCGGGCTATGATCACCTTTGGTTATCAACAGAGTAATGCGGATCACACCCTATTCATCAAGCACTCCCAAGGTAAGATCACGCTTCTTATTGTCTATGTTGATGACATTATTGTAACTGGAAGTGATACAGAAAAAATGACAAGGCTGAAGAAACTATTTGCTCAAGAATTTGAAATTAAGGATCTAGGAAAATTGCAATATTTCTTGGGAGTTGAAGTCGCAAGATCAAGAAGAGGAATCTTTATCTCCCAGAGAAAATATGTCCTAGACTTATTAGAAGACACCGATATGATGGGTTGTAAACCAACTGATTCTCCCATTGAAAACAATCACGAACTGGAAGCAGGAACGGGTACATCAGTGGACATGAGACGATATCAGAGGTTAGTTAGGAGACTCATCTATCTTTCTCACACAAGGCCAGACATAGCATTTGCAGTTAGTTTGGTAAGTCAGCACATGCATAATCCATAAGTACCACACTTACAAGCTGTGTTTCGCATTTTGCGATATCTAAAGTCTGCTCCAGGAAAGGGCCTGATGTTTACTAACAATGGTCATCTTAAGATAGAAGCATTTACAGCTGCTGATTGGGCTGGATCTCCAGATGACAGGAGGTCAACCACTGGTTATTGTACGCTCATAGGAGAAAATCTAGTCACTTGGAGAAGCAAGAAACAGAATGTAGTTGTTAGATCCAATGCGGAAGCTGAATATAGAGCTATGGCTCTCAAGGTGTGTGTGTGAACTATTGTGGGTAAGGAACCTAATGAATGAATTACAACTGATGGATGATGGAAGTTCATCTCTCTACTGTGATAACAAAGTTGCCATTAGTATAGCTCACAATCCTGTTCAGCATGATCGAACAAGACACCTAGAAATTGACCGACATTTCATGAAGGAGAAACTTGTGAATGGCTCTCTGCAATTATTCCATGTGGGGTCAAATGAACAATTGGCAGATGTCTTCACCAAAGGACTCTACAACAAACAGTTTCATAATCTGGTTTGCAAGTTGGGCATGTGCGATATTTATGCACCAACTTGAGGGGGAGTATTGACTAGAGATATCTATGCATTAATCTTGTATTAATTGTTCCTATAATCTTTCATATAATTGAGAGATTCCCTATAGTTAATAGCTAGATTGTTTCCTAAATAGTTCTAGGAAGCTTGTATATATACCTTGTTCCTATGTACAGAAATTGTATGAAATACAAATTATCTTCATTCTTTCAATATTCAACAGGAACCTGTCCCAAAAATAGGAGCTAATTACCCATCAGCTATCCTAACACAATCCTTTTTTAGACAAGGAGAGTAGTTAAGAAGCCTTTAGAAATGCCTGTCGTATGTCTATTCGTACTAGAATCAATAATCCATGAATTAAGATGAGCACACGGATTACCTGATTTAATGAAATTGGATGTAGCACCTGAGGAGGAATTGAGCTGGGATAGAAGTTGCCTGAAATGCTGGATTTCATCAGAAGAGAGACTTGCAATGAAATTGTCTCCTTGGACGATTCTACTGTTTCTACCACATTTGCCTAAGCTTTTATTGAATTAGCTCGTTTTTCACGACCCCTAGCAGGTCTCCCATGCAATTTCCAACAAGTTTCGTTTGAATGTATTGGCTTTCCACAGTAATCACACTGTAACTGATCTTTATCAATAGCAATACTCTTTGTCTGCTTATGAGTAATATGTGCAGTTAAACTTGATTTCTCAACTGGTGCAGTGTAAAACATGGCACTTCTTCTGGTCCCTTCCTGCTGAATATAAGGATGTGCCTCCTCAAGAGAGGGAAAAGGAGATCTGCCAATAACTTGAACTCTCAATTGATCAAATTCAGGATTCAAACCAGCCAAAAAATCATACACCCTCTCTTTTTCAATCATATTTTGTATCAATACTGCATCATCAACACATTTAGCCTGAAAATCTTGATAATAATCTAGCTCCTGCCATAAACTACTCAACTAAGAGAAATATTCTGAAACAGAAAGCTCACCTTGTTTTGTGCCATGAATCTTATTACGGCGTTCAAAGATCCGAGCATCATTTCCCACTCGAGAATAAGTATTTTTGGCAGCTTTCCATATTTTCTCCGCATTATCAAGCAGTAAATATTGTCTAGAGATTTTAGGATTCATAAAATTAATAAGCCAAGACGTAACCAAAGAACTATCAAAATCCCATTGACTAAAAGATGGATCATTAACAGATGGTGGCTTCTTATCTCCATTAATGTATCCCTGCAACCTTCTAGCCTTAATGAACAGTAAACATGGTCTAGATCAAGCCAAATAAATACCGCAACCATCCAGTTTAATAGGGCTAATTTGAATATAGGGACTGTCACTAAAGGCATGATGCTTATCTACTTCATTTCCTTTCTTAACGTCTGACATGATGATAGAGTGACTGAGAAATATGCAGAGATCAATAAGAAATTCAGAACCTTTTCAGAGGAATCCAAAAAAAGATGCGTCAGAATTGACCGAAGAATAGCTGATCGGAGTCGGGGAAGGTCGGAGATCAGATTTGGGGAAAAAGCCGAGTGGGATGATGGCCAGAAATGGTGACACGGGCCCCACGCGGTGGTGCGTGAACAGTGTCACAAGATCTTCAGTAGGCACGTGACACCACGCGTGGCGTCGGATGGCGGCGAAAGTCCGATGACTGACCGAATTGAGCCTGGCAATCTTCTGGTGTGGGCGGTATCAATAGAGGAGGAGAATAACTCAACCCCTTAGTCGGACAGAAACGAAGAAAAAAACTTAGATCTAGGAGAGAGAAAACTCAATCTCCCGAATAGGCATCGGCTCTGATACCATGAAGAATTTTGAGAATTTTATTTCATTAATTCTCTAATAATTATTTACAAGGCATATACACATAAATATATAGGAAAAGCTAACCTAATTAAGGAAGAATTCTAATTATACATAAATACAACATTCCAAATCTGTCAACAGCAATTGAAAAAGATAATCTAGTTGTTCTTTATTTAGTGGAGAGAACTTTGCCACATTGGCTATTGGTGGGCTTTATTCACCACATTTTCTTAAACTTCCAGCAACTTTCTCTGGTTTGATGCAACTTTCCACAATAGTCATAGTGTATGAAGATTCTGTATGAAGATTCTGAATGAATTAATCTTCTTATTTGAAATCAAAATTATATATTCACACTTCTACATAACTAAATAAGGAAACTATCACCTATAAAATAGTAACACAATAAAGACAATAAAGACTGATTTCCTAATATCTACAAAATAAGAAACTAACGCCTAACTTTGAGTACTAAATATTTGAAACTCCCCCCTCAAGTTGGGTTGTAAATGTTGTACATGCCCAACTTGCTATATAATCTCTCAAAGTTAGGCCCTTGAAGAGCCTTCGTTAGAATATCTGGACACTGCTCCCGAGTTGGAGTATATATTACTTGTACTTTAGAATTCTCTATCTTCTCTGCAATGAAATGTCTATCAATCGTAACATGCTTTGTTCGATCATGATGAACTGAATCCTTTGCAATACTGATGGCCGCTCGGTTATCACATTTGAGCTTAACAGTCTTTCCAAATTTTATACCCAATTTTGCCATTACTTTCCTGATTTATATCCCTTCACAAATTGTAACTGCAAGTGCTCTTAGCTCTGATTCAACACTGCTCCTGGAGATGATAGACTGTTTTTTACTTCGCCAAGTCACAAAATTTCCCCATACAAAGGAACAGTAACTTGTAGTTGATCTGCTATGTATTTGACTCCTTGCCCCCATAAGTATTTTGGTACGTTAGTGGAGAACATAATGGAGTGGGGTATGGCCAACAAATCTCTATTTTTCCTCTCCGCGACTCCATTTTGTTGCGGAGTATTGACACATGAACTTACTTGGACTATCCCTTGCTTAGATAGATATTCTCCCAGGCCAGAGTGGAAATATTCCCTAACATCATCAGACTTTAGGATTTGGATTTTGGAACCAAGTTGAGTTTGAACTATGGTATTGAAAGCTTGGAATATTCTGTCAACCTCAAAATTTTCTTTCATAAGAAATACCCAAATAAGTCTTGTATGGCCATCAACAAAAATCACAAACCACCGTTCTCCATTAATGTTTTTGACTCATGAAGGTCCCCAAATATCACTATGAACAAGGGAAAAAGGTTTTGATGATTGGTAAGAAATCCCTGGATAGACAGATTTAGTATGCTTTGCAAGTTGATATATCTCACATTTGAAAAGTTTTGAATTTTTATTGATGAGCAAATGGGGCAATAACTTTCCAAGATATAAGAAATTAGGATGTCCTAACTGATAGTGCCACATCATGATCTCACTATCTTTATTGATGTTGGATTGACTCAAAACGGAAGCAAATAGACTTGTAGCAGCTATTAGGGCTTGTCCAAATTTAGGTGGCTTGGGGAGGTATAGTCCATGACACATCTCAGCATTGCCAATCTTCCTCTTCAAACCCAATTTCTGAAAAACACACACATTTGGAAAGAATGTTGTTAACCAATGGTTGTCACGAGTCAATTTACTGATGGAAATTAGATTACAATCAAGATTAGGAATATAAAGCATAGATTTAAGAATGATTCCAACCAATATTTGAATTGATCCAGTGTCGGCCACTTTAGATAAAGTGCCATTAGCAATCTTCGCTGTGAGATTAGGGTGACATGGTTGATAGTCAAAGAAAAGTGTTCCATCTCTTGTCATATGATCTGATACTCCTGAGTCAATGATCCACTGTTTTGATTGTTGCTGAAGCACCTTACTGTTGACCCAGCAACAAGTTTAACATGTCTAGTTGCTCCTTGGTGAAGGGCTGGATTTTGGTTGTGCACTGCTGTTCCCCAGTGACATTGGCTGAGTTTGCACGGCTATTTTGGGCTGATCTTTTTGGCTTCCAATTCGTTGGTTTTCCATGTAACTTCCAACATGTCTCACTTTTATGACCTGGTTGAGAGCAATGGTCACACCAAGGCCACCCCTTTCTTGGCTGGCGATTATCTAGTGGTGTTGGAGATCATGAATTACAAGAAACAAACCTATACCCATATGGGTTCGGAGGTGGTGGCTGATTGCCTAGCATTACCTTCATTCTACTTTCTTCTCGGCGAACTTTTGAAAATGTCTCTTGAAGACTTGGAAGGGGTTTTGTTCCCATTATTCTTCCTCTAACATCATCTAAACTTTTATTTAGACCAAGCAGGAATTTAAAAATTCTTTTTTGCTCCACTTTCTTACGATATAATCCATTGTCCTCCGAGCACTTCCACTCATAAAACTCAAACATATCTAATTGTTGCCAATGAAAAATTAGAATATTAAAATACTATGTTACTATTAATTCTCTTTGACGAAGATCATGAAGAACCGTCTCCACTGTGAAGAGTTCTGAAATAAGTCTCTCATTGCCATAGATGAACATCCGTACAGATTGGGACCACTTAAGATAGTTCTGTCCGTTGAGTTTATGACTTGTGATTAGAAGAGACAGATTCTCAGATGTTCCAAAATTTCCAGAATTGGATTAGACCGGATTTGGGTTGGAAGAAGAAGATGTCTCATAGACGGAACTGGCTGTTTGATTTGCCATTTCGGATTTTGTTTTTCAGAGAGAAAAGAAAAACTGAGAATTCTGGGATTAGAAGGACGTTGAAATGTGACGATGATGGCTAGGGTTTCCTAGGCTTTGATACCATGAAGATTCTGAATGAATTAATCTTCATATTTGAAATCAGAATTGGTACATGATATATATATACACGTCTACATAACTAAATAAGGACACTATCACCTATAAAATAGTAACACAATAATGACAATAAAGACTGATTTCCTAATATCTACAAATAGGAAACTAACTCCTAACTTTCAGGACTAAATATTCAACAGTGTAGGCTACTTTTGTCTCATGCATGCTGGTTTTGGGAAGTTTACAGTTGACTTGAGCCTCTAGAATGGCCAGGACTGACCCTTCTACAGAACCAGTTATACCTATAGATTTCTTTCCCCAGCATCACATGTCCCAACTCTTTTCTCCTCACCTCTGCAAATACTTCACTAATTGAAGGCAGATGTTTTCTTCCAATAATTCGGCGACGAACTTCATCTTATTCATTATCAGACCAGCAAAAAAAAAAAAAGAAGATTCAGCTAGCATCCACTATCTTCTTGTAATGATTGCAATCATTGGATGATTTCCACGCATAATCATTGAATAAGTCCAGGTTTCGCCAAACCCTTTTAAGAGAATTAAAATAAGTTGTCATAGAATTCTCACCTTGACAAATTTCCCCAAGTTGTATGTTAAGTCGTAAACTTGGAATTGATTTCCTAGGTCTGAATACATCTTAGAGATGTCCCATAGTTCCTTTGCTGTAGAGTAACAGATGTAGTTTGCACCTATCTCTTCAGCTATGGAATTGACCAACCACGTCATCACCATTGAGTTTTTAGTATCCCAAGCGGCATAGGTTGGATCCTCCACATTAGGCTTCTTAATATCTCCTATCTTGCCTCTCTCTCTGATATACATCCGAACAGAGTGTGACCATCGAAGAAAACTGTCACCATTTAGTCGGATTGTAGTAATCTGAATAAGATGGTTTTCGGATGAGTTTCAGATGGTTTGAAGTTCTAAATTAAGTGATTGGGAAGGCTTGTTTGTCTCAGACGTGATCTCATACATTTTAAAAAAAGATTCAACCCTAACATTTTACTTTCTACTCTGATGCCATAAAAACACAGAATAAAATTTGAAATTGGCTGAATACATATTTCTTGTATTGATTTACAAATATTTAAAGACATCTCTTAGAAACAAAAAAGGCATTTAATTTTACTAATTAAGAATGAAATAATGTTTCATAAAATTTTGCTCACAAATTTGTCAACTGCCTAAATATAGCACATAATCAAATATTATACATAATTACAAATATTTAGAATATCTTTCAACAACTATAAATCTACAGAATTGGGGAAATGAATAATTTATATAACGAATTGTTCTACAGGTACGAATGGTCACTGGAGACAATCTTCAAACGGCAAAATCCATAGCTTTTGAGTGTGGAATTCTTGATTCAAAAATAGATGCTACTGAACCAAGTGTCATTGAAGGAAGGATATTTCGTGCATATTCTGAGAAGGAAAGAGAGCTAATTGCAAAGAAAATTACGGTATGTTTGTAACATATTAAGATAGTTCATGATCATGTTCAGTAATCAGAAAATTTTCTCAAAGTATAGGATTATTATCATTCATCAAGATGTGAGTTTGCAAGTTTTGGCCTTTTGAGGATGCGAGATGCAAATTTATAGTTAATTATTTGTAGGTGATGGGAAGGTCATCCCCTAGTGACAAGCTTTTACTTGTGCAAGCCCTACGTAAGGGAGGGGAAGTTGTGGCTGTGACCGGAGATGGGACAAATGATGCACCTGCACTTCATGAGGTTTAAATCTCTGTTTTTGTTAAATCAAGGTTTGATAGAGGACAGAATGTGGAAGACAAGCATGTACAGATGTAGACTTGTGTATAAATATTCAAGCATTATCTGTGCACAATTGATTTTTTTATGACTACATTATTATCATGAATCAATATGACCTCTCTTTTGTCAGCTATCTTGTACCCATGGACTTTTTTATTGCATGCAAATGTTTTGTTCACGTTTATACAAGGATTTTTTTGTAGTCCTACGCATCTTAAGTGGGTATTTGATTTGAGATTTAGATATGTGAAAGAAGTACATGAGCTACCCTGCTTTCTTTGCCATGACATAATATGGTTGCAAAATATGCTAGTGCCTTAACAAATTAGTGCGTTCACATGAAATTGTATTAGTTTTCAGTGTGCTATATGCATGAATCTCTCCATTTCATTGCAAATGGCAAAACTGTTTAGAATGAGTGATCTCGCATTCTGGTATATCTTATTGTTTGCAGCTTCAGATGACACAAAACGAATCTTGATTATGATATATATACCATATAATTATCTACTTGACTATGCTATATACTTATCATTAACAATTATACCATTGACTTCTTGTATCTTTAGGCTGATATAGGCCTTTCTATGGGCATCCAAGGGACTGAAGTGGCAAAAGAAAGCTCAGATATAATAATTTTGGATGATAATTTTGCTTCAGTTGTTAAGGTTTGTATATTATTCCTTTCACAAAGAAATAAATTCAGCGACTTTCTTGGACCGAGAACCCAAGTCAAATTTACTTTAATCTTAAGGAAGAAAATTTTGGATATGTTATATTTAGGGATATAACTTGATAGACTAAAAAATGTCTACTAAATCAGAACATTGTTATTAATTCCAGATTATTAGTATATGTCTGTGAATATATATATGTTATGAATATTATCTATTTGTGTTAAACTCTGTTATTGAAAGCTTGTCTGCCCTTGCTCTTTGTGCATGTATATGTGTGTCTTCTTTCTTGTCGAGGGAAAAAAAGAAGTAACAAACATAGTATACTTATTACCATGGCATAGAAGGTTAACCATATAATGTTTGTAGGTCGAAAATCAGAAGGGTGACTTCCATTTCTGTTGCTGAGAGGTCTGTGGAATTTACATATTTAGACACATTGATTAACTTCTAATACATGCTTAGGAATGGGAGTTCCTAATAACTACGAGGTAATATAAATAAGAGATGCAATTTCTCATGGGAAGAATGTATATTAACTGGTTTACCCCAGGAAAGATCCTACACAAGTTCTAAATAGAAAATTGATGTTTTCACATTTAGAAACCACATCTTTTAAGATTCAGCTGAAAAGATGACTATTTTTCTTAGCAGCAGAAAAGGTTGATCTGAAGCAGTTCAAAAGATGATAGCAGATTTATAAACTTAGGGATCTAGCTAAGCTATATGCTTTGATTACTTTGCAAAATTTTGATCTACTTTGAACTTTGTATTAATGTAGGTTGTTCGATGGGGCCGTTCTGTGTATGCTAACATTCAGAAATTCATCCAGTTTCAAGTTACTGTTAATGTTGCAGCCCTTGTGATAAATGTAGTTGCAGCCATCTCTTCTGGAGATGTTCCTTTAAATGCAGTACAGGTTAACATCTGATCCTCTCATTGTTATCTTAGATCCTTTTACTTTCTCTCCCTCCGTCCCAGAGCATATCTTTTTTATTAATATTATTGTATATGCCATAATAATGATTAATTTATAAAAAAAAGTTATGAAGAATGAAAATCAGAATTTTCTCGGTGAATTTTTTTCTTAATGTCTGGTGATTATATCATAGTCCAAATTATGTTATCTACAAAATGATATTAAGGATAAACAAACTTGAGTTCCCATAATGTGATGTGTGTGACAAAGGCTACTTTTAGGTTGTTGTGTCCTTAATAAGGGTTACATTGAACTGAAATGCTGTGTGTGACAAAGGCTACTTTTAGATTGTTGTGTCCTTAATAAGGGTTACATTGAACTGACATGCTGTACAAAAGTTAATGTAGAGAATGATAATCTCTTAAAATATTTTTTTTCAAATCTGAACTAATTTATAATCCATTTATTATCTGTAATTAGAATTTCAAGTAGCAACTGACATTTGGAATCGTGTATGTCATACAAATTCCTGATAATGTTGACAGAATGAACTACATTGAAATGTTATGGTTTGTTGGAGCGCTTAAATGATAAAAATTAAATAGTTGGAATGGAACAGGAAATTGAGGACCAAAAATTTATTTTCTTCAATGATGTTATAAGGGAGTAGAATGGAAAACAGAGGATAAGTGGATGTATCTAAATATGATGCCAATTTGTTTATTTTGGAAATATGTCTTATCAATGGATTATTTCCTGATTATGGAGTAAAAATGAAGACAGACTATTCTGCATACCTTATTATTATTTCAGAGAAAAGGACCTTTTCATGATCCAAACATACTCGGGAATTCTCAGTTTTTCACCTGAATGACTTTCTGTTGGTTGAGTTGAAACATTGGAGCAGTCATGGTCTGAATTTGAGTTTTGCAAATTACCATCTTGGTTTATTGAACTCAAATTACTGTTGATTTAATGATGCAGCTCCTTTGGGTTAATCTTATCATGGATACACTTGGAGCACTTGCATTAGCTACAGAACCACCAACGGACCATCTTATGCATAGAACACCAGTTGGGAGAAGGTTAGTTCTAATGCACTACGTCAGATATGTTGAATTTCATCCAATGAGGATATATTTTGCTGTACTATTGTAACATGGTTTGATGAACTGTTCAATTAATGGGGTTTTATACTTTCTCAATGTAAGGACCATGTAATGTTGCCATGTTTTTGTCAATCTTTGCTAGTTTAAACTTGTGCTTTCTTACTGGTCCACTGGATTTAATGTTTTCGGTGGGTCATATAGTAATTGGAAGTAACTTATTTCTTTTTTAGTTTCTTGATTAGAAATAGAGAAGAGCCAGTGTTTGGGAATTAATACTTTTAGTCAATATCAAGGGGCTAGCAGATCTTTTAAACTATTAAATTTACACACAAACCTCCTTATGCCTTTGGATTCCTGGAGCATCTTGTGTAGAGTCTTGAACATTGGCTGCCTTGAGAATAGCATTGAGTGATCTGTGAATTTATTAAGATATTTGATTAAAGAAAAGATGTATGCTGCTAGTACTTGATTCTTAAAGTTTGTCTGTCTCTTCCATATATCAGTTGAGATTAATATTCATCATGTCTTTTTTTCCTATCTTCAATGGTCGAACAAGACCTTTTTACTTCAGGTAAAAAGGCTAAAAGTTTTTAAATTACTAGAGGTTATACATATGTTCTGCCTACCTGGGTGCTTTTTGGGATCCTTGTTAAACAAAGTGTCCAGGTTCTTGTTATGGTTTGATCTAATTGCAAGGTATGAGACTTGAATCCCATATTGATTAAATACAAAATTGATATGGGATTTATAAGGACTTTGGGCTCTTTATCCTCATAAGCTAGCTTTTGGGGTGTGGCTCTCCAAAAGTCCTTATCAATTGGTATCAGAGCCGGTCTTGGAGTGGTGGCTTGGGAGTGCCAGCCGTGACCAATGTGGCCGTGACCAACAAGGACCTCAGAGTGGTGACTCATGGAGTGGTGACCTGAAAAGTGTCAGCTGTGACCAATGAGGACATTGGTCCTTATGGGGGGACGAATGTTACGGTTTGATTTAATTGCAAGGTATGGGACTTGAATCCCATATCGATTAAATATAAAATTGATATGGGATTTATAAGGACTTTGGGCTCTCTACTCTCATAAGTTAGCTTTTGGGGTGTGGCTCTCTTAAAGTCCTTGTCAGTTCTATCTTCTTCAGTGATTACCAAGTCTTGGGTTCATGTTGTATATTAAGATTTAAAAGTTAGATGGACGTTCAGTGTGGACGGAAGTCTTAACAGATGATCCAGAATTGATTTTGTACTGATTTGACTACTAATTTATGCTGGTGTTTGTAGGGAACCTCTTATAACAAACATCATGTGGAGGAATTTGCTCATACAGGTATCTTTTTTGATGTGATATATATACTACTAAAATACCAGTGTAGTTCTTGGTATTGTAGTTCATGTTTCTACGCAATTCCTGATATTGTAGTTCAATTTCAGGCTCTGTATCAAATTGCTGTTCTTCTAGTTCTCAACTTTGGGGGAAAGAGAATTCTCCACTTGAATCCTGAAAGCAACGAACATGCTACAGTTGAGAAGAATACAGTCATATTCAATGCATTTGTTCTCTGTCAAGTATGTTTTCCATTAAAAAAATAAATGCTAATGGAAATATGAACTGAACATAATATCTCATCTTACCAACTCGTCTTTAGTTTTTCCATTTATCCCGGCTGTATTTTCCTATACTTACTTTGATTATAGGGGTCAACTTGAATTAGAAAATAAAACACTGCCATCAATTTATTTTATGAACATTTTGAAGTTCCTAAACCACAACGGTATAATTTACAGATATTTAATGAGTTCAATGCCCGCAAGCCAGATGAAATTAATGTTTTCAGTGGTGTGACGAAAAACTGGTTGTTTATGGGAATAGTTGGATTTACTTTAATACTCCAGGTGAGCATGTCACTTCCATTTTATTTTGGCATATGATAACACATTAACTTGACACTAAATTCTGTCGAACATTTTACAGATAATTCTCATTCAATTCTCCGGAAAGTTCACCAAGACTGTAAAACTTAATTGGAAGCTGTGGATAATATCCGTTGTCATCGGTCTTGTCAGGTTTGTCTTGCTATCAGAATTTCTAGTTATAGGGGTTTCGTCAAAATAAAGTTTGCATGAGACATTCCACCAAGTTGGCATATAAATTGGTGGGCTTGAAACCAATCAGCACATAATAAGCGAACGATGGAGTTTTAAGTAACCAATATTTGTTGGGAGCTTAGGAGTAACAGCTTTTTTGTCATAATGTTCTTTCTCATATTGACTCTTGGAAATTGAGGGGGTGAGCAAAAGCATCAAATTTTGGTTGTGGGGCCAAATTATAAGGAGTATTGAAAGAAAATTTGAAGCAGTGCTTAATATGTTGTCCTTCCCCTCCCCCCCCCAAAACCTGACAAAGTCTGTTATACATTTTGCAGTTGGCCTCTTGCTGCTGTGGGAAAACTCCTGCCAGTTCCAAAAACCCCATTATCTGTGTATTTTGTTAAGTCCTACAGGCGACTCATCTCTCGTCGCGATACTTGAGATTCATTTCCTTGTACGCTTTGCTCTGACAAATACCCTTTATTTTTTTCCACCGTTTTTTACCACTATCCTATAAGTACCGTACCGGGTTTGGTACCGGATTATGTTCTGGAACAGAATTGTACCGATATAAGTCAGTATCGGGTATCGTTTCGGGTAGTTTTTAAAATATATAAAATAGTCCTTAAAATTTTTAAAAATTATAAAATAATCCCTATTGATATATTGTATAGTTGTATTGTATATTTTACTAGTTTATTGTTTACATCATGCTTTCAAAATTTTAATAAAAAAAATAATAATAATTAATATAAAATAAGTCAATATCAATATTTTTAAATATTTTACATATAAATAATAACTACAATTAATATAAACAAAGATAATCATCATCATGCATATATTAAATTAAGAATAATAAAGAATATTTAAAATATTACAATAATACAATTTCATCATTTTAATGCAATTTTATTTATATTTAATTAGACAATCATAATTTTAATTTAATATATAAAATTAATTTAATAATTATAAATAAATATAGTTAAATTTAAAATATTTTTTAAAATATATAAATTTCAAATAAATTTTGATTTAATAATTAAAAAATATATAATTAGTTTATAAATAATGATTTTAAATTATTTATTTTGAAAATAAAATTTTTTATTAATACTTTTTAATAAATATTATATAAAAATTAAAAATTAAAAATTATTAGAAATTAAAATTAAAATATTTTATTTTTAAGTTTTATTTAATTTATAATTATTATTAGTAATAAAATATTTATTATTATCTTAAAAGGTTTTTAAAAAAGGAGGGTAGGAGGGAGGGAAGAGATTTTGAAATTTTTTTAAATTTTGCAAAAAAAATTTCCCATTTTTTTAAATTTTGCAAAAAAAATTTCCCATTTTTTAATTTTGATGTAATTTGAATCTTGATCGATACCGCCAAGACAGCCAAAATCTTCTCAGATCGTCCTAGTACAACCAAAATTTGCTTGTATTGCTCGATATTTAAATCCGGTATTAAAATTTAAAATTTGGTATCCGATTTGAGCCGTAACGGTACGTACTGGTCGGTACGATACGAGATTTCAAACCATGATCCTATCATATAAAAGCACGTAAGGAAAATTGTACATCTGTTTCATCATTGTGGACACAATGTTGTTTAGTTTCTGAAATATAAATTTGACTGTTTTTTTAGCGTTGAACTCGGTTGCATTTATCGTGACTGTAAACAAAAATGTCACACAACATTGAGACAACTGGGAGATCAGGGATTCCAATCTTCATCTAAGTTTAATAAGGTAGGGTTCATGAGAAAGCTATATCTATTATGCTACATAATTAAGGATGCCTAAAAAAGAGTACTAAATTACCTGATTTTCCAAACTTCTTCTCAGCCCCATTGTTGGTGGGCTCTTAGTATCAATAAAACCTGTAACAGTATACTCTTACAAATAGGATATGCAATGGACAATGGCCTTTCTTATTCATAAACTTATAAAAGGGAAATCTCACTGTAAAATTGTAAAGGTGAAGGCCTTAAAATATTACTCGGTTCTTTCGGCCTTTGATTGCGGTAAAAGCCATATTATCAGTGTCTTAAATATGGTTTCTTATCATTTCATCAATTTTATTCGTTAGCATAAGTGAAACAAAAATGAAGTTATTTCAAAAATATGAAAATGTCTTGTTTATTTGAGTGTTTTCCTTTTACAATTCTTATATAAGTATTTTGAATAATCCAATGTTGGAGTTTGATTTCGAAGGTTTATGCCATTGGAGAGCATTGACTACTTGCCTCACCTTATTCACTAATTACCGTGCGTTTAGCAGTGGAGACGAAGCCGAAGGAAGGAGGAGAGCTGCAAAGAAGACGAAGCTTCGTAAAGGTTTAGGTTTCAGATATAATAAAACGAGGCTAGTTCTGTCATTTCCTCATCATGTTTGTTGGACAGATTTTCTCTGTACCTCATTTGTGGAACAAACATAAATTTTGTATCTTTGTCTTTTTAGGACAGGACAAAATTCGTTGCACGCAGCAACCAAAAACGATGAAGGACATGATTTTAGCGTTCTTGTCTACTGTCCTCACCCTGCGGACACTAACCAAAGGCAGGGTAATTTTAAAAAAATATTTTTCGCTATACATACACACGGGCCTGAGAACAAACTCCAATATTTAATTATTAAAAGATTTTACGTTTAGCTTTCCTAAAAAATGACGACCAAGAAACTCAAATTTTTATGGCCTGTTTGGTTTAAAGAATAGAATCGATAGGAATAGAATAATTATTTTAGGAATAGAAAAGATAAGAAATAGAAGAGAATGAATATTATTTATTTGTTTGGTTTAAAGAATAGAATAGATAAAGAATTTTATTTCAATATTTGATTTAAAATGTAAACTTAGATTAAGGAAAGAATAAGTAACAAAAAATCAAAATGTCCTTATTATTATTATTATTATTATTATTATTATTATTATTATTATTATTATTATTATTCTTCTTCTTCTTCTTCTTCTTCTTCTTCTTCTTCTTCTTCTTCCTATTAACATTAAAATATTATTATTATTATTATTATTATTATTATTACCATTAATTTTATTATTCTTAATAATAATAATAATATAATAATAATAATAATAATAATAATAATAATAATAATAATAATTATTATTATTATTATTGATCGTTGTTATAAATTTTCTACTTATTATTATTATTAACATTATTAATAATATTATTTTTATTATTAATTTGATTATAAGAAATTAATTATCTTATTATTATTCTTATTAATATTAATATTATTAATATTATAATTAATATATTATTATGATTATGATTATGATTATTATTAACTTTATTATTATTATTATTATTATTATTATTATTTGTTAACTTTTTTTATTAATTATTCTTACTATTATTAATTATTATTATAAATTTTCTACTTATTATTGTTCTTATTATTATTAATTTTATCAATTATTTTAATTTGATTTTGTTGTTATTATTTATTATTATTAGTTATTTATTATTATTATTATTGCTACTACTAATTATTATACAAAATTAATTTTCTTCTTCTACTTATTATTATTAAATTCTATTTTTAGTATTATTTTTCCAACATCTTGTAGTGGTTAATTTTTCTGGTCTGACTCGTGTCAACATTTATTATATAGTAGCAATGACAATATAAAATAACAATGAAACGATATTAAACCAAAATAAGACATGGGGCTTTAAATTACTAAAAAATTTGTTTGTTGAACAAAATATAAGTTTCAGCCATATTTTACATAACTAGACAAAATAATTTCTACATGAATATAATCTTTAGTGTGTGGCAAGAAACTTCCTTATCCACCAAAGTTTTCGAGATGATGCCAGAGTAAAAAACACAAGCATTTGTATAGGATGATCAGGAAGTTTGCCTAAAGCAGTATCCTTTTCATCCTTTGTGAGTCCCTCCATCTTACTCAATGCAATATCTAACTGTTCAACTTTTTTTTAATATATGTTTCAGTCTCAATACTCTGACACAATTATGCTCCAACCTGATTTATGGTATCACCCAACATCCTGGTAACAACAATAATTGATTCTGTACGGCTTGCTTCTCGAGTATCATTACTCCATTTTCTTTTCCGTGTTGAAATATTTTCAGTTTGGTCTTTCAATATTTGAGATTTGAGGTTGGGTGAAGGACTCATCTATCTCATGCCAACTATGCTTATATTGATCTTTATCACCTTCATTTATCCCACCTACATCTTTTTGCCTTTCCATTTCCTCCAAAATATCTGCAACAGTTTGTGCGTCATTTTCAATTGCACGATCTTCTCCATAAATCTCAGTCAGTTCATGATACAAAGGAAAGCTCCTCCATCGAAATTGAGCAGCATCTTTCTGGCTCTTTAAGTAGATGAAAAAAAATTCAATAATTTATATAAATTACAAGAAAGTAGTTAAAGAAAATACTTAAACAAGATAAACAAATTGAATACTTACATTTAAGTAAGAATCCCATGCATAATCTTTAGCAATGATCATCTTCCTTTCTGTATCCCATCCAAATCCACTATTGTCTTTTCTTATCATTCATAAACAAAGCTCCACTCTTTCTTTAAAGTCTTATATCCTAGACTTTATACGAGGTTTGGCTCTTACATTTGAATTAGGAAGCTTTGTTGTTATCATTCTTTCTAATTCATTAAGATACCTAGCTTTAAATCCAATATCAGCATTGTACTTTCCCACATTATACAAATCAACCATATAAGAAACTAGGACAACATCCTCATCATAAGTCCACTTTTTTTTTTGTTCGTTTTGAACTTTCAGTTCTCAACAGTAGAGGGAGAATTTATTGACATACTTATCTACCAAATTAAAGCAATAGAGATAAATTAAAATTAATCATCATATTTAAAGAAAAATAAAAACATTAATAAAATTCTTCATACCAAGTAACATTAAGCATCGACAATTAACGAGAACAATATAGTCTACGATAACAACGTACAATATAACAATAAAGAGTACAACTTACATGAACAATAATATCAAACCTCCTAACATTGAAAATAAAATACAAAACCTAAAAAAAGTCAATTCTCAATTTGCCTAGATGTTTGCCATTCATTGAACATTTCATGTGCCAATCCAATTCTCCAATGTGTCCAAGCATTGGTTGGGTCAATAGTAGTGATAGACTCCTCCTCAACAATTAGATTGGTGTGAAAATAATCCCCTAAATCAAAACTCATCTCTTGCCTAATAAAATTATGAAGCAAACATCAAGCTAAAATAATTCGATTGTATGTTAAAATGATGGGCTCCTAAGGATAGCCCACCTAATTTTTAGTAACTCAAAACACCTCTCAATTATATTGCATGCACTCGCATGTTTCATATTGAAAAATTCCTTTGCAGTTCTTGGTTGATAACCTTGATGCCATTCATTCAAATGGTACCTTTGACCCTAAAAAGTGTAAGGAAGCCCTCACAATTTGTATAACCCGCGTCGACTAGGTAATAGTAACATATATAAAAAAACACTACATAAGTTACGCAAATAACATTTTCTCATATACAAAATTCTAAACAACCTTCCTTTATCATATAGGAAAGCTTACCATGAGACATTTTTAGTCCATGTCTCCTAGTTATTGCATCACGAAGAACTCGACCATCAACTACTGACCCTTCCTAGCAAGGAAGAACAAAAACAAATTGCATGTCAGGTGTGCACACACCTAGCACGTTTGTTGCAATGTTGCCCTTACGAGTTTGAAATCTGGCCTTATCTTTAATTGGCACATTATCCCTGATATATGTCCCATCTAGAGCACCTAAGCAATTCTAAAATTGAAATGAAATAAAAAATAATGAGAAACCTTAATCACATTCACTATATATGTTGATTCCTATTTTCGGAGCCCAACTATTGTTTCAAATAACACAAGATATGAACGTATTTCTCTGTAAAGTTATTTCAATGAAATCTCCTTAGTCATCATTATCATAACATCTGAAACCACAAGGGCGAGCCCACACCGCGAAATCAAAATTTGAATTCTTCAAAATAATTGTGGCTCTAGGTCTCTAGTTTATTTTGAAGCAAGAACCATCTCAATCGGAGCTCCACGGTTCAAGATATCAATAAAATACCAAAGTATGTGTGGTAAATAACCAAATCATGCTCTTCCAATCAATTTCCTCACTTTTTCTCCATCAATCTTTTCCAAATTATCACCAATGGATACCAATTTCTATGTAGAGGTATAAAAATGTGTTTGGAGGTTGGATGATGAACTTGTATCCAAAAAAATCAAACATATTTATATCCTCAATCATATTGTACCTATCTTGGGATAATTGGCATAACTTTCTATAGAAACCTCATATTGATCTCACTCATGAACGATTTGAAAGAAGACTTCTAGATCTACAACTTTCATGAAGACTACAAAGCAAGATTTGGCCATCTAAAGAGTCAAAATCGTTGATTTACTGTCGTTGTCTCGTGTATGTTTGTTAATACATGTTTGCCTAACGGACATTGTCGGGCTTGGGGGTATTTTTACACCTAAAAAGGTCTGTTTAATTAACATAATGTCCATTTAATGGAATTCACTGGGCAGGGGGTGTTTTTACATCCAAGAAGGTCCGTTTAACGGACCTAAAGTCCGTCTAACGGACTTATGTGACCCAAAACTCCCACCAAAGCCTCTCCAATGGTCCTTACATCCATTCAAACATCATATTCACTTATAATCTTCCCAAATTCACTTCTTATAATGTAATATCATTTCTTAACCATTCATTTACCAATTTAAGTGCATTAAACTCCCAAAATCTCAACTCAAATGACTCATCACCTACATCAAATTCTCATCTTTTCACCATAACTGTTATGATATACATCCTATGTAGCATTACCAACTGATAATGATCATATCTCTTAGCTCTGATATCCAAAAATTTCATACTTCATATCATTGGAAAGCTAAGAGACAAGCTACAACTTTTATAAAGATTACTTTGGCTAATTCTACCTTAGTCGATACGGTTTTTCCCTTGAGTTTAGAACGCAATTTCCACACCTATGAACTTGCAAAATGCAATATCTATTCGTATCAATTCAACCACTAAATACTTTTCGTTAAAGTCTTGAATCTCACTTCAAGTAGTTCATCCCCTACAATCTTTCTAATCTCTAACATGTTATTCTAAAACGCGCAATAATTTGCAATCTCGACAAAAAACCATATGCATACACATATTCCACATGCACAACCATCATACTCAACTTATAAAATGACATAATCATGCACGAAAGGGAATCCTCAAATTCACTTTCTCATCACTAAGCAAAGTAAATAGTTGAACAATCTTTATTTGCATATCAATATACACATGACAAACTTAAAATAAATGCAAATGGATGCTCAATGTTTGGCATGCTTAATAAGCTATACAAAAGTGTACGAACTAGTTTAATACAAAAACTATCTCAGAGTTTGTCTAGTTGCATTGCAAGGATCGCTAATCTTCTCGTTCTGCACCTGAGGAGGGAAAATGATGGGTTGAGCTACATCTCAGTGGCTAATATAGCTATTGCCGATAAGTCATACAATCAAACATATATGCATCTATTCATATAAGCATACTCATCTTACCTTAATCCAATAATGTTGTTCAACATTCACAACTCATAGATAAATATTTCATCACATAAAACATATTGGATGTAATTTAACGTCAAAACATAATACTCAAATTCATCATAACTTAACACATCAAAATGCAAATGCACAAACAAATGGTTCGAGGGTTTCATGGAAATAGAATGGAGAAACCAAAGTTTGCACTATGAACATAATGAGCCCATTTTTGAAGCACATATGCCACAAGTGGGCAGTCGGGATAAGGCTCTTGTCAACGTGCACGTGACGAACAGAATGGATCCACTCTCGCCCAAACACAATAAAATCTCATGCTCAATTCAATCAAAAGTTCATATTCTCATGCTTTTTCTTCTTTCCATTTAATAAAAATGCCATAATATAAGGCATATCATAATTATACTCACAATTCAATTTTATCAAATGTCATGCCTCATAATGCAATTTCCACATTACAACATTTCAAAGCAAGTCATTTTAGCACACAATATACACACAAGGCATTTTGCTCATTACACAATAACTATAAATAAATTACCCACCTTATTTTTCTTGAAAATCCAAACTCAATTTGGCCCTTCCCTTGCTCTTGGGTAGGATTTTCTTGATTTCCTAAAACAAACTAATTTTCCCATAAATTCCAATTCAATAAAACCCCTAAAACTTCAACATCACAACAAATGAAATAATTGCTAAATTGGGTTTAGCATTAACTTACCCATGGTCTATCTAGGTTAGAAAAGCCAATACCTAGTTTAGAAACCCTAAAAATCAATTAGATCTCTCAATCAACTTCTTCCTCTAATCATTCCCAAAACAAAAACTGTTCTCTCACTAACACTCCTTCATTATTAACACAACCCATTTCTTTGATAAGGTAAGAAGAAAAGATGATGAACTTACCTTAGAAGCTTGATTTCTTCTTCTTCCCACAATTTCTTCTTCCTTTCTCTTCTTTCTCCACGATTTTTCCTTCTTTTCATGTTTTTTCTTCTCTCTTCTCTTGGCTTCCACGACACTCTCTCTTCCCTTCTTCTAATTCAAGCCCATTTATTAGTCTTTCTTCCTATTTTGCCCCTCATTTATCTTGTCCTTCCTATTTTACAGCTTATGTCTATTAAAACTAACATCTTCTACTTCTAACTCCTTAACTAATGATCATGGAAAAATTGAAAGAATTTGATAACACTTCCTTCTCCAAAAATCACCAAAATCATTCAATTTGGTTCAAAAATTTGAAAGTCATATCCCAAACATTTTCGAACTATTCTTATACTGAAACAATATTCTGTACTCAAATTCGATCAAAAAATGGGAACTCTTAGAGAATGAATTAAAACTCAATTTCATCAAATAATTTGTAGCCCTATTTCTATAGTTTAATCCAAATCAAGAATCACTTCATTTGGATAACCAGAGAAAAAGTTATGACTAAAATACCAAAACATACTCAGTGATCATGTTTTAATTACATTTTTCAGCTTTTTAACTTCCATCATTTCACATATAAGAGTTCTAATTTCCAAGAAACGTTTAGGGTCCAACAATATGTTTGTATAAAAATAAAAGGTGATTATCTAACTTAAACCACCTCCACTGATGGTCCGAAGAGTTTATTGATATCGGCTCAGTTTTCTTAAACAAAAGCTCTTATAAATGCATCACCGCATTTAGGACATTATGAAAACACCAACTAACTATCTCACCCGACCTTCTAAAATTTCTCCTAATAACTCGATTTTTAACATGATCAGCAATAATATGTAAGAAAATTGCTACTTGTTCATGTTGGACCAATGGTGGTTGACAAATTAATTCCACTTATATTTTGATAATAATAAAATGTATAGAATTGGTTAAGAAATTGTTTTAGGTATTTTGGGATTGATATTCAATGAAAGAATTGTACAAATCAAGATGGGCAAGTGTTTAATCATTGAAGAATCAAGATGGAAGTTTCCTATAAGTGAAAGAGGCTTAAATAATGAAGATTATAGAAGATTTGAGTGGATATTACCGTTGAAGCTTACATAAGTCGACTAGAACATCATATGTCAACTAATATATGAAGATATGTCAACATAAGTTGACTAACAGCATACAAATCGACTTATCGTGGATCACAAGTCGACTTACACATCACAAGTCGACTTATAGAAGAGCGGAGATGTAAGTTTACGTAAAATGTTGTCACAAGTCGACTTATACAACTCGACAAGTCGACTTATGGTCACAAGTCGACTTATACAACTCGACAAGTTGACTTATGGGTACATCACATTAATTCCAACGGTCCAATTAGCCAAAAATGGAAGGGAGATTATTAAGGAATGGTCATTTCAATCTAGCAATGGCTAGAATAAGTCCCAACAGCTATATTTCTTCTTATATAAAGAGTGGATGATTGATGAAGAGTATACGCAAGTTCTACAAGCCAAAATACTCTTATCTTGCTCCAAATTGCTCATCATTATTCTTACTTTGTTTACATTTGTATTGAGCACTTGTTCTTAGATCTTTATCCTATTTCTTTTACAAATTGAGTGACTAGTGAAAGGTCACGTGTGAGGTAACGAGCCGAAATCAAGTATTGTTGGTAGGATTTGTGCCAGAAGACAAATCATCTGTAAAGGTTGCTTGAGCCGGAAATCAAGCGGTATTGGTAAGATTTGTGTCGGAAGACAAATCAAGTGTAAAGGTAGCTTGAGCCGAAAATCAAGCGGGATTGTAAGAGTTCACACTGAACTACAAAGTGTGTAATAAAGTGGTTTGCAAAATCCTAAGTGGGAGCTTAGGTAGAGGACGTAGGTCTTAACACCGAACCTCTATAAAAACAGTGTTTGATCTTCTTCCCTACTATTTGTATTTAAATTTGTTTAAATTACTATTGTGTGAATTAACTTCTGATTTTATTGTAGAAATTTTCAAAGAATTTTAAAGATCCATTCAACCCCCCTTCTAGATCGCTTACAATTGGTATCAGAGCAGAAGTATTCGGGGATGGCACACAATAACTTAGCAGAAGAAGGTAATACTAATAATCGCCCTCCTTTATATTCTTCTTGGAAAAATCCTATGAAGTACCACATCATTGGCGAGGGAGTAGAATATTGGAAGATAATTATCTTCGGTCCACAACCACTGTTAAAAGAAAATGGTGAGTTAAAAACGGAGCTGGAATACGATGACAATGACTGGAGGCAAGCCTACATCAACGCTAAAGCGATGAAGCTAATCTATTGCGCTCTCACAGTTGAGGAAAGAAACCGAGTTAACTCGTGTACCAACGCCAAAGAAATGTGGGAAAGACTACGCATCACCCATGAAGGAACCAACCAAGTCCGGGAAACAAAGATTAACATGCTTCTCCATGACTATGAAATGTTTGTCATGAAAGAAGGTGAGTCTATTTCCAATATGCTTGATCGTTTTGCAGAAATTATCAATGAATTAGGAAATCTTGGAAAGCACATGACGGATAGCGAGAAGGTGAAGAAGATTCTTCGCTCTCTACCGAAAGAATGGGATTCAAAGTCACCGCTATTATGGAGTCCAAGGATCTTAATCACTTGGAATTCAACGCCTTGGTGGGATCACTCATCAACTATGAGATCATTCTCAAATCAAGAGGAGGTAGAGGTAAGTCACAAAAATCAATTGCTTTTAAAGCTAACACTTCTTTTGTTGATGAAAGTGATGAGGAAATAGATGAAGACGAGGAAGACAAAGAAATAGCTATGTACGCTAGAAATTTAAGGAAGTTCAAGGGACTTCTCAAAAATCGAAGAAAAGAATTAAGTGGCGAAAGAAATGGAGAAACGAAGAAGTATACTGTAGAAAGAAGGTCTAAAGGCTATTAAGAAAAGAAAAATTCAAATCTCCAGAAAAATGAAAAAGGGAAAAAGAAAGCTAACCTTATAGCCACGTGGAGTGATGATGAGGAAGCATATCAAAGCAATGATGAAAACAACCTAGCGCTTATGGCCAATAGCTCCTCAACAAGTGATGATGAAGATGAGGTAACTTTCTTTGATCAAGATCTTATAGAGTCTTTTAATGCTTTGCAAATTGATTTTGAAGAAGCTATTGAAATCAACAAGAAATTGAGAAAGAAAATAAGAGAATTGGTTGCTGAAAATAGTGCCTTACATGAGACTATTGATGATTTAGATAGTCCTAAGGAAGATCATTCTGCATGTCTTGTTGAAAAGGAAAATCTTATTTGTGAGCTTGATAGACTTAGAAAGGAGTTTTCTTATGTGGTTAGAAAATTTGCTGGTGGAAATGCAAAGTTTGAAGAGATGTTGTCTTTACAAAGATATTCCATTTCTAAACATGGTTTGGGATATGATCCTTATAATAGAGATTATTCTTTAATTTCCAAATTTACCAAGGATGAAAAAGTTGCTCAATGTGCTAGATGCTTGAAAGATGGTCATATAGAAATTGCATGTAAAACTATTAGGAGATGTATCAAAGTTAAGAAAATTTGAGTGATTAAAGGTACAGCACCACCTAATGTGGTTTATATGACTAACCAAAATGGACCCAAGATGCCTTGGGTACCAATGAAAAGAAAGGATGTTGCAGTTGTAGGTACAAGCAAGGAATGAAGATCCACCAAGCGCATGGTACACTGATAGTGGAAGTTCAAGGCATATGAGTAGAGACAACAACAAAGTCGACTTATGTGGGTCAATAAGTCGACCTATGATATACACAACCTTTGGGAATGAAGAAATTTCAGGATAAGTCGACTTATGGAGGTAAACAAGTCGACTTATGTCTATACGGATTCTTATGCTATTTCAGGTGTGTGGTGCTTCTTATGACTTTCTGATATTTGCATTAATTATTGGATTGTTATGTTATGACTCTGCATTTTCTTTGTGTTTGCTTATGAACTGCCAGTCGAATATAAGTTATCTGGGTCTTCTTCAAAAATTCTCTTTTTCTTAAAATCTCCGAAAACATATTCTCTTCTACTTTTGAGATTTATTCATGATGATGTTTCTCCACCATGATGATTTTTGTATCTAGCCAAGACCAACATTTCATATCATTTGTATTTGCTTGCTACTTGAGACTATTTGTATTTGATGACTTGTTTTCTATTTAATGTGATTGCCATATTTCATCTATTGTTGGTTTGTATTAGTTGTTTTGATTATGACAAAAGGGGAGAAAATGAGAAATTGGATATTCATTGGTTATTTGATTAAGGGGAGTTTGTTAAAATTTTAATTGATTTTTCAAGGTTATTAAAATTCAATGATTTATATGATTGAGGGGGAGATTTCTAACCAAACTGACAAGGTATAAAAACCTTGATCAATGTTTCTTTGTTTTCATTTCTTAAACAATTTCTAAGTATTTTGTCATTATCAAAAAGGGGGAGATTGTTGGATCAATGGTGGTTGACAAATTAATTCCACTTATGTTTTAATAATAATAAAATGTATAGAATTGGTTAAGAAATTATTTCAGGTATTTTGGGATTGATATTCAATGAAAGAATTGTACAAATCAAGATGGGCAAGTGTTTAATCATTGAAGAATCAAGATGGAAGTTTCCTATAAGTGAAAGAGGCTTAAATAATGAAGATTATAGAAGATTTGAGTGGATATTACCGTTGAAGCTTACATAAGTCGACTAGAACATCATATGTCAACTAATATATGAAGATATGTCAACACAAGTCGACTAACAGCATACAAGTCGACTTATCGTGGACCACAAGTCGACTTACACATCACAAGTCGACTTATAGAAGAGCGGAGATGCAAGTTTACGTAAAATGTTGTCACAAGTCGACTTATACAACTCGACAAGTCGACTTATGGTCACAAGTCGACTTATACAACTCGATAAGTTGACTTATGGGTACAACACATTAATTCCAACGGTCCAATTAGCCAAAAATGGAAGGGCGATTATTAAGGAACGGTCATTTCAATCTAGCAACGGCTAGAATAAGTCCCAACAGCTATATTTCTTCTTATATAAAGGGTGGATGATTCATGAAGAGTATACACAAGTTCTACAAGCCAAAATACTCTTATCTTGCTCCAAATTGCTCATCATTATTCTTACTTTGTTTACATTTGTATTGAGCACTTATTCTTAGATCTTTATCCTATTTCTTTTACAAATTGAGTGACTAGTGAAAGGTCACGTGTGAGGTAGCTTGAGCCGGAAATCAAGTATTGTTGGTAGGATTTGTGCCGGAAGACAAATCATCTGTAAAGGTTTCTTGAGCCGAAAATCAAGCAGTATTGGTAAGATTTGTGCTGGAAGACAAATCAAGTGTAAAGGTAGCTTGAGCCGGAAATCAAGCGGGATTGTAAGAGTTCACATTGAACTACAAAGTGTGTAATAAAGTGGTTTGCAAAATCCTAAGTGGGAGCTTAGGTAGAGGAAATAGGTCTTAGCACCGAACCTCTATTAAAACAGTGTTTGATCTTCTTCCCTACTCTTTGTATTTAAATTTGTTTAAATTACTATTGTGTGAATTAACTTCTGATTTTATTGTAGAAATTTTCAAAGAATTTTAAAGATCTATTCAACCCCCCCTTCTAGATCGCTTACAGTTCATCAATAAGCATGTTTTTTGTTGGCTTCAATCCTCCTATACTTTCTAGCATTTCACAAAGTTTAAAAAAAGCTTGCCTATTTATACTAACCATTAAAATACATAACTCATCATTGTCATGCACAATTCGTCTCACATAATCTCAATTTGCATAAAAATTGTGAAAATATCTGCTAACTCTTGGCCTATAACTATTTAAAGAAGCCTCCGATGCCAACAAAATGAATTGCGAACTAACAACATTACATAACTGCAACCATACAGTCAAGACAACCACAATCCTTTCTGTTCTTTTCGTATTTTTACGTAGACTCAAACTGAAACGAGCCATGAATGCAAAAAAAAAATTCTAATGTTCTTTAAGTATCATGGAATATAGTAGTTATCATCAATGTAACAAAAAATACATTATCATCAATGCAACAAAAAATATAGTGTCATGGAATTTTCTTTAAGTATGATGAGATATTATGGTTTGCTTTTGCTATAATCCAAAGCTGTCACTTCTACTATTCCTGATATAAATAGTTATTGAAACAAAAGTATTCTATTGTTGTATAAGTGGCTCTTCGGTGTTAGTGTTTTGGTCTGTTTGGGAAGAAATATTGTGTACCATTTTGCAAGATGTATGTCGGTTTCTGACCTGGAAGCTCGGAAGAACCATCTCTAAAACTAGATGAGGTACCTGTTCTCATGAATTTCTTTTAGAACTAATTTTTGTGTTTTCTTCAATGATTGAGTTAGATTTTCTATCTTCTTTCTATTCATATTGACACGTGTAGCTATTGACATTTACCTTGAACGTGCTTGTGCTTTTAAATGGTAGTTTACTTTTATAAATCAGATTGCTATTTGTTTTCTTGTTTGAAAAAAGTTGTGTCTGAACATGCTATACTTTCTTTATTTTGAATGTCATTGTTTCCTATTTACATGATTTATTTGTTATCATGATTTTGTAGTTGTATGGTTCTAACAAAAGTCCATTTCCAATCTATGTGACTAGTCCTCATCTATTGTTTGGAGTAAGTGGTCTTCATGAAAGTTGTAGCTTGTCTGTCAATCTTTCCGACGCTATAAAGTATGCAATTTTCTGATGTGGGAATTGGAAGATATGAAATTTGAAAGTTTGGAGATTGTTTAGGTGATGTTTAACAGGGCAGTAACTTTGACTACGTTTTTGACCCCTTTAGAGATGGAATTGATTTTTGAGTTCTTCATGGAAGTTGTAGAGCTTCCTTTTATCTTTCCATCGATACCAAATTTGTTAATTTTGGAGTTCGGGAGCAAAAGATATGATTTGAAAATTCTGAAATTTTCTGCAACTCTAGATTCTATCCTTAGGCGTGCCCACGCCTAGTCTTTGAATTTCTTCGGCGTACCTACGCCTAATCTTTGAATTTCGCCTTCACTTATAATTTTTTTGTTTGACATCTGATTGACTTGGTTTTTGAAGCGTTAGATTCCTAAGACAATTAGCTACATTTTCATGGGAATTTATGATTTTTTAGGAGATTAAATGGAAAGGGATTGATTGAATCAAAGTCAGAGGATTGGTTAACGGTTATAAGTTAGATAATTTTCTGAACATGGTTCAGTATTTCACGAAATTCGGGATTTGTATATATCCAATTGAACTGATTCTTTTTGAAAAATAAAATTGAGACATGGGGCTACAAATCATATGAAGGACTCGAATTTAAATTTAGCCCTTAAGACTTTCAATTTCTGAATGGAAGTTGAGTTTGGTTTTCAGTCTCGGATTAGTAAGAGCTGAACGAGTATTTTGGCCATAACTCCTTCGTTTCTGAACCGATTTGAGCGTTCTTGGTGTCATTTTAAAGATGAGACATAGTGGAACATTGTTCTAGAAGGAAGTTTTGCCAAATTATTTCATTTACCTGCTCAAGATCAGGAGGCAAGATGTCAGTGTTTAAAGGTTAAATGAAGGGCAATTATGGAAGTTCACTTAAGTTCCTATGGTTTAAGGCTATTATGGAGGGGCAATTAAGTCATTCCTCCCTCATTTTAATGACATGGCAATAACACAAGAGTGGCTGTCGATTGTGAGTGAGGGAGCAGCTGAAACATAGAGCAAAATAAAGAAAGAAAGAACAAAGAGGAGAGAAGAGAGAAAGCTTGCTCGGTGGAGAAGAACCGAAGAGAAGAAGAAGAAGATTTTCACGGAAAGCTAGGGATTTTCGTGGAAAAGAAGAGGAAATCAAGCTTCCAAGGTTAGTTTCCATCTTTGTTTTGCTTTAGTAGAATGAAATAGATGATGGTTTTGTTATGGTGAAAAAAACCTAGAGAGAGAAATGGTCAGAGGAGGAAGAAGATGTTGATTTTTCAAACGGGTTTTTGGATTCTAAGCTAAGTATTGGAGTTTCTAACCTATAGGAACTATAGGTTGGTTAGATTGGAGGTTAATTAGGGTTATGTCATTTTTATGATTTTGGCATTTTGGGATTTTTTGAAATGTCTTGACTTAGATGGCTTGAGAATGTGATGAGTTTGTGAATTTTTAAGTTAATTTTGAGGATTATGACTATTTATGATATTGAATTTGGGTGAATTGATTTAGGTAAATTTAAATTGAAAGAAAGAAGGAAGCTATGGTCAAATTGATGCTATGGACAAAGTACTAGCATGGATTTGAGGTGGGTAATGTATTTATTTTTTGAATTATAAGCTACTATTGTGTTTTTTTTAAATCAAGAAGTAAAATGTTTATAAATATTACTTATGTTAATGTATGAACATTATGATTTTTGATTGATGAAATTCGTTATTTTGGAATGATTATAAAATGAATACAATTGTTTCGGACTTTTCTTAAATAAATTGATTAAATTGTTACTTTCAATGGTTTTGAATGTTTTGATAAAATGGAAATAATTGTTTGAATTTCATTATGTGTGATTGATTGAGATTTGAATATGTGAAATTGTGAGACATTGTGTTTGAATGAATGATTTGGAAATTTGTTAAAATGTATTGTAGTATGATTGAAGTTGAGAAAAAGAAAAGAGTACGTTGAGGTTATTTGGTGTTTTGAGAATAATTAGAACCCTAAGCGTGTGGTGGCTGCCATTTGAATTATGTTTGGATATCATTTGGATTGGATTGTGTTGTGAGAGATTGGAGATTGAGTTTTTTTTATGCAGGAAATGGAGTTGGATTGAAGAATTTTTGGCTAGAGCACTTTTAAGGGAGGTGCTGTCCAATTTTTCCTAAAATGGGCAGCAACTTGTTTTGGGTTTTAGAACATTTTAAAGCTTGAATTTAATTGAGATGCCTTCTTGAAGATTGTATTACTTGTTGAGAGCTTTCCAATGATATAGAATTTGTCACTTTTGAACTTCGGATGAAGAAGATATAAGGTTGGAAAGATTGCTGCTACTGTTGGATTGTTTTATGATTATGTAGTAGCTTTGGAAGGATTTTCCACTTCCTTAGAGACTGTTTCGATTTTTGCATTCTTCATGAAAGATGTGGATTAGCCTTTACTCTTTTCATTGATGTATCATATGCGATTTTCGGAGTTAGGAATAAAAAAGTTATGAAGTTTGGAAAAAGACAGTTATTGTTCATTTGGACAATTTCACTGTTCCATTGGATTTTATATGAGCAGTAACTTTGAGTGCCTTTTTACCTCTCTAAATGACTAAATTGACTTTGACACCCTTCATGAAAACTGTAGAGTATCTTATTATCTTTTCAATGAGGTATACTGTGAAATTTTAGGGAATTGGAGTAAAAAGTTATGGGGGTTAGACCTAGATCAGTTACTGTTCATTTGGCAAATTTGGGCAGAACCTTTGGAAGGGTTTTTCACCCCTTTATAGTCTGTTTTGGTTTTTGCATCCTTCATAGAAAATGTAGATTGGCATTGGAGTTAGGAGCAAAATGTTATATGGTTAGAAAGAAAGCAGTTACTGTTCATTTGGCAAGTTTACTGTTCCATTGGTTTTTATATAAGCAGTAATTTTGAGAGTATTTTTACCTCTTTTAATGACTAAATTGACTTTTGTACCCTTCATGAAAGTTGTAAATTATCTTTTTTATCTTTCCATTGAGGTAAAATGGGACATTGTTCGGCGATTGTGTTAAAAGATATGAGTTTTCAAACTTCTGGCATTGTGTAGGACATGTGCAAGTTGGGCAGTAACCTTGAATTAGTTTTTGACTCTTTTAGAGGAAGATCTGGTTCTTAAGCTCTTCATAGAAGTTGTAGAGTTTTCTTTTAGCTTTCCATCTATACCAAGTTTGTTCAATTTGGAGATTTGAGTAAGGAGTTATGAATTGGAAAAGTTGGGTTGTCGGAAGAAAAAGAACCAGAGTTTTCCTTTTTGATGATAAATGTGTATTGTGATTTAGATTCTTGTTTGAATTATGGTTTTAAGAAATTGTTATGATTTATGCATTCTTCGTGTTGGGATGAATTAAGATTCTAATAAGTGACATTATGTGACTTTTTGTGCGATTATGAGATAATATGACGAAAAGTAAATTTTCGAAATATGCCTTTGGGCAATCCGAGTTTTCGAGTGTAAATTATATGATATGTGGGTTTGGATAGGTTCCTTAAGTTAGAGTCAGTGCACTGTCTCATTTTTAAAAGCCTTCTCTCGGCTGCCCGCTAGTGACACTGGAGTTCTGATATCGGACTCCCTTAAGTCACGACTACACTAAACAGCTATGCGGGAAAGTGTAGTACGTTTAGATTCACTTTGCAGGACCACTATCTTGGAATGTGCGATGACGTTCTTTTGGACCGACCCAAACTATTTGATGTGTTATGTGATTTTTGTTTTTGTTGTGATTTTTGTTATTGTTAATATTTGTAATGCATTTTTTGAAATTGTTTATGACTTATGAAAAATATGAGAAATTTTGAGAATGAGAATTTATTATAAATGATTTGAAAAGTTGAAAAGTTTGAGAAATAAACTTTTGAAAAATTTGCTACTTTAAGGTTTTTAGAAAATGTTTTTTTGCTTATTATTCGATTTATAAATATATTATCCACGAGCTGTCAAGCTCACCCCCCCTTTCATCCCCATCTTCAGGTTTCGAGCAGGAGATCGGATGAAGAAAAGTCAAGTCTTCTGTCTGATTTTGCATCTTTTGTAATTCTTATTTCTGAATTTTAGTATTTGGTTTGTAAATGGCTTGAAAAGCCATTAAGGATTTGTGATTAATTAAATTATGAAGTCTATGGATTATGAGATTTTATAAGAACTTGTGTATGGTTATGTTGGATGAGAATGATTGGGTTGTATTGGGATTGATTTATGAATTTGCATACTGTACTAAGATATGATTGGGAATTGCGTTTGATTATGTATATGATTGATTGTGACTTGGAAATGAATTATTCTGGTTATGGTTTATGGATTGAGATTTATTGAATGTCTTAGGTATAGACTTGCGTTTGAAATGCTGAATTTCCGGACGGGGAGTCCGATGATACTGGCTATTATGTGAGATTATAGAAGTGTATTTTAAACACTTTGCAGGTTTGGGTTAGTTAAAATGCAGCCGTTATGCTGCCAAAATTTTTGATAACAAAGAATGAGAATTGGAATTAGAATAAGTTTGGTCGAGATAAAAAGAAAATTATGAGAAATTGTATGGTTTTGTTTGATTTGTATAAAATTGAATAATTTGAGGATTTTTTAATAAGATTGAATAAAGAGAAAAAAATGTTATGAAAAAAAAATATACCGGGTTTCGGATTGGTTTAGTCTTAGGGTTTCCAACGCAAGAATTTTTGTTACCGGATGTCGGACATTTTTTTTGATTCGATTGAACCGTTTCTTTGTTTCGATTCTATTAGTTCTGATTCGCGATCCGTTCCATTTCTTTGTTTCGGATTCTTTCGCTATACAATTTGATATCCGATTCGTTTCAACCTCCGATGCGATTCGTTAATTTTGTTTTTGTTTCGCTTCCGCACTTTGTCCGTTCCTATGTTTTCCATTTCTCCGGTTGGGATCCGGTCCCGAGATCGGGTCCCAACAGTATTTTCACACCTAAAAAGGTCTGTTTAATTAACCTAATGTCCGTTTAATGGAATTCACTGGGCAGGGGGTGTTTTTACACCTAAGAAGGTCCGTTTAAAAGACCTAAAGTCCGTCTAACGGACTTATGTGACCCAAAACTCCCACCAAAGCCTCTCCAATGGTCCTTACATCCATTCTAACATCATATTCACTTATAATCTTCCCAAATTCACTTCTTATAATGTAATATCATTTCTTAACCATTCATTTACCAATTTAAGTGCATTAAACTCCCAAAATCTCAACTCAAATGACTTATCACCTACATCAAATTCTCATCTTTTCACCATAGCTATTATGATATACATCCTATGTAGCATTACCAACTGATAATGATCATATCTCTTAGCTCTGATATCCAAAAATTTCATACTTCATATCATTGGAAAGCTAAGAGACAAGCTACAACTTTTATAAAGATTACTTTGGCTAATTCTACCTTAGTCGATACGGTTTTTCCCTTGAGTTTAGAACGTAATTTCTACACCTATGAACTTGCAAAATGCAATATCTATTAGTATCAATTCAACCACTAAATACTTTTCGTTAAATTTTGAATCTCACTTCAAGTAGTTCATCCCCTACAATCTTTCCAATCTCTAACATGTTATTCTAAAACGCGCAATAATTTGCAATCTCGACAAAAAACCATATGCATACACATATTCCACATCCACAACCATCATAGTCAACTTATAAAATGACATAATCATGCACGAAAGGGAATCCTCAAATTCACTTTCTTATCACTAAGCAAAGTAAATAATTGAACAATCTTTATTTGCATATCAATATACACATCACAAACTTAAAAAAAATGCAAATGGATGCTCAATGTTTGGCATGCTTAATAAGCTATACAAAAGTGTACGAACTAGTTTAATACAAAAGCTAACTATCTCAGAGTTTGTCTAGTTGCATTTCAAGAATCGCTAATCTTCTCGTTCTAAACCTGAGGAGGGAAAATGATGGGTTAAGCTACATCTTAGTGGCTAAAATAACTATTGACGATAAGTCACACAATCAAACATATATGCATCTATTCATATAAGCATACTCATCTTACCTTGATCCAATAATGTTGTTCAACATTCACAACTCATAGATCAATATTTCATCACATAAAACATATTGGATGTAATTTAACGTCAAAACATAATACTCAAATTCATCATAACTTAACACATCAAAATGCAAACGCACAAACAAATGGTTCGAGGGTTTCAAGGAAATAGAATGGAGAAACCAAAGTTTGCACCATGAACATAATGAGCCCATTTTTGAAGCTCATATGCCACAAGCGGGCAGCCGGGATAAGGCTCTTGTCAACTTGCACTTGACGAACAAAATGGATCCACTCTCACCCAAACATAATAAAATCTCATGCTCAATTCAATCAAAAGTTCATATTCTCATGTTTTTTCTTCTTTCCATTTAATCAAAATGCCATGATATAAGGCATATCATAATTATACTCACAATTCAATTTTATCAAATGTCATACCTCATAATGCAATTTCCACATTACAACATTTCAAAGCAAGTCATTTTAGCACACAATACACACACAAGGCATTTTGTTCATTACACAATAACTATAAATAAATTACCCACCTTATTTTTCTCGAAAATCCAAACTCAATTTGTCCCTTCCCTTGCTCTTGGGTAGGATTTTCTTGATTTCCTAAAATAAACTAATTTTCCCATAAATTCCAATTCAATAAAACCCCTAAAACTTTAACATCACAACAAATGAAATAATTGCTAAATTGGGTTTAACATTAACTTACCCATGGTCTATCTAGGTTAGAAAAGCCAATACCTAGTTTAGAAACCCTAAAAATCAATTGGATCTCTCAATCAACTTCTTCCTCTAATCATTCCCAACACAAAAACCCTTTCTCTCACTAATGTTCCTTCATTCTTAACACAACCCATTTCTTTGATAAGGTCAGAAGAAAAGATGATGAACTTACCTTAGAAGCTTGATTTCTTCTTCTTCCCACAATTTCTTCTTCCTTTCTCTTCTTTCTCCACGATTTTTCCTTCTTTTCACGTTTTTTCTTCTCTCTTCTCTTGGCTTCCACGACACTCTCTCTTCCCTTCTTCTAATTCAAGCCCATTTATTAGTCTTTCTTCCTATTTTGCCCCTCATTTATCTTGTCCTTCCTATTTTACCGCTTATGTCTATTAAAACTAACATCTTATACTTCTAACTCCTTAACTAATGATCATGGAAAATTTGAAGAAATTTGATAACACTTCCTTCTCCAAAAATCACCAAAATCATTCAATTTGGTTCAGAAATTTGAAAGTCATATCCCAAATATTTTCGAACTATTCTTATACTGAAACAATATTCTGTACTCAAATTCCATCAAAAAATGGGAACTCTTAAAAAATGAATTAGAACTCAATTTCAACAAATAATTTGTAGCCCTATTTCTATAGTTTAATCCAAATTAAGAACCACTTCATTTAGATAACCAGAGAAAAAGTTATGACTAAAATACCAAAACATACTCAGTGATCATGTTTCAACTACATTTTTAAGGTTTTTAAATTCCAACATTTCACATATAAGAGTTCTAATTTCCAAGAAATGTTTATGGTCCAACAATATGTTTGTATAAAAATAAAAGGTGATTATCTAACTTAAACCACCTCCACTGATGGTCCGAAGAGTTTATTGATATCGGCTCAGTTTTCTTAAACAAAAGCTCTTATAAATGCATCACCGCATTTAGGAAATTATGAAAACACCAACTAACTATCTCACCCGACCTTCTAAAATTTCTTCTAATAACTCGATTTTTAACATGATGAGCAATAATATGTAAAAAAATTGCTACTTGTTCATCAATAAGCATGTTTTTGTTGGCTTCAATCCTCCTATACTTTCTAGCATTTCACAAAGTTAAAAAAAAGCTTTCCTATTTATACTAACCATTAAAATACATAACTCATCATTATCATGCACAATTCGCCTCACATAATCTCAATTTGCATAAAAATTGTGAAAATATCTGCTAACTCTTGGCCAATAACTATTTAAAGAAGCCTTCGATGCCAACAAAATGAATCGCGAACTAACAACATTACATAACTGCAACCATACAGTCAAGACAACCACAATCCTTTTTGTTCTTTTCGCATTTCTACGTAGACTCAAACTGAAACGAGCCATGACTGCAAAAAAAAAAAATTCTAATGTTCTTTAAGTATCATGGAATATAGTATTTATCATCAATGTAACAAAAAATACATTATCATCAATGAAACAAAAAATATAGTATCATGGAATTTTCTTTAAGTATGATGAGATATTATGGTTTACTTTTGCTATAATCCAAAGCTGTCGCTTCTACTATTCCTGATATAAATAGTTATTGAAACAAAAGTATTCTATGGTTGTATAAGTGGCTCTTCGGTGTTAGTGTTTTGGTCTGCTTGGGAAGAAATATTGTGTACCATTTTGCAGGATGTATGTCGGTTTCTGACCTGGAAGCTCAGAAGAACCATCTCCAAAACTAGATGAGGTACCTGTTCTCATGAATTTCTTTTAGAACTATTTTTTGTGTTTTTTTCAATGATTGAGTTAAGTTTTCTATCTTGTTTCTATTCATATTGACACGTGTAGCTATTGACATTCACCTTGAAAGTGCTTGTGCTTTTAGATGGTTGTTTACTTTTATAAATCAGATTGCTATTTGCTTTCTTGTTTGAAAAAAGTTGTGTCTGAACATGTTATACTTTCTTTATTTTGAATGTCATTGTTTCCTATTTACATGATTTCTTTGTTATCATGATTTTATAGTTGTATGGTTCTAACAAAAGTCCATTTCCAATCTATGTTACTAGTCCTCATCTATTGTTTTTCAGGATGATTAAAAAACTTCAGACCTTAGAAAAGACATTATTCAAACCATATGTGCTTGACTACTGCTAGGTGGTGATGTGAGTGTGCTGAAGTGATTCGTGAGTGTAAACTTTTTTAATGCATAGACCATTAAATGAACAATGTCAAAATCTACGCCTGGATGCATTGATTCTTGTTCAAATTGTGATGAGAGGCCAAATTTTTGTTTGTTTGATTATATCTATATAAAAATGTCCTCTGTCAATTATACCGGTTGACCTCAATTTTGCATTACTAATTAAGTTGTTCTATCATTATTTTTAGTTGCTTGACATTATCGATTTGTTCCCTATATATAGCTCCTGTAAAAATAGTTTCAGCCCTTGGAGAATCCAAAAGTTGAGGAAAGAACTAACGGCTGTCTAGCAACATCTGTAGATGTCAATGTTAAGGCCGCCCACTCATCATCTTCTACATCGGATTGTGGTAATTATGGAGAGATAGAAGATACTCGTTTGTGATCTTTGAGTAAGTGTGGTTGTATCACATATGACAAAGGGAAGTCAATATTAGAGAGAGGGAAGTTGCTAAATAATTAAAAGAGAAGGGAAAAGGTCATCACACTGCTTGCTTTAAACTAAAAAGACTTTAAATCCTTGCATCCTACTCAGCAAGTGTACTCCCTCAAGATCTTGTTTTTTTGGTTGTAAGTTTTGAATACAACTAATGATCAATGTTAAAATGTCATTAATGCTTCCAGTTATGTAATTACAAAATGTGTCCAATTAAAAGATTTGGATCGGGTTGTGTTGTACTTGGAACAATTTAGGGCTGTTCAAAATTCGATTTGAGTAGGCTTGTCAACGTGACTACAATGTAAGTTCGAAATGAAATTTGACCCTATACAACTAGCATGTATCACCTGACCTGGTCTGACCATGATATTGTATTTCTAGATCAATTTCTCAATTTCCATCTGGTAATTGTGAAAAGTTCTCAAATATCATATATTACCATTCTGTTTTGGTTTTTATGATACTGCAACTTCAATAATGAGGAAAAATGGTTCAGAAACTCAAAACTATATGTGTGATAGGGGGGCTTTCCACTTCTACCTGTGACATCTGGTAAGGGTCAGTGATTTCAATTGTAAGTGACTGGGAACTATATCTACAAGTTAGCTGTTTATTGAACCAGATTTTCCTTGGTTTAACAAGGAAGGGAGGAACACACCTATCGTCTATATTTCTAAGAAAAATTAAAGTGTGGGCAGGACAGATATTCTAGACTGTTTCTAAAATTGATGAGAGGCTAAGCACTTCTAAAAAACCAGATTGGATCACTATCAATGCAACTGTTAAGGTTGATATTTTCTATTATACTGCTTGTCCAATCACAACTGGAGATAGGCCATGTAGTAAAGAGGTTACAAATAACGGAAATGGTAAGGAGACATCATTTTATGGGTGACTAAAATTTTCAGAAATTTGGGTGTCTTTGTATTTCAAGACTGTGGGGAGGAGATTATGGGTGTCTCTGCAAAAGTTTTACATTGTATAAAATTTGAAAAGCAAGATGATGAGAGCTTTTCAAAAATTATTCGTCAAGTCCTGTTTACTAGATATATCTTTAAGTTGAAAGTAAAAGAAACGGCATTCAGGAAGCTATGCTAATAAAGATTAATAGCTTTGCAAATTGTCCTAGTATAATGAAGACATAAGGCCAATCTATGGTAGGAAGCTATGATAATAGAGTATCTTCAGCAGCTATTATGGGTGGTGCAATTAGTGAATGCTAATAGAGTATATGGTGGTGGTGGCATTTCAAGTGAGAGGTTTTGAGGCATGTTGTTGGGTGCCGTTTTCGGAACCCAACCTTTTACGAATATCATAAGACTTGAGCAATGATGAGCACCGTTTCTAGAACCCAACTATTAATCAGAACCATATAGCCTGAGCGTATTATCCTATGGGATTATTTCTAAAAACCCTTATTAGGCATCATCCTGCAAGGGTGGCATGCCCGTGACAATCAAACATCAAAACAAACTTATTACTTTAATAGCGGATCCTATTTCTGAATGCGAAGTCTAACTCTTAAGGAATATCATAAGATTCTCATATCTTTACTTCATCATACTTTTTAATACCTTACATACAATTAATTTTCATCATTCACATTTCCAATACCCTCAAAACAAAGGGTTTTACAAAGCTATAATGGCTTTTCAAGCCACAATACAACATAATATGAAATCTCAAAATAAAAAAGTTACGTGAACTACAAATTCTTGAAATGTGGCTAAAGCCTTGTGTTTTCCAAAACTAACTCAAAATACAACATAAGCAAATTTGGAGTGATGCCTTGACTCTCTTTTACTCCATCTCTTGCTCATCACCTGGAGGTGGGATAGAAAGGGAGTGAGCTTGACGGCTCGTGGGTAACAAGTTTATAATAGAAAAATAAGCAAAAATCATTTTCAAAACTCATCGCCATTGTAAATTTTCAAAACCATAGTAATTTCGCAATAAAAATCTTCAAACACTTATTTAATGAAATTCTTAATTTGTCAAAAATTCACAATAGTACAAATCATGTATGCATCCATCATGTCAAACATATCATGAGCACATAAGTATATCAGAATGGTTTGGGTGGATCCAAAATAGAATGTACTACACATTTCCCATAAGGGTCCTATTTAGCTGTGAACAAAACGTACTAACGTAATCCCACGTAATGGTCTTACGTAGCCGTGAACTTATGGGAGTCTATAAAGGAGCTCCATGCTACTAGCGAGCAGGCGGGAGACTCCTTAAACTTGGGAAAACGTGCACGTGACTTAACTTAGGGGACCACTATAAACCCACATAACACATATATCATGACTTGTAAACTTGTGTTGCCCAAAATGACACTTTTTGAAAACTTGAGTTTCATATACTTGATATATATCTTGAAAACCATTCTCGAAAACATGATTTCATGTACATGAGAACTTTTCAAAAGAAATCACTGTTATAAATCATGACACAACTCATGTAGCAAACATATAGCAAATTTCATAAATCATTCATGAATAATGAATGTAGCACTTATGATGCAATTGGAAACATTAAACTTTCTTGATTTAAAGAAAAAAGTAGTGGCTTATTTACTCTATTATAAATATGTACCCACCTGATTTCCTTGCTTATAGGCTTGTTTAGAAAGTCTATTCTCTTTGCAAACAACTTGAGGTCTCTAAGGCTCTTCCTTGTTGTATCTTTAATGTGTGCTCCGTAAGCTGATCTAACTGAAATAGGTCTCTTCGATCCCTTTGGTTCTTCACCAGATGAAGAGATCCTTGGCTCAAATGGAAGCTCTTATCTTCCTCTACCTTTTTCTCTCCTTGAATAACCTCAAAATCTCTCTTATAGGTTAAGAAAATTGAAACCCTAGCTTGGTTTCTCTTCTCTCTCTCATTCTCTTCTTCTCTTTGTATTTCTCTCACTTTTTCATGACATTCTCTTTTTCTTTTTTTTTCTTTTTTTATTCTCTTCTGCTTCCTTCCATTTATAGGCAAGACAAGACATCTTCTTCCAATTATGCCCTTCCATTTATGCCTTATGTCTTTTACACGTAAATGCCTTGCCAAAAGTACCCTTGAATATTCTGACCTAACACTTTATTCTAAAAAAATCTTCTCTATTGTCTTATTTTTCCAATGACACCAAAATCATTCAATTCGGGTTAGTGATTTGAAAGATACACTTAAAAATTTTTGGATTGTTCTTGTCCAAATCAGCATACTATGCACAACTCCTATCGGAAATTTAAACCTCTTAGAAACTAAATTTGACTTCAACTCTTCATACCATTTGTAGCTCCCTGTATCTAGTGTAGCGCCCCCTTACCATAGAGTATACGCCGGAACGCCCGTAGGTCGTACCGATGCATAACGTACGATAAGGGTGCACTACCAAACGGTCATTTCTTTAAACCCCATGGCATCAATATAATAAAGCAGTAATCTCAAAGTCACTAAATTTTAAAACCCAACAGTACTTCTCATTTCATTTCTTAAAACCATAAGTACATCACCAGTCATATATATAGCTGTACAAGCCCAAAAGAACTAACACAACTCCTAGATAAGTCATCCCCAAAATATCCCAAAAGAACCCCAGCTGACCGACCTGTGGGCCATGCTCCTCTCGCCGGCACACACACAGCAGGAAAAGTCTCACTAACTGGAGCTAGAGTCAAACTACATCACGTCTGAAAAATAAATGCAATGTTGGGTGAGTTTGCGAACTCAGTGAGAAACCATCATCGATGGTCCACCCAACTCATGCATATTCAAACAATCACACAATATCGTACATATATCACAAACAAAAATCACATGCATTCGATTTCACATTTATAAGGCGATACGCCTTTCATACAATTCACATTTGAACATTCATATATGCAATGTACATGTGACTCTTTCATTTTCTTTCATTGTTGTGACCGTGCGCCTGAGCTCATATACGTTGAGCCATTGGCTCTGAAAACATTGGGCTCAAAAGTCCTAATACGTTGAGCATAAAGCTCTGAAAATCGTTGGGCACTAGGCCCTGTGCATTGAGCTTAAAGCTCTAAATACGGTGGCTGCACCGGTCACAACTGCCTTTTATCTGATCATGCATAATGGCATGAATGCACATATCCCCAATTTTCACTAGTCGTAGCACAACTTAGTATCCCTATCCAATTTGCATTTGAAAACCAATTATGAACAACACAATTAACACTTCTATAGCAAGGTCCAAATATTTCGAACACCTGTGGTCCGAAATCAATCAAAACAAACACATACAATCCATCCTTAATTCCACATGGCATCGGTGCATAAAATAAACACAACAAGGTTGAGAAACCAACTAGGTTACTCACCTCAGAACTTCCGAGCTATTGCCGGGAAGTCTCGCCTATATCGGACAATCCTCACGCCTCGCCGCGGTGAGCTCCTTCCTCAACGCCCTTCGCCGCGGCGTCCTCACGCCTCGCCGTGGCGAACGATTCCTTCTTCGCCGCGGTGTACGCATCGCGCACGTCACGATGCGGGCCGCTTCTGCTTGCTGCCGCGCACCTTCGGCGCTCGTCGCGGCGTGCGGCGCTGCCTTGCTCGCCGCGGCGTGTTCTTCGTGCGCCGCGGCGTGCAATCGCAGACACGCCCAGAAAACCCAGAAATTTCCAGATTTTCGACTGATAACAACTCCAGACCTGAATTTTCTCCTTTCAAACCACTCTCAAATAATTCCATACACATCATACTACTAATCCTTAGCTCTATTTCATCAAACAACCATTATTCCCAAAATTTCAACCCTAAAAATCAACAAAAATAACTATCGGAAACCCTAAATGCCAAATCCTTAAATATTCATGCTAAATCATCCAAATAACTCTATAAATCAACCAATCAAACTACATAAGGCAAGAAAGAAGTAACTTACTTGATTAAAACCTCAAATCTTCAAGGATCACACCAAACTCCAACTCACACACCCACGACAATCACCCAAACAAAACCCATTTTCATCTCTTTCAACTCCAAGCCAGAAGATAGATCCAAGATAGAAGAGGAAGCAAATAGCAAGAAGGAATGAACAGCAACTCCAAGGAGGATCCACGATGAAGGAAGGAGAAAATTTCTTCTTTCAAAAGCCAAGCATCGTGATTTACAAATTCAAAGAAGAAAGGTTATAAACCTAAGGGATTTAAGGCTTGTTTGGCAAATCTAGTTGCCACAAGTCCGATCCGAACCACCTCGATCCGATTTCTAATTATAATTTCTCCCAAATTCCAATGGTTAAACCCTAATTCCTCAATTCACATTTCTAATCTGTCCGTGTCATTGGATAATCAATTTCGGAACCGGAAATCCAAATAACCAGTCATTGATCAATTTTTTGGTCCGGGCCTATTGCTCCGAAAATTTCAGAAAATTCCTATAAATCCACAAAAATAGCAAACTCATAATCTTATACTCCAATTTCATAATTCCATTCCCTAACTTTCATTTCTAACTCAAATTCAATTCTCAAGCCTAATTTGACCTAATTATCACACTTGCCCTAATCATTTCCAAATCCAAGTCATCCAAATCCAACCAGAAATATGTCATACATGTATGTACGTACGAATACTAGTACAATCATTGCCAATTATACATAAATAAATCATGCATGAGCATGCCAAATATGAATGCAATGAACTGTACCCATCCCATCGGTGACGGGATGTTACAATTATCCCCTCCTAATAAAAAATTTCGTCCCGAAATTTCTTACCTGACTGATCGAAAAGATGAGGGTACTGCCTCTTCATGTGCTCCTCAGTCTCCCAAGTTGCCTCCTCAGTCGAATGGTTCTTCCAAAGGAATTTCACCAATGGAATCACCCGGGACCTCAACTGCTTGACCCGCGATCCAATAATCTGCACCGGCTCCTCTACATAACTCAAATCACTTGCTATCTCAATATCCTGGCCGGAATCACATGAGTCGGGTCGGAACGATATCTCCGAAGCATACTCACATGGAAGACGTCATGTAACTAAGACATCCCACTCGACAACGCCAATCTATTGGCCAACGGTCCAATCCTCTCGGTAATCTCATACGTACCGATATACCGAGGACTCAACTTGCCCTTACGGCCAAATCTGAGAACTCCTCTCCACGGAGACACTCGGAGGAACACTCTATCTCCCACAGAATACTCCATCTCTCTCCGATGCTGATCCACATAACTCTTCTGCCTGTCCTGAGTTGCCTTAATGCGACTCCGAATCAGCTGTACCTTATCCACTGTATCTTGGATCAACTCGGGACCCTCTAACATCCTCATACCCTCTTCATCCCAGTAAAGAGGGGATCTACACGGTCATCCATATAACACCTCATACGGTGCCATGCCAATTCTGCTCTGGTACTGATTATTATATGCAAACTCAACCAGAGGCAAATACTGATCCCATGCACCTCGGAACTCCAATACACAAGCTCTCAACATATCCTCAACAGTCTGAATAGTCCTCTCACTCTGCCCATCTGTCTAAAGATGAAACGTTGTGTTGAAGTTTAATCTCGTACCCATAGCCGACTGCAAACTCCTCCAGAATCTCGAGGTAAACCTGGGATTCCTATCTGACACTATCGATACTGGGACCCTATGCAGTCAAACTATCTCTGCCACATACTTCTGGGCCAATTGATCGAGGGTATTACTCTCCCTCACTGGCAAGAAGTGAGCCGATTTAGTCAACTGGTCCACTATGACCCAGATAGCATCACACTGCCTCGACGTCCTAGGCAACCCCATAATAAAGTCCATTGTAATGCGTTCCCATTTCCACTCCGGGATGGGTAACGAATGCAATCTCCCAACTGGGGTCTGGTGCTCAGCCTTAACCTGCTGGCACGTCAAACACCGAGAAACAAACTCCGCTACATGTCTCTTCATACCTGGCCACCAGAAATGCAACTTAAGAGTACGATACATCTTGGTGACACCAAGATGCATGGCATAAGCAGCCAAATGTGCCTCCTCCAAAATCTCACGCCTCAGATCATCCACATCTGGAACACATAACCTCTGACCCATCCAAAGAGTACCATCTCTCAACTCAAACTCAGTGGTCAAACCAGATCTGACTCTATCCATAAATCTCACCAACGCTGGATCCCGATCCTGCACTCTCCTGATCCGATCATGCAATACCGGCCTGAGCCTCAAAGTCGCAATCAGAGCTCCATCCTGGGTCAAATCCATCTGCACATTAAGAGCTCTCAACTGCACTAAACACGGCAACCTCAAAACCTGCATCTGAGCTGCACTACCATGCGATCTCCTACTCAATGCATCAGCCACCACATTAGCCTTCCCTGGGTGGTACTCAATAGTGCAGTCGTAGTCCTTTAGCAACTCTAGCCATCTCCTCTGCCTCAGATTCAGCTCTCGCTGACTCAACAAGTACCTCAAGCTCTTATGATCGGTGAAGATCTGGAACGTCTCCCCATACAAATAATGTCTCCAGATCTTCAACGCAAACACAACTGTTGCTAACTCCAAATCATGCACAGGGTAATTAATCTCATGTGCTCTCAACTGTCTCGAGGCATACGCTATAACTCTCCCATGCTGCATCAACACACAGCCTAAACCCTGCTGCGAAGCATCACTAAAGACCTCGAAACCTCCTGCTCCGGATGGCAGGGCTAACACCGGCGCCGTAGTCAACCGATGTATCAGTTCCTCGAAACTCCTCTGGCACCCATCTATCCAACTGAAGGCTACTCCCTTCCTCAGAAGTCTTGTCAAAGGGGCAGAAATAACAGAAAACCCCTCGACAAACCTCCGGTAATATCCTGCTAGACCGAGGAAACTCCTCAACTCTGACGTATTCGTCGGAATCTCCCAACTCCTCACTGCCTCAATCTTTTGAGGATCCACCCGGATACCCTCACCAGACACAATGTGGCCTAGGAACACCACCTCATCCAACCAAAATTCACACTTAGTGAATTTGGCATACAACTGTCTATCCCTCATAATCTGCAGCATTAACCTCAGATGCTCCACATGCTCTTGTCTAGTCCTCGAATACACCAAAATATCATCGATGAATACGATAACAAACTGATCTAGGTAGGGCTGAAAGACTTTATTCATCAAAGCCATGAAGGCTAACGAGGCATTAGTCAACCCGAACGGCATCACTAAGAACTCGAAATGCCCATACCTGCTCCTGAAAGCACTCTTAGGCACATCGGCCTCTGCGATCCTCAACTGATAGTATCCGGATCTCAAATCCAACTTGGTAAACACCTGAGCTCCCTGCAACTGATCAAATAAATCATCGATCCTAGGCAGTGGGTACTTATTCTTGACTGTAACCCGATTAAGCTGCCTATAATCGATGCACAATCTCAAAGTCCCGTCCTTCTTCTTCACAAACAATACCGGAGCTCCCCACGGTGAAACACTGGGCCTAATGAACCCCTTATCCAATAACTCCTACAGCTGAGCCTTAAGCTCCCTCAGTTCCACCGGTGCCATCCTATACGGAGGTATCGATATAGGAGCGGTACCTGAAACGAGGTCAATCTCAAACTCTGTCTCCCGATCCGGCGGCAAACCCGGTAACTCCTCAGGAAACACATCTGGAAACTCCCTGATCACAGGGACATCCTGAAAACTTTGTTGCACTCTGGAATCCACCACATGCGCCAAATAAGCCTCACAACCCCCTCGTATCAATCTCAGAGCACTCATGAATGAAATCATCTGGTGGCCTTTGCGACTAATACCTCAAAATCTGACCCTCGGTGACAGAGACTCAATACTACCTCCTTGGTATAACAATCCATAAGAGCCCTATGGGCAGTGAGCCAGTCCATCCCAAAATTAAATCAATCTCTCGAAGGGGCAACACAATCAGATCTGCACTCAACTCCGACTGATCAGTCATGATCGGACACCCCTTGCAGACCTCTCCCAGAACTGTAGTACTACCTAGAGATGTACTCACCTCTAACCCATACTGTAACATCTCCCTATCCACATGCAATCTATATGCCACATGCGGTGCAATAAAAGAATGCGTGGAACCTGGATCTATCAATGCATAAACCTCAATGCCATATGGAGAATCCTGGGCCTCCTGCCTAGTCATGGCGTAGACCTTGGCCTGGGACTGCGACCTGCTGCCTCGTCCCTCGGTCCCCACAAAGGAATCTCCGCCTCTACCTCGAGCTCTACCTCGGCCCTTGAATCCAGGTCCAGCACTACGGCTCTGCTGCACCGTCGAACTACTACCAACTCTCCCACTGGCAGCTGACTGAACTCCCAAAGTCAGAGGACAACTCCTAATCATATGATCCATAGATCCACATGCTAAACAGGCTTCTGTCACTCTCCAGCACTCTCCACTGTGCCTCTTATCACAATGTATACAAACCAGCAAGGCCTGTCCTGCCCCTCTATCACTATTACTACTACTACCAATCTGCCCAAATCTCCCCCTCTGAATAGAACCCGACTGTCTAAATCCTCCTGCTGATCTGAATCTGCTCTGACGTTTGCTCAAGCTCCTACCAGAGCTACCCTGATTGTCACTAGATCGCTTACCTCCAGATCCCTGACCACTCTCGGCCGACTACATCTCAAAAGTCGCTCAATCCTCACTGCGGTGCTCTCTCCTCCAAAGGTTCCCATATCGACCGGGCTAACACAGTGCGAATCTTGATTAAGCCCTCCTCGAATCTACGGCACCTATCGGCCTCGGAGGCAATCAAACAGACGATATCTTTGTGGTCATTGAACCTGATCTCATAATCGGCCATTGACATTGACCCCTGTCTCAGCTCAAAGAACTCATGCATCTTCATTTCCAAGTAGACCTTGGGCATGAAATTATCCCGAAAGGCCCTCAAAAAATCAGCCCAAGTCAATACACAAGGTCTGGTGGAACTACCCGGGACGGTCTTTCACCACTGATAAGCTGGACCCTGAAGCAAAGAGACAGCATAATCGAAGCGCTCCTCAGGGTCGCAATCCATCTGATCTAGGACCCGCTCGATCCTCTCCAACCAAATCTCAGCCTCAGTAGGGTCTGTGCTGCCATAGAAATCCACAGCTCCCTGCTTACGCAGACGATCATACCTCTGCTCCCATCTCATGGGAACTCTAGGAGGCTGCTCCTCATACAGAGGCACTGAAGACTCCCTTCTCGCCCCGAATGATCCTTGGTCAGCTGGTTGATCTACCTGATCACCAAGAACGGATGACCTATAGTAAAACCACAAACTTGATCAATTTCTGCTTTTCTTACGAAATTCAAGCCTAAAATACACTATGCCCAAAAGATGCCAAACCATGCTCTGATACCACCTAATGTAGCGCCCCCTTACCGTAGAGTATACGCCGGGACGCCCGTAGGTCGTACCGATGCATAACCTACGATGAGGGTGCACTACCGAATGGTCATTTCTATAAACCCCATGGCATCAATATAATAAAGCAGTAATCTCAAAGTCACTAAATTTTAAAACCCAACAATACTTCTCATTTCATTTCTTAAAACCATAAGTACATTACCAGTCATATATACAGCTGTACAAGCCCAAAAGAACTAACACAACTCCTAGATAAGTTATCCCCAAAATATCCCAAAAGATCTTCAGCTGACCGACCTGTGGGCCATGCTCCTCTCGCCGGCACACACACAGCAAGAAAAGTCTCACTAACTGGAGCTAAGAGTCAAACTATCGCTGTCCTGAAAAATAAATGCAATATTGGGTGAGTTTGCGAACTCAGTGAAAAACCATCATCGATGGACCACCCAACTCATGCATATTTAAACAATCACACAATATCGTACACATATCACAAACAGAAATCACATGCATTCGATTTCACATTTATAAGGCGATACGCCTTTCATACAATTCACATTTGAACATTCATATATGCAATGTATATGTGACTCTTTCATTTTCTTTCGTTGTTGTGACCGTGCGCCTGAGCTCATATACGTTGAACCATTGGCTCTGAAAATATTGGGCTCAAAAGTCCTAATACGTTGAGCATAAAGCTCTGAAAATCGTTGGGCACTAGGCCTTGTGCGTTGAGCTTAAAGCTCTAAATACGGTGGCTGCACCGGTCATAACTGCCTTTTATCTGATCATGCATAATGGCATGAATGCACATATCCCCAATTTTCACTAGTCGTAGCACAACCTAGTATCCCTATCCAATTTGCATTTGAAAACCAATTATGAACAATTTATTCACAATTAGCACTTCTATAGCAAGGTCCAAATATTTCGAACACCTGTGGTCCGAAATCAATCAAAACAAACACATACAATCCATCCTTAATTCCACATGGCATCGGTGCATAAAATAAACACAACAAGGTTGAGAAACCAACTAGGTTACTCACCTCAGAACTTCCGAGCTATTGCCAGGAAGTCTTGCCTACGTCGGACAATCGGTGATCCACTGACACCTCTATCACAATCAAAACATAACTAACATTACTAATTGTAGCAATTTCAATGCTCAATGATGCATATGAATCGAATAATGTACGTACTATACGTGTTATGACATTTCCGACACTAATCCGAAATTTCCCGATCTCAAATTCTAAATCCCGAATTCATAAATCTCCAAATTGAAATCAATCCAAATCTAATTGAATTATCAAATTCCTAAATCCCAAAATCCAAAAACCTTTAAATTTCGTATTCAGAAATTAGCCCTCCTTGCCGTGGCGCCTACTCCCTCGCCGCGGCGAGCTCCTTCCTCAACGCCCTTCGCCGCGGCGTCCGCACGCCTCGCCGCGGCGAACGATTCCTTCTTTCGTCGCGCTTCTATTGTCGTCGCGGCGTCTGTCTTACTTACGGCCATGACGTGTTCTTCGTGTAATCCTGGCGTGCAATCACAGACGCGCCTAAAACCCAAAATTTCAGATTTTGATCGATAACAACTCCAAATCCGAATTTTCTCCTTTCAAACCACTCTCAAATAATTCCATACACATCATACTTCTAATCCTTAGCTCTATTTCATCAAACAACCATTATTCCCAAAATGTCAACCCTAAAAAATCAACAAAAATAACTATCGGAAACCCTGAATGCCAAATCCTTAAATATTCATGCTAAATCATCCAAATAACTCTATAAATCAACCAATCAAACTACATAAGGCAAGAAAGAAGTAACTTACTTGATTAAAACCTCAAATCTTCAAGGATTACACCAAACTCCAACTCACACACCCACGGCAATCACCCAAACAAAACCCATTTTCATCTCTTTCAACTCCAAGCCAGAAGATAGATCCAAGATAGAAGAGGAAGCAAATAGCAACAAGGAATCAACAGCAACTCCAAGGAGGATCCACGATGAAGGAAGGAGAAAATTTCTTTTTTCAAAAGCCAAGCATCGTGATTTACAAATTCAAAGAAGAAAGGTTATAAACCTAAGGGATTTAAGGCTTGTTTGGCAAATCTAGTTGCCACAAGTCCGATCCGAACCACCTCGATCCGATTTCTAATTATAATTTCTCCCGAATTCCAATGGTTAAACCCTAATTCCTCAATTCACATTTCTAATCTTTCTGTGCCATTGGATAATCAATTTCGGAACCGAAAATCCAATTAACCAGTCATTGATCAATTTTCCGGTCCGGGCCTATTGCTCCGAAAATTTCAAAAAAATTCCTATAAATCCACAAAAATAGCAAACTCATAATCGTATACTCCAATTTCATAATTCCATTCCCTAACTTTCATTTCTAACTCAAATTCAATTCTCAAGCCTAATTTGACCTAATTATCACACTTGCCCTAATCATTTCCAAATCCAAGTCATCCAAATCCAACCGGAAATATGTCATACATGTATGTACGTACGAATACCAGTACAATCATTGCCAATTATACATAAATAAATCATGCATGAGCATGCCAAATATGAATGCAATGAACTGTACCCATCCCATCGGTGACGGGATGTTACATCTAGTTTATCTTGAAACAAGAATCATCTTATTCGGAGGTCTACTGGTTCAGAAATCATCAAAATATTGAAGTTTAGTAAAATATCCAATTGATATCCTTACTTTGGTTCAATCCATCCCTTTCAAATCAACACCAAGAGCTATGACCTTCAATGGAGATGCAAAAAGAAAAGGTTAGGAATCTAAAGGTTCACGAATCACTTCATTTAACTTTGAAATTAACAACTTTGAAGAAGACCTTGAGGTCAGATTTTATCATCTGAAGGGTCAAAATGGACCAGATAATAGGATTAGATGAAATCAACTTAAAAAACAAAAGAATGGAAAAAGATAGAAGAAGTGGGAAACTTGCTATAACTTTCCCTACAGATATCGGAGTTAGGTTTTCTTTATATGATTCGAAAGAATATTTCAAGTTCTACAGCTTTCATGAATACCTTGAAGACAAATTTTATCTTCTGAAGGATCAAAAATGGAACAAAAGATACAAGATGAACAGTAACCCAGAAGATAGCAAAACACAGACGAAGCGAAAATAAAAGAAGCGAAAGGTAGAAGATAGCAAAATATAGAAGAAATGAAAATATAAGAAGCGAAAGGTAGAAACTCAGAAGAAGCAAAAGGTAGACGAAGCAAAACTCAGAAGAAGCAAAAGTTAGAAGAATAAAAAATAAAAACGAAGCAAAAAGATAGACGAAGCAAAACTCAGAAGAAGCAAAAGGCAGACGAAGCAAAACTTAGAAGAAGCAAAAGTTAGAAGAAACAAAACTAAGAAGAAGTAAAAAGGAAGACGAAGCAAAACTAAGAAGAAGCAAAAAGGCAGACGAAGTAAAACTCAGAAGAAGTAAAAGACAGAAGAAGTTGTTTCAGCAAAAGACAGAAGAAGACGTGTCAGTAAAACACAGAAGAAGACGCGCCAACAGAACATAGAAAAAGACGTGTCAGCAAAACCCAGACGATAGCAAATCACAAACAATAGCAAAACACAAATGATAGAAAAATACAAACGATACAAAACACAAATGATAGAAAAATACAAATGGTACAAAACACATAAGGAGATGATGTCATCACAAAGAAAACGCAGAAGGAGATGACATCATCACGAAAGAAGAAAAAGGACAGAAGATGCTACTCCTCTCTTGCACATCTTCCCTTATAAGGACCATGAATTTCAGCCTAGAAGTCCAAAATTCCGTATTATATAGACTTGGAAAGATAAAAGAGAGATCTACAACTCTCAAGAAGGAAACTTTGCCAAAATCTATCTAGATCAATCTCAATTTTCCCCTAAAGTTCGAAGATGAATTTTACATTCATCCACCAATGTGCTGCACTCAGTTCTCACTTCATGACAAATTTTGAGACTTTTAGAGACAAAATTGAAATTCTATGTCTTAATAAGAAATATAGCCATATGTTTCTAGTTTAATCAAAATTAAGAATCATCTCTTTTGGATAACTAGAGAAAAAGTTGTGGCTAAAAGACTACAACATTCTCCATAACATTTTCCAGGTCAACCATCCTTTTTGTTTCACAATCTTTCCTTAACACAAATCATACTAAGATGACCTTTTCTACTTCTTTTACTCCTCATTCTCAACTCCATTTCAAATCAATATCATCTATAAAGAAGTTTACAATCCATGATTAATCATGAACTCCAATGACAGAACATACACTTATGTACATATTCTTTATCAACTTACTACATAAATGTAACTTCATTTTTGGCTTTCATTCTACTTCTAACTTTCACCTTAATTCTTCTCACTTCAAAATCTTGTATCCACCATAAACACCAAAGAAAAACTTAGACATATCCACATTTCTCATTCTCTACTTTACCCTTGCCTATCATTTCTTGGTTCAAGAATTTCATTCATTTGCTCTTTACTCATGACTACTTGCCAAAATTTCTCCTTCAAGCAGCTCTAACTTTTATGAAACATTCGGGGTCCAACACATGTTAAGGCATGTAGAGTATTCAAGGTATGTGATCTGAACTGCTATATTGTATATGGATTCTACTCCACTGTTATTATTTGCTTTAGATGCATTCCAACTAAAGATATCATGCATTCCAACTAAAGATACTAGATATCATGTATTACCAGAGTTTCAACTCAAGATACATAAAATGAATAAGAAATCAAAAGCTTTTACATATGCTAAAGTTCACCAAACCGTACCCTCACCAATATGAGGACTTAGACAAATAAACTATACGTAACTCACACAATATGATAACTACATCTAACTTCCATAATGTGATAACTACATACCCTTATTCAATGAAAATTTTAGTTCCATTCCTACACGTGTGTTAACATATAAACTCCAGTTATCTCATATAAATCTAGAAGATGCAATTGGTACAGGACAAACTAGCAATGGTGAGGTGATGCACTTCTCCATAGCAAATGCTACACCTTCTATTGTCTTCAAGCCAATGGCAGTTGAACCCAACTGTAATTAATTCAAAGCAGATTTTGTTAACAAACACATAACCATCAGTCAACTTCTACGTGCACAAACACATATCTCATACAAACCTTTCACACATAGATTCCAATACAACAATTACCCAACCCACTCAACAAGCATTAAAACAATAGAAAGAAGACGAATGGGAAACTAGAATTAGTGTGAAAATAATAACCAGACAAAACATCCAATGAAATTAGTCGCTGCTAGAAATACCCAAATGGAAAAAATCCCCCCCACCCATTCGACACCCATCACCCAATTGAAATACCTATTTGAAAAAATTCCCTCCCACCCATTTGACACCCATCGCCCAATTGAAATACCCAGTTGAAAAAAATTCCCCCACACCCATTCGACACCCATCACCCAATTGAAATAATGCAAAATACTTACCTAGAATCAAACAGTTGTGTACGATGTTGGAATCACGAACTTGGTTCGGGAATCACGCAGTTAAAGAAGTGGAAGATTTTGGAGGCTGGAATGTGAGAGGATAAGAAGTTTCAAAGGCTCGAAGATGTTTCAACGTTGAAGAAGGATAAGTTGTTTCGGAGGCTTGAATGTGAGAGGGTAGAGTTGTCTTCAACAAGAATAGTAGAGGATCAACTATTGTTCGAATAAGTACATATAGGTTGGTAACGGGTTTCTCTATTCTCCAAATTTTAACAATAAGTAAAACAGATGTTTTTATTCCGCGTGTGTTTTTAAACCAAACACTATCTTAGGAATATGTTAGGAATGTCTTATCCTTAAAATGGATATTCCATTATACCAAACAGGCTGTTAGTCTTTATGTTCTTTGTCAACATCAAATCATCCCTCTTTCTTCACCCATAATCCCTTTTGTTAGCTCACCACCTAAGCTTACCCATTCTCTTACTACTACTAATTTTGCTTATGGTCCTGGTATTCTCTCTTTTCCTTCCCCTTTAACCACTACAGAATCAAATCTTTTTTCAATTCTGCCCTCTCTGTCTAAGCCACCTATCATATCCTCTCTTAACTCATTTCCCTAATCTCTCAGTACTGGGGATCTCCCTCTTATTCTAATCCTATACCCTCCTCCCAGATCCATCTCTTTCCTTCAAATAGCTCAACCTTAGAATACTTTCTTGTAACTAACCCTCTTCCTATCCCTATCACATCTCCTGTCCTATTTCCTACTCTTACAACTTTTTCCTTTAGCTCCCCTGCCAAAGCTTAGAACGTGGTAGTTACTAATGGAGAGACCTCGGTAAAGTTTAAACTAATTCCTAAGTTCAATAATAACCCAATTATTTCTCCGCTATTAGATGTTTTGCAAGCTAGAGTAGCTAATCGGAAGACAACTCTAGTCAGTTTTTTTCTTGATAAAAAACCTTCCTATCCTTCAATTAAGGATTGAGCAAAAGTGATTTGGTTTAAGAATGGGTTAGAACATGTTTTATAACTAAAAAAAATTATTTTCTATTCAAATTTAGGGATGTAGCAAGAATGACAATAATGTTAGATTCAGGTCCATGATATTGGAGGGGAAAGCATATGTTTTTATAAAAGCGAAGGCCAATTATAAATTATGATAAAACTCTTTAAAAATGTTTCCATAGTATCCATTAGAGTATTTGGACTAATATGGGAATGAGCAATTTGGCAAGTGTAATTGGGAAAACTATTAGGCTAGATAATCAAACAGAAACAATATGAAGAATAATAAATAAAAATAAATGCAAATTTACTAGAAGTTTTATCAGTTCATAGATTGGGTGAACAAGGCGAATCCCTAAGCATTGAAATATCAATTTCTTTCACTAAAAGCTAGATCACTCAACTATGTTTGGGTGAAGAAGAAGAACTCCTAACCATTAAAACATCAATTTCTTTCCCTTAGAAGCTAGATTGCTTAACTATATCGAAGATTTGGATTACAAAATCTAGTCTGTAGCATCCCAATCCCGCAAGACCCAAACCCAATATCGATGGTGATATTCGAGCCCGTGCCTCACGAGGGTAGTATGCTAGAGCAGTCAATACAGTTCAAAAACTCGGTAATGCATTTTTATTTTTGAAAACAATTGAGTGCGCAGAAATCAGTAACCATAATGGGCCCACTCTTATACAAAAACATTTCAATTAAAACACAATTCCAATAATCACATTATAATTATGACATTTATTAATTGGGGCCCTCTACAATGACAGTACTATTCTGCAGAAATTGCAGAAATACAAATCTTATACAAAAATAGAATAACCCTAATGCAGACATGAACTGATCTGAAAACCTCGAACTCTGACTCTTTTGCAGTAATAATACTCCCGTTTGTCTAACGGGGTACTCTTCAATCCCTGAAAAATAATTGCAATGTTGGGTAAGTTTGCGAACTCAATGAGAAACCATCATCGATGGTTCACTCAATTCATGGATATGCACACAATTTACCAAATATCACATTTCTCAAATGTGAGGCGTTTCTCCTTTTGTACAATTTACATTCAATCATATCAGGTATGCAATGCACATGTGACACTGTCCAATTTATTACGGTGTTGTGACCGAGCGCCTATCAGTGATCAGTAATCAGACGCGTCTAGGGAGTAGGAGAGCCCTCAGGGTATGCACTAACTCCCATCGAGCTCGAGGCTCGATTCAAGATCTAATGTTTCGTGGGCTTAAAGCCTAATCTGATGAGCCCGTGGCTCTAACGTATCGCTTCGATCATAACTGTCATTATCTGATCATGCTCTTATGCATGAATGCATATGCTCCAATTTCCATTTACAGTCATTTACACTTCAATAACCAATTTCTGTTTCTTCGGACCTTCGGTCCAGCATTTCAATCATATGCATTTACCAGTTGTTTCATTGATGCATTCATAATCGATTACACTTAATAGCAGTTCTATATCACGTTCCCAATATTTTGGACACCCATGGTCCGAAATCAATCAAAATCAAACACACATATCCATCCGTTATCTCCACATGGCATCAATGCATAATATTAAACACTCATAGATTGAGGAACCAACTAGGTTACTCACTAAAACTTCCGAGCTACTTGCCTGGAAGTCTCAGCAATATCCGTGGAATTTTTGTTCCAACGGTGCCTCTAAAACAGTCAAACAATTTCCAATTACTAAAATACACAATCAGAAATAATTTAATGATGCACATGTCTTAATTAAAAGATGTACTATACCTATGCATGACCTTCCTGACGCTATTTCCCAATTTCACTTTCTTTTGTAAATTTCTAACTTTTCACTTAATTAATCAATAATGACTGATTTCAATTCAATAACATATCATAGAACTCCACCAGATTCATTTCTACTGTTTAGTTCCATTTGCCACTTTATATACACTAGGCTATTCTCACAAAAATCTCAAAACCAATATCATTTGAACTAGATCAAATTCACCTATTGCAGACTCCAATTGCATTGAATTTGTATTCATAATTCTCACAATTATAACCCAATTATTAGAAACCATCCTTAGGCTACAATAGGAAACCATAATCGACTTTCTTTCTATAATTGAGATCCCACTAATTTAAATTCGAACTCTCATTCTTTACCTCAATTGTAGACCTCATTCTCTAGTTCATAATGAATCAAGAATCATCTCAATTGGAGGTCTATACCATAAGTTATGCCCCAAAAATAGAAATACATCCAAATCAAAATTTTATTCCTCGCACAGATATAAGTCGTCAAGCATGGTAGAGAAAGCGTTCACGCAGCGAACACCTTCCTGCGCCTCGCCGCGACGCCTACAGATAACCTCGTTGCGGCGAAATATTCATTCGCTTGCCGCGGCGTCTCGCGTGACTCGCATCGGCGAGCACGTTTTTTCTTATCGCGGCGTAGCCTTTTTCAGACGTCGTGACGTGCGGGCCTCCTCTTCTTCTCCGTTCAATTTTCCTCCATTTTCACTCTCTAAAACTAGCATTAAGCACCCAAAACTACCCAATCCTTTGCAATATATTCCATAAATTCATCAAACAACAATAAATAACAACATTAAACCATTAAACTTACCAATCAAAACTCAAATCCGTAAACCCTAAATCTCCAAAAATCTCTCAAACTCTAACACCCACGGTGATCTTCCATAGCTAAGCCAAGCATCAACATCTCCAAGGTTCTAGTAGATCTTCAACCACAATGAAAGAGAACAGGTAAGAATCTCCAAGGGGAAGGATCAAATCGTCGAAGGGAAGAGGTAGGAGAAGGGGAAAAGCCTTGGGTTTTTAAGATGTAACAAAGAGGGATTTTGAACTTAGGCAATATAAAGGGTTAATTTAACCTAAAGCTCATAAAACATAAGTCCTCAATTTCATTAAATTTCAGTCTCTAAATTCCAATGGCTCATTATAAAAATTCCTAAACTCACAAATCTAAATTTCCCATTGCCATTGGACAAATATTTCGGTACCATATGGTCAATCGGTCTGTCAAATTTCTGGTTGATTGAACCCAAGTTTAATATATAAGTGGCTACACTTTCATGGTTGTTAATGCACTTTTTGACTCTTAATTCATGATTTTTGTGCTTAAATTAGTCTCTTACGGTGAGCTTATGTTTTATGCAATTTGCTAGTAAAATTGTACAAATTGACATTAATTGCATTATAATTTTTCTAAGAACAATTGATACTGGAAATTGTTATTTTATATTGTAGGAGAAAAGGAGTCAGAAAGGATCAGAAGAGTCAACACGGCATGAAGTCCTTAAGGCACGTCGCGACATGAACCAATCATTGATGCCGCGGCGAAATGTAATTCACACGTCGCGGCGCATTAACACAGATCGTACGTCGTGATGTCAACAATTCAACACGTCGCGACGAGCAAGCCAGAGACACGTCGCGACGAATTTTTATTTATCGTCGCGACGTGCAGGCGGATACCGGACTCAAATAGAGATTTCTCTCCTGCATCAACCCGCCCGTGACCCATCCTTTAAATATCGCCAATTAGGTTAGAAGATCAATTTTCTGCTGGGCAATCGACGCGGGAAGAAGAGAGAAGATCGACGGCGAAGAGAGAAGAAGAGGAAGCAAGATCGTTCACCACCTGTGGTTCCCGGGGTTCCACGGGATAATTTCACATAGGTTTTGTTCTTCATTTTCACCGCCGACGCCATCATGGATAGCTTGGATTAAATCACGAGTTGTGAAGGTTAGGTTAAAATGCGTGGTTAGGCATTTGTTTTCTGTTGAAGATGCAGTGATGGCTGGAGTTCACCGAGCTTTCAAGGGGAGTAGCTTAATCTGTAGTTTTGCTATGATTTATAAATGCCTAGGTCTAGGGTTTGTAATTTGTAGTGAAGCTATTTGATTATAGCTAAATGTTTGACATTTAATGTGTTGTTTGGATTGGTAGTTTACATTGTCACGTTTAACTGCATTGTTATGAATAGCCGAGTTGGGGTTTATTGCTTTGTAGTTAGATTAGCTTAATTAGAGTTTAATTAAGCGTTGAACAATGTAATGTGTTATGGATTTGTTTATGTAGAACTTTGTGCTTAAATATATGAAGTCTCATATATGTCAACTTGTGATCTTGTTGATTCTCTTTTATCTGCCTAGTTGTGTTTGATAATGAGTTGATGCTAGATTTCATTTGATCCATTGCATTGGCAAATCCCCCGCACACACAAAGATGTTTTTAACAAGGTTTTAAGTAATGGAGTTCATTGATTAAATCCTTGGACTTAAAGAATCCTTTAACGTTCTAGGGCTCAAGAGCACCTAATGGGGTCTTGAGACATGGAGTCAAGAGTGACAGGAGTCCATTAATCAAGACCCTGGACTTAAAGTGAGTTCTTTAAGGTTTTTCCATTCAAACTTAGTGATTTTAATCCACAACACACTAAGATAAACTTAACGGATCTTGAGCAATGGAGTTCATTGATCAAGATCCGGACTTAAAGAATCCTTTAAGGTTCTGAGGCTCAAGAGCACTCAATGGGGTCTTGAGACATGGAGTCAAGAGTGACAGGAGTCCATTAATCAAGACCCTAGACTTAAAGATAATTCTTTAAGGTTTACCATTCACACTTAGTTTTGAACTGTGATAGCCAAAGCTTGTTTTCAAGAGGATTTTATCACTTGTTTTAGTATTTCCCTTTTCTATTTTCAAAAATTCAAAAATAATTGTTACATGCTTTTTAGTGTAGTTAATGTTTTCAAACAAAACCCCGTTTTTCCTTACTGATTTCACTTGCATTTTATGACATATAGGCTAGCTTAGGTTCATTTCATTAGGTTTCGATTAAGTGAGACGACCCGAGGTTGCATCCTATACTGCAATCTTGGATTTTATTATTTTTGACCGGTTTCTAAGGATCGATCTTAAGGTTGAATCGACAGAGCCGCGATCACCGGTCCGGACGTTTTCTCCCGAATTTCCAGAAAATTCCTAAAGTTCACTATCAACTGGCGATCACTCTAAAACATTTCCTATTCACATTTTCAGACCCAATTCTTCCAAAATTCCCAATAAATCATAATCAATTCTAATTATCTCATAATTTCTAAATTCATATCAGTATCAAAATCAAAAGCCGGGAAAATGTCATGAATGCATGTACCTATAAGTGCCTGTGCAAAAGACTCAGTCCTCTACAATTAGAGGTCAAATGAATGCTCAGTTAATAATGTGCGGTAAAAATCCTAACCCGTCTCAATTTACCAATATAACCTTCCCATCGGTGACGGGATGTTACAATTCTCCCCTCCTAACAAAAATTTCGTCCTCGAAATTTCACATATACAATTGATCAGAAAGGCGGGGGGAGTCTTTTCGATCATTAATTTTCTGTTTCCCAATTATTTCGCTACACGAGTAATTTCTGCCAATGAACTGAAATCAATACTATCAATTAACCATTCACCTTTTTCAAACTTAACATTGTCTTACTATTTCATCATAATTACTCGCAATTCGTCACTTTCAACATCAATAACACATATATCGGATCCTAACAATATTTCCTAATCCTGTCTATGTAACACTTTGGATCCGAAACATCCTTTAGGTTTTAAACTGAATTGCCAATTCTTATCTTCACCACAGTCACATGGATGTCACCTATTTAAACCTTTATCCCTATCTGAGTGTATCTTAGCCTATGTGATACCCTTCGAAACATTTCATTTATCGCTTATCAGATTACATCTCTTTAGTGCTAAAACACTAATCCCATAAGATTCTAATAACCTCAATCCACTCAAATCATTTCCCTTTTAATTGGATTTCTCCATTCCCATTAGAAATTCATTTTACTCATCAACATAATACACTGTTCAAATGGTGTCACCCATACAACAATTGTTATGTCCTCAATCAATCTGGACTATACATCAATTTCATGTCCCTATGAACCCTATAATACTAGTTTGACATTTGTTTCCAATAGTCAAGTCTGTTGGTTGCTCACACATATAATCATTCGATTTTTTCCTCTAAACCATCAATTCACTCGTACTGAACTATAGGGCTCTGATCGCTCCTCGCTATTTCACTAACAATTTCTTTAGTGGTATCACCCATTTCTCTTAATTCAATCCTAAATATCATTCACTCAAAAATTGGATTCATTCACAATTCTTTTATAAGGTTCGCAAATTCCAAATCCTCAATTCAGGTTTTGCTAACCCTTTTTATACACACCAGTTTTTTTGAAATTCCAAAAGCGAATAATACTTTCTTTTTGCCCCTTTGCTAGCTCGACAGTTTGCACTCAGTAATACACTAGGTTTAATAGCCTTATCGCTCAATTCATGATTTTCTGCCCTTGAATTTTCTATTCAATCCAGTCAATTGCATCACTAGCTTAATTGTGAAATACTAAATCGCAAAATCCTTTTCAAATCCTTCAAATTCCCGAAATATCTCGTGACCATTATCGATTTATATATTCATAGACATATCCATAAATGTTCTTGTACAAATGAAATCTCCAAACTTTCAAGAAATATCCCGTATAACAATTTCAACAGATTGCATCTTAACCTTTACTGGGACATTTCTATACATATATTGCAAAATCTCCAAATGTTCCCTTTTTACACTCATCAATCGTATGATTCACACATTTTCCTCAACCAATTTTGATCTTTAACAATTTCTGGACGTATCCAATATACAACTAATTTAAATAACTCCAGATCCTATATATATATTCCCTTATAACCCTGCATTTTATCGTTACCTCTATCATCATTAAGTCTCCCAATATGCCATGTCCAAATACTAATTCATTCATAATTTATTTGATCAACTAAGATTACCTTTTTGAAGTTTTCATGATATTAAAGATTTCCCTATCCATACAAAATATTCTTCTCCACTTTTCACATACTATAAATACATCATTAATGATCATGGTCACTATCCAATTTAAACATAATCGAAACATTTCACTCTTCAACAATATAACACTACCGGGGCATTGATATCTTTGACAATTTCAACCCAAAATTCCCTATACCTATAGTTGATTTTTATAACTCTTTATGCATCTGATTTTCCCAATGAGGAATCTCTCAGTTCCACAATGACGTGTTTTAACGTTTGTTCCTTTACACTAATCTCTCCACATAACCCAATTTATTTACGATTGATCACTCCCTGGGTTGAATAAACATTCATCATATTGACTTTCTACTTCCCGATATTGTCCTTTCGTTAATTCATCATAACCTGTAATTCATTTCAGATTTATCCCTATATTGTCCTTTCGTTAATCGCTTGCAAATCGAATCATCTGATCATCGTACCTAATTCAGGTAAATTCTTCTTTGAAAAAAGATTTCTTACTATTTTCATGGATACCATTTATGAAATTTTTACTCATCAACTATTGTCATTATTTCTTATCAATCATTTTCAATACCATAGGAAATCAACTCCAACTATACTCAATATCCCATGTAGATCAATCTATGCCATAATCCGCACACCAAAAACATCCCTTTAATACTGTTCATTACAGTACATACCATTGAAAATCATTACGTCAATATACCAATTTGTCACTTACGCTAAGGATACTTTGTCTTCATTCAACTTGACAACACTTTCCCTTTTTGCAGTCGTTCCCAAACGTGAGGATCATAAACACTCTCCATTCATTCCCAATTGATCACTATAATCACTTCCGTTTCTTATTCTAACTCATATTGAACTTTAAACGATAGGGACTATGACTAACAATTAGCCACGAACTCACCAATTTCTTCCCATGTCATCTCTACACATATGAGACAATTGAGCTTTAATATTTTTACTTGCTATGGGGCTCCCATAATCAGGTGTGTATTTACTCAGGCAAATCAACTAAACCTTGGCAACTCTTTCATCTGTCATTATCAGTGTCTTACATTTTAGTCCTTTCATTACTACATCATACCCACGTATTTTCACACTCCAATCAGTATCATAAATATACAATCATTCTTGATCTATTTGACTCAAGGTTGTAAATCATTATCCATAACTCTTGTCACAGAAATCAAACCCAATTGTACCTTCTCTAGATCATAGAACATTTTATTTTTATCCTCCTTATACACTTGAAATCTTGCAAATTCTAACACATCTCTATTTTCCTCTATCAATCCACAATTCTATATTTATATCTGTTCCACATTTAAGGATATACCACATTATAACTCCGATATTGTGTTTCACAATATATCCACCAATACCAATACACTAAATTTTCATTTGTCAAGTCGAATCATACACTTTTCCTTATTCCACAATATTCACAACTTCCTCTTATCACATTATAACCTATTCTCATTTCCTCACTATTTTTAACCGTTTAAACGACTGATACATGCCCATGCATGTGACTCATATGCTAGACTGGGGATCAGTTGTCACTGTCTGTCGTGATATGACTTAAATGCATGTACTTGACACATTTTTCTCAGAATGCCCATGTAAGATTGTACTTCTGGGCTCTGATACTACAAATGTAGCATCCCACTCCCGCAAGACCCGAACCCGATATCGATGGTGATATTCGAGCCCGTGCCTCACGAGGATAGTATGCTAGAGCAGTCAATATAGTTCAAAAACTCGGTAATGCATTTTTATTTTTTGAAAACAATTGAGTGCGCAGAAATCAGTAACCATAATGGGCCCACTCTTATACAAAAACATTTCAATTAAAACATAATTCCAATAATCACATTATAATTATGACATTTATTAATTGGGGCCCTCTACAATGACAGTACTATTCTGCAGAAATTGCAGAAATACAAATCTTATACAAAAACAGAATAACCCTAATGCAGACGTGAACTGATCCGAAAACCTCGAACTCTGACTCTTTTGCAGTAATAATACTCCCGTTTGTCTAACGGGGTACTCTTCAATCCCTGAAAAATAATTGCAATGTTGGGTGAGTTTGCGAACTCAATGAGAAACTATCATCGATGGTTCACTCAATTCATGCATATGCACACAATTTACCAAATATCACATTTTTCAAATGTGAAGCGTTTCGCCTTTTCTACAATTTACATTCAATCATATCAGGTATGCAATGCACATGTGACACTGTCCAATTTATTACGGTGTTGTGACCGAGCGCCTATCAGTGATCGATGAATCGACGCGCGTCTAGGGAGTAGAGAGCCCTCGTGGTATGCATCGACTCCCTCGAGCTCGAGGCTCGGTTCGATATAGTGTTTCGTGGGCTTAAAGCCTAATCTGATGAGCCTGTGGCTCTAACGTTGGCTGCTCCGATCACAACTGTCATTATCTGATCATGCTCTTATGCATGAATGCATATGCTCCAATTTCTATTTACAGTCATTTACACTTCAATAACCAATTTTCGTTTCTTCGGACCTTCGGTCCGGCATTTCAATCATATTTATTTACCAGTTGTTTCATTGATGCATTCATAATCGATTACACACAATAGCACTTCTATATCACGTTCCTAATATTTCAGATACCCATGGTTCGAAATCAATCAAAATCAAACACACATATCCATCCGTTATCTCCAAATGGCATCAATGCATACACTACAAGGAAAATACCCAATTTGCGACGTTTTATAAACGTCGCAAATGCCTGAAAAACGTCGGGCAAAATTTTTTGTGACGTTTTTTAAAACGTCGCACCAAAAGTCGTTGAAGGGGAGTAAGCAAATGTGTTTATCGACGTTTTGTCGAAAACGTCGAGGAAGCCTGGGTTATTTTTCGACGTATCCCTTAATTGCATCTTACATATGCATATTCAAAAATAATTCATCCAAATTTAATTTGTCAAATATTTCATGACATACCTTCATATCAGTTAATCCTATCCTTCAAGTATTTCTTAATTCGACTCACACATGTATAACTAAAATCAATTCTTCCCATTTCATCATGAAATTCTCCTCTCAATTACCCTTAACACTTTCTTCTAATCAATCATCACTCATCACCTTAATCAAACAATCCACTAGGTTCTTCACATCATGCATGAAATACCATTTCCATCTTTATCACTCTCTCACTAATGCAATCCTATTCATTAAAACTCTGAACAAACACTTCCGCCCAAGTATGATCATAATACTGGGCTCTGATACCATTATGTTGGGACCCGATCCGGAAACTAGATCCCAACTGAAAAACGGAAACTGAAAACGACCAGAATCGAAAACAAAGCGGAAAATCGCGAATCGGAACGCAAATAACAAAGTGAAGACAAGTGCTCACACAAATCGCAGCGAATTGGAAAACCAATGTCCGACATCCCGGAGAAACACAAAGTATAGATAACTTATCGCGTGGGATAACCTAGACTATCCATTTCGAAATCCGGTATAAATTTTTTTTCTTTCTTATTCCTTGTCTTTTCATTCTTAATCACTTTATTTCATTACATACAAAATCATCATATGCTTGGATACTCATACAAATCCCAAATCGCACTCAAATCATAATAAACTTCTTAACATTAATACCAATCTCATAAATCCATCTTTCATACATCTAAATTTTATTTTTCTTCTTTTCCAATTTATTTTCTAACGAAAATCCAAGAAGATAACTGCATTTATCCTATCCCAAAATTTCGCAAGGAAAACACACTTCTAATATCACAAAATCTGTAATCATCGGACTCTCCCGTCCAAATCCAAACACCAAAGAAACAAACGCAATCTTAGTTCTAAACACTTCAATCAAATTCCCATATCAATTAACAATATATTTTCCCAAAATCATACACAATATACAATTTCCAAAATCATTTACAATCACGTAATTCAAAATCCGTACATCGACCTCTTCATTCTTTTACATCAACCTAATATACACAATTTCATACAAACTTCATAACTCATATACATACATGGCAATTCGTCATATTCAATCTTAATACCAAAATCTCAATTTGCACAAAATCCAAATAATACAAAATCGAATCAAACGTTTGATACTCTTTCATCCGATCTCCGCACGAAACACGGAGATGGGGATGAAAGGGGGTGAGCTCTAAGCTCGTGGATAATATATTTTAAATTGAAACATAAGTTAAAATTATCTTTTCAAAATTTTCAAACATTTCCCATTCGGAAATTTATCCAAAAACCCATTTTCAAACTTTTCAAAACATTCATAAACAGTTTCCGAAATTCATAATTGAAATTTTCACTCTCATTTCTTAAATTCTCAAACTTTTTACCAATCATGCACATCTTTAAACATGAATGCATCACATAGCACATAAACAAAATCAAAAACCACATAACATAACAGAATGGTTTGATGTTGGACCCCACACCCCACCCGTAGGTGTTTGCGAGTTATATCATGGCGTGTGTTTCATGGGTTATACCGCATGCATCCAACACAAATCACAATAACACATTAAATGGTTTGGTTTGGTCCATAATAGACGTCGCACATTTTCGCATAAGCGGTCGTATGTAACCATGAAGGAGTCCGTGATCGAACTCCATTGCCTCTTGCGGGCGGTGGCGAAGGCTTAAAAGCAGTAGAGACAAAGTGTAATCGACTCACAAGGGACTTGACCAAACCCACATAGCACATAAGCAAAACGAAAATTCAAATTGCCCGAAGGCACTTTTCAAAAATCTTGATTTTTCACATTTTTCAAATCATATCATCATATTGTGTCATAAATGACACAAGCACGTATCCACATGAATTCACATAACAAATCTAATGCAATTCACATCATCACTTAAATCACATATTCATCAAATTCATCACAATATATGCACTAATTCTTTAAATCATTTACATAATAAATCAAATAATTTGAAAACCATGAATTTCATAAATCTTGCATTTTCTAAAACTCATTTAACCCTTTGAAATCATAATATCAAACATTTACAACCTTTTTCAACCCCTTTTATCAACAATAATTTATCAAAATCAAATTTTTGCTTTCTTTAATTTTCAAAATCACATTCTTAGCTTACAATTCAATAAATAAATATACGACCCACCTCATATCCATGCTAACAACTTGCTTTGTGCCTCAATTGCTCCAAAGCCTTCTTCTTTCTTCCACATTAAAATTTCCTAAACCAAATTAATCCAAATTCAACTTCATAAATGTCATAATTCATCAATTTAAACTTAGAAAACACTAATTCCACAAAAAATCAAGCTATCTAAATCATGAATTTCCAAAATCCTTCAAAATCCCCAAATTCCAAAATGCACCTAAACCAATCCACTCAAATTCAATATCATATTTAACTTAATTACTCAAATTGAGCTTAGAAAACATCAATTCCTCACATATTCAAGATATTTCAATCTCCAATTTTGAAAATCCCCAATTTTCAAAATTGGCCTAAACCAATTTACACAAATTCCATATCATAAATCACAATTTCCTCAAAATTGATTTCATATTTCACCAATTCATACTAGTATTGATGATTCTACACCATTAATTCACAAAATTCCCAAATTTCAAATTAAGCCTAAACCCCCAATTTACAATTTTTTAAATTAAACTTCATCTAAAGCATAAACATCAAAATTAATTTAGAATATCTCAAATTCATCAATAATCCAAGCTATCTAAAGCATCAATTTCAAAAACCTCCAATTTCAAAATTTGACATAATCCTAATCACTCAATTAACCAAAATTAAATCTCACTTAAGGCATAATCACCACAATTGACTTCATAAATCACATACCCATATCATTTTTCATGATTCTAAACCAAAGTTTAAGAAAAAACTCAAAGATTGAAATTTCTCTTACCTCTTTCTCTCTCTAGATTTTCGAAATTCCTAAGCTCCAAAGGTAACTTCATCTTCTTTCTTCCCTTTCCCCTTGAAATCCATGCAAAACTCATGGAAAAAAACCAACCTTTACTTACCTTTCATCACCTTCCTCCATAACCGATTCTTCATTCTCTTCTTCTCTCCCTCTTCGATTCTTTCTCTTCTCTTTTTCTTCTATTTTTCTTTCTTATTTTTTTCTTCTTATTTCATGAATTCCAGCCCTCCAAACGACAGCACAAGATGTGTTTCTGCCATGTCATTAAAAATGAGGGGTAAAAGACCAAAATGCCCCTCACTTATTTGCCTATTTCCAAAATTGCCCCTGCAGGAACTTGAAAAACTGACTACTTGCGTCCTGTTTTCAAGCATCTAAACGAAATAATTTGGACAAACTTTCTTCTTGAAAATTGTTCCTCTAGATCATAAAAATCCAACGCCACTGACCGCGCTCAATTCGGATCAGAAACGAAGAAGTTATAGCCAAAATACTATCGGACATTCACAAAATCCGAGACTGAACATTACGCTAATTTAATTCCAGAAATTAACAATCTTAGGGATGAAATTAAATTTCGATCCCTTCACAAGAGTTGTAGCCCTATATCTTAATTTTATTTCCCCTCAAGAATCAACTCAATCGGAGTTGTACAGCTCCTGAAAACCGCAAAATACCGGACCATGTTCAGAAAATTATCCAACTTATAACCTATAACCAAATCTCTTACTTTGGTTCAATCAATCTCTTTCCATTTAATCTCCTAAAAATCATAATTCTTCATTAAAATGAAATTAATCGTCTTAGGAATCCAACGCTTCGAGAATCGAATCAATCGGATGTCGGACGAAGGAATTATAAGCAAAAGATTACGAAAGGGATCGGATAAAGAAACAAAGTAACAGAACGTCAAAACTGAACTTTTCCAAAATCATATCTCTCGATCCTGAACTCTGAATTTGACAAATTTAGTGTCAATAGAAAGATCAATGGAAGCTCTACAACTTCCCTGAAGAACTCAAAATCAAATTAGGTCTCGAAAGAGGTTGAAAACTCAATCAAAGATTCTGTCCAAAACAGCTTTTCCTAAACGACTTCCAATTTTTAATCGCTCATAACTCCTAGCCCCGATATCGAAAAATTGCAAACTTTATATCAATGGAAAGATAAAAACATCATCTAAAACTTTCATGAAGATCACTTACTCTAATTCAAACTAAATTCATACGACGAGTGGCCTCGAAGCATAGAACACACAAATCTATACTTAATAGCATTTTCAAAACAAAGCATATCTTCAGAAAATCATGTCTCTCAACCCCGACATCGAAAAATAGCAAACTTTATGTCCACAAAAAGCTCTCGACAGAGGCTACAATTTTCATGTTGATCATTTTCTCGAATGTTGCCTAAATAAAAAAGTTAACTTTTTCCTCAAAAAGTCAAACTTTAAGCGAACTTTGACTGATCATAACTTTCACTCCCGATATCGAAAAATATCAAACTTTATGGCTACAGAAAACTCTTGATATAAACTACAAGTTTCCAGAAGATCATTTTCTCAAATTCTCCCAAAATCAAAAAGTCAACTCTCAAGTCAAACATTTTATCTTCAAAAGTCAAGCTTTCTAAATTCTTCAAATTTTCACACTTTTTCTTTTTAATTCTTGCTATTTCACTTCATTTCAATCAACTCATCCACTTTCTTCTCATAATCCATATAAGTTCACTCAAATATCAAAGTCCTCAAAATTAAACAATTTTTTTCTCATAATTTTTTTTTAATTTCATCAAATTTCCTTAAATTCATAATTTTCTCACCAATATCTTTCTCACTTAAATTCATTTTAATATTTCTAATTTTTATCAAAAATTTGGGGTCCAACAGGTCGTCCTTCAATTGAGGAGATCTCGACCTCCAATCTCTTACCTATGGCCTTGTTAATCTTTGCCAATCCTTGTCCTTTTGTAAGACCCCTTGTTTTTCTTGCATTAGTTGTCGATCCTAAATTAGCAAAGAAAAAAGCATATAACATACTCTTAATTGGTTAGATAAGCAAAATAAGTGAAGTTAATAAATTTCACCAATGTTTTGAGAAAGATCAAACCTGCAGTGCTTGCAGAAGAAGAACCCACAGTGGATGTAATTGTTTGATTTACTGGTGTCTGATAAGCCAAAGTTGGAGGCATCTTTTGAGTCGTGGATGGAGAACTAATGTTGTGACGCTGATTCATAATTTGTTCATATTTATCTCTAGGATGAATAATAGGTTGAGAAGGTGTGACTTCTCTTGGTGTTGGAATAGGCCGAGAAGGTGCACGTGTGACTTCTCTCGGTGTTGGAGTAGGCTGAGAAGGTGCACGTGTGACTTCTCTCGGTGTTGGAGTAGGCTGAGAACAAGCATGTGTGACTTCGTTCAGTGTTGGAGTAGGTTGACAAGGTGCAGGTGTCGGGTTTTGTGGTTGTGTACAAGAAGATGATGCAGTAATAGCTGCGTCCCCAAGAAGTCGATTTAACGCCGATCGCAATTTTGTTTTGACGATGCTACTTGGTGCAGCCTTATTCTTCTTCTTGGGTTGACCTGGTGCCATGTAAATTACCTGCATCATAATTGAGAATAGATTTCAAAGTTCAAAACCAAATGCATTTCCAGTGTTCACTTGAAAGACAACTACAAAATGTTAGAAGATAAACTGATAACTTAGATGATTCACAGTTAGAAGATAAAACTTAGTAAAAACTAAGAAGCTAAAGTTTTAATCCTGAATATAAACTGAAAATGGATTGTTGTATAATGAAATTGATAGTAATGATAATATTCGAACCAATCGCATTGTTGTATAATGACATTAAGTGAATATGAAAATGGATTAATAAACCTGAAAATGGATTGTTGTATAATGACATTGATAGTAATGATAATATTCGTAACCAATCAGCATTGTTGTATAATGACATTGTTGAATATGAAAATGGATTAATAAACTGAAAATGGATTGTTGTATAATGACATTGATAGTAATGATAATATTCGTAACCAATCAAGATTGTTGTATAATGACATTGTGAATATGAAAATGAATTAATAAACTGAAAATGGATTGTTGTATAATGACATTGATAGTAATGATAATATTCGAACCAATCAGCATTGTTGTATAATGACATTGTGAATATGAAAATGAATTAATAAACTGAAAATGGATTGTTGTATAATGACATTGATAGTAATGATAATATTCAGAACCAATCAGCATTGTTGTATAATGACATTAAGCTGAATATGAAAATGGATTAATCAAATGGATTGTTGTATAATCACTGTTGCTTTACTATTGTCTCACTGTTGAAATCAATTGTCTCACTGTTGCTTTAGTACCACTTTGTAAGTTGGCAACTATAACAGAAAGCAGTCTCACTGTTGCTTTACTATTGTGTCAATGCTTATTTTAAAGTATACAAACTTTCTGTTATCCTATAAGAGAGAAAATCTTGTTGAAATCAATTCTCTCTTTCAAATTGAAACTCTTTATAACTAGTCTTACCTTGTATCTAGGCTATAAACTCTTCTCTTCATTCTTTAGTTCGAAAACCCATTTATTATTCAAACCTCTTCGAAACTCACAAGTTATCTAGCAGTAGTGAGCATCACATATTTTTCTACAGAATACCTACCTGAATTATTTTTCATCGTTGTTAGCATTAATATGCACATCTTTAATGCCAATATCCTAAGCCACTCCATTATTTCTCATACGCACAACACTGAAAATATAATCAGTATAGGAACAAAAAGATTCTGTCTTAGAAATGACATGGGTGGTTGAACCACTATCAACCACACAATTAGATTTCTCACTAGTTAAATTGATCTCATCTTCTTCATAATGGAGAAAAAACTCTTCTATAACTATATTAACTCTATTTGCAACATCTTCTTATTGGTTATCTCTTTTCCATTGCTATTGGTACTTTTTCTTTAATTTTATGTAATATTTCTTAATTGAGCCTTTCATCCTATATAGTAACATTTAATGTTCTTCCTCAATCTAGACATACTTCTAGACTTGTCTCTTTACTTTATATAATATGAATTCAGTATGAGGAAAAGAAGAAGAATCATTTTTCTTCTTATCTCTTTATTTGATATATTACTCTTCACTAAACTCATAAACATAACTCCTTTAGACTTGAATTAGTAATATAAACTCTAAAAATCTCCCAATTGTTCGAATGAGTACCAAAAGTCATAATTCCTACACTTTATAATTGAATTGATCTTTGAGACGTTAATTGATTTATAATACCTTTAATCATATTTAGATGATCGTAGTAGGAGAACTATCATTGTACTTCAAATTCATAAACATCTTTATCAAGTATAATTTATTTCCTCCTATCTTTCCAAAGATATAATTCATCTAGTTTACTCTAAAGTGCATTTACATTATTCTCATTCCAGATGTGATTATGAACCATAAACTTTCCTATTTAGTAACTTCTAATCATCATTACTTTCTGTTTTTAAACTAAATATCCATATATTGAAAAATATTTGAAAACCAAATGCATGGATGCTGCATATAAAGGATCTGCAGTATGCATATGAACATGAATTGGCAATATGAACATGATAAGTGAATTTCAAACAGCACTACAATTCAGCCATATAAGGCACCTTTAACAACTACATCCCTAACTATTGGTATCTATCAATTCTTACAAATCTCTAAATCTAAAGTTAAGAAGATCATCGAATCACCGTCAATGTTCTGTGAAGATGAATCGACACTTTTATATGCGAGAACAAGTTACAACAACAACTACAAATTGTCCATATATTCATAAGAAGTCACTTGTGCATATAAAAGCAAGTCGATTGTGCATATATTCATAAGGAGTCAAAGAGAAACATGGATGCTGCATATAATGATCGTGATTGCATATTACTTTCGAGTTTCACTGATTCATTATAGGTAGAGCTCATAGACATATATGACAAAAGAGGTCATTCATTATTGGCATTGCAATATAGTCATATGGAATGAAAGAGAAACATGGATGGTGCATATAAAAGCAAGTCGATAGAGTGTCTTATATATCTCAAATAACAAGCAACATAATTTAATGAACAAGCAACATACTACTGTTGAGGAGAAGTACATAATGGAGTGACCAATATAGAATTTATTTATGATGGATAACGTTTAACTCTTAAAATGTTGAGATGAGTTTCTTTAGAGCAATTTCAAATCACAATATCTAATTTAGGCAACGGACTTCAATGGAGTATAGATGCACTAATATCTAATCACAATATCAATCGAAAATGTATATCATCAACTGAAAATGTATATCCTCCTTCAAACTTCAATGGAGTATAGATGCACTAATATACATTAACTAATATCCTCCTTCAAACCCAAAAGACAAATAAGAAAATGTTTCTGTGTTTCAATTCTAAGTTCTCATATTGAAAAATAAATAAATATGGTTGTACTTTTCTTTCAGAACAATGCACGTAGAGTTGAATGGTTAACTAAAAATCTAAAAGATAGTAATCACGAAAGTCCTACAGTCTCACCAAGATAACTACTTTTCAAGTTTTCAATGATCTAAAAGAAGCAAATGATAGACAAATGAAATCCAGTTTGTTCTTGCTCAGTTTATAGCAAAGTAGAAGATACTAATATCAAGTGTCAAACTAGTTTAAACTGAAGAATAACAATGATGAATGAAAAGAACTTAAAAATCGAGCTTCGACATACTTAAATTTCCATCACACAAACATTTGCATTTAAGCCAACTCTCAATCAGTACCATATTTAGTCAAAGTGCAAGGGGAGGACAGATGGAAAGTCTTCAAAAACACAACTGCAAAGTCTTATGAAGACATGGCATTGCAATCTGTTTGGAAGACTAAAAGCCTAGTGTCTTCAAAGTAATGACATAGCAAAAAGTCAATCAACATTCAGTTTAAACAAACAGTCAATTAAATTCAGTTTAAACAAACAGTCAATCAAAGACAGCAAGAAGTCATTCATTATAGGACATGGATGCTGTATATAAAGACATGACATTGCAATCTGTTTGAAAGACTAAAATCCTAGTCTAATTATGAAGAACATATTGTCTACCATATGTACCATGCAATGTTAATATCAAATACAAACACTTGCATCATATTGACATTAAAGCAATTGACATTAAAGCAATTGACATTAACTTATGGAATTGACATTAAAGCAATTGACATTAACTTATGGAATTGAAATTAAAGGGACAACTGCAGGAGCTGTTGATGTCTCAGTCCACAATATCTGAAATGTAACAATAACATTTACATCAACAACTGAAGATACGTTTAGACATTTACATCAAGAAGTACAGCTATATTAACATAAGGATCATGAAGTGCTCTACATGGTTGATGTTATTGATGAGTATGCAGATGGTAAGTTGAAGGAATTTCAAGGTAAGCATACTGATAACCACATTGACAAGTATTCTTAACCATGTCAAAAGAATCCTAGAAGGCTCTCATTTTTCAGTAGATACAAGAAGTTAGTGAATACAAGTAATTAGTGTGCATTATATGTTGGGCCCCGATTCGCAATAGGCATGTTTCAATTATTTTGAGGTTTAATTTGATGATTTTTAATGTGTTTGGAATTATATTGAGGATTAAGCAATTTTATTGCTTAAGTTATGATTATTAGATGAAAGGATTTGGTGAAATGAAATTTGTTGATGAATTATTAATTGTGATGCATTATTCGTATTAAAAAGAATTATATAAATTGAGGTTGCTATGAATTTAGGTGATGGAGATTAAAATTGAATTAGAGCTTGTATGGATTTTAGAAATTCAATGAATAAGAAGGTTAGAGGATGATTGTTTTAATTGATGGAATTGAGAAGTCTAATTTGGAATTTGAGATTTTAGTGCTTAAGTAAGAATTATTAAATTGAAGGAATTGAGGTAAATTAGAATTTTAATTTTGGTATTAGATTTTCAAAGAATAAGGAAATATTAAATTAGGCCTTAAAATATTGTTATGAATAAATTCGGTTTTGTTTAAATGGTTATAAGGCTTTAGGTTTATTTAAATGGGCTTTTAGACTTTGGGATGGTATTTAAATGAAAAAGGAAGGGAGCATATGGGCTTTTAAGTGGGAGCCCACAAAAGTTTAAGTTAGAAGGAGGGAAGATGAAATTTTGGGAAAAGTTTGGAGGGAAATCAAATTGGATTTGAAAATGTGGGCTTAAGTAGTAAGCTAGTCTTAAGTTTATTAAGTTAAAGGAAATAGGGTTAATCATAACTTAAACCTAATTAAGTGAAAGAAGCATGTGTGGTGTTTTAAATGAGGAGGTGGCCCACGAATTTTTAAAGGGAGAGAGGTGCTGCCGTTTTTGACATAGAGACTTAAGTGAGAAGTGAATAAAACCTAGGTCATCTTTGAAGCTATACGAAAATAACAAGAGAGGATAAGGTGAGCAGAAATTTCGAACATCCAAAGAAGAAAAAGAAGAGAGACAATCGGCCATTCAAAGGAGTAGAGAAGGAGAAGAGAAACGTGAAGGTCTTTGGAGTTCCTAGAGATTTTCGTAAAACCTAAGGGAAAAAGGAAGAGTTGTCTTCCATTTGAGCCAAAGGAAGAAGCTTGCATGAGTGGTCTTGAAAGGTAAGACTTCGAAAAATTTCTTGACTTCTTGATAGGGTTCTTGCTTTCCTTGCTTAAGCATGGTGTTGGAGGTTGCTAGATGAAGAAAGAAGAAGGTTTACATGGATGTTCAAAATTTCAGATTTGGGGATAGGGTTAGGGTTACGAAATTGTCTCAGCATGTTGTTAGATTTTGCCTTTTTCCTTGGTTAATATGATGATTGATGATGATTGGGGTATGAAAGAAAGGAAAAAGAGAAGAGCATGAATGTCTGAAAAATTTCAGCAAGCATAGGACTTAGGAATTTCGAAATTTCAATTAGTTTTGAAGGGGGTTTTAGTTAATATAGCAAAAGAATGGCACAAGAAAGGTTTTGGTAAGGTTCGGTGAGCTCAATATCAAGTTTCGACAATTGTGGAAAATTTCAGCATGCATGTATGGCCTTAAAGTTGATAATTTTCGAAACTTTGGATTGGTTTTAAAGGGGGGTTTCAATTGGAATAGCTTTAGGAAGGTGTAGATAAGGTTATATGAAATAATCTCATGTTTTCCTCGTCTTTGAAAAAATTCCAGCATTGGTCATGTTTGGAAATTCATGGTTTTCTAGTAGGATTGGTGTTTTAATGATGGTTGTGATGATAATGGGTTAGAAAATATAGGTGAAAGTATGTAAGTTGAATTCAAGTTTTCCAAGGTTGAAAACAAAATTCCAGCAATGGGTAATTGTGTTAAAATGTGTTTATGAAAGTGGTTTGAATGAGTTTTGATGCTGTTAACGATTTAGATAGAATCTAAGTGAGGTATATGAGGTTATGTAGATTGAAAGTCAAGTCATTCTTGAAAAATTGCAGCATGTTGATCTTATGTTAAGTAAGAGTTTTAAGCCTCGATTCAAGTCAAATAAAGTAATTGAAGGTATAAGGAAGTTAGGAAAGTTGAAATGGAAGTTTTCCATGCATTGTTAAAATTCCAGCAATGTTCCCATTTGTTAATTCATAGATGTTTTGGGTGTTAAAGATAAGTTTTAATGTAAATTGTTGAGCTAAGTCATGGGTAAGATGATGTTGAAGAAATTTCATGTTTTCCTTAAATTAAAATTTCAGCATTGGTATTAGTTGGTTAATTCATGGTTTTGTTGGTAGTTTGTTTAATGATGTTTCAAGAAAGAAGCAAAATCTGAAATCTTTGGGTTTTCATATAGGTAAGGATTTTTCAAAAGTTGATGGCTATTGAGCTTTGATGTTAAGGGTTAGGTTAAAGTATAGGTAATATGATGTTGCATGAATTTTAAGTTGTCCCATTCTTGGAAATTTCCAGCACTTGATTTGTTGTTAGATAAAGGATGGCTAAGATGATGGCAAAGAAATTACATGTTTTCCTTGTCTTTGGAAAATTCCAACATGTGTATGATTTGGTTAATTCATGATTTTGCTTAGAATTTGTTTTTCTTGGTTATCATGGTGATTTGAATGAATGATTGGTGAGGGGATAAGGAAAGAATATGAAAAGAATGAAAAGGAAAAAATTCAGCATGTATGGATGGCCTAGAATTGATGATTTTCAACAAAATATGGATTAAATTGATAAAGGTTATGATTGGTATAGCTTGGAAAAGGTGTTGGTAAAGTTAGTTAGTGTTTAAGTTAAGTTTTTATATGCTTGGAAAATTCCAGCATTGAGGTATTTGGTTATTGTGTTCAATATGTTTAGTGAAGATGGATTGAAGAGTTAGTGGATGAAAGGATAAGGAAAGAAGAAGGGTGATGGAAATGGAAAGAAGAAAATCAGTATTGGTGGATCTTTGTAGAGCATGAGATTGATGAAACTTTGGATTAAGTTTGAAAATGATAGTTATAATTGAAGAATGGCATAGTCACAGTTGGATAGATTTTAATTCATGTTTTACATTCTTTAGAGAATTTCAGCATATGATCTTTTATTAATTAGGATTTTTTTTATGTTTTGAATAAGGCCATTAAAACAATTGGAGGTTGAAGAAGATCAATTTGACTAAGTGCAAGCCAAAGGATAAGAGGTGGGTAACTATTTAATATTTGAGTTGTGAGTTACGAAATTGTTGTGAAATAAATGCTATTAAGTGTTTTTCCGATGACTTGCAAAATGTTGAAATACTTTATTAATCGTAAATGATATGAACTTGTATTCATTGCCTTACATTATTATGTGGTATAAATGCACGAATAGTGAATTATGAGACTTTGGAAAAATGCCATGTTAGGCAAGTATAATGTGAAAATGCACGAATATGTGAGTTTGTAGTGATCCCCTCGATTAGCAAGTGCAAGACTTGTCATAGGCTTCACTCACCGCCGCTAGTGACATAGGAGTTCCGAAATCGGACTCCCCTCTGTTCACGGCTACACATGGTCGCTTGTCGAACATGTGTAGTACGTCCTGTTAAGGATCACTCAAACCATTTGATATGTGATTTTGTGCTATTACGTGATGTTTGTTGACTTTGTCAATATTCCATGTTGTTATGTGCTTTGTAGACTTTGTAAATCCATTGGTTTTGTGAATATGTTTTTTGTGTTGTAAGTGTTAACTTTGTAATGGTGTGTTTTATCGGAAAGATGATAATTGTAATTATTATCTTGAAAATGATTTATTCAAATGTTTTGTCTTATTGGAAAATGATTTTGACAAAATAGTTTTGAAACTAATTGTTTAAGACAATTTCAAGTGCTTATTTCTCTTTATTAAATTTTTACCCACGAGCCGTCGTGCTCACCCCCTTATCTCCCTCCTCGGGTTTTGAACAAGAATCGAGTTTCAGATCGAGATTGAAACAAATTGATGCATCTTGCTTTTGAAGTTATGTTGTAAAAGAAAGGCATTAGTTTATTCTCTATTCGTTGTTTTGTTAAATTAGTTGTAATCGGGCTAAATGCCCTTTGATGAGTTGTATTAGTTTATTGTCATGTAAATCATAAGGTTTTGAGGTTCCAAATGTACTTTATATATCTATATATCCTTTAATATTTGAAGTTCAAATGTAATGTATAAGTTAATGTATGATTGTAAGATTGGAAAAGCAGAGAAAAAAAAAAGATGAGTTGGTATTGTTGTATGGATTGAAATGGTTAGAATTCTTAAGATTGCAATGTGGCCCTTTGAGTTGGAGATGGGCTGTGCTATTGAGTTGGAAGATAGAAGTGGTTTTATGCAGGTTTGGAGCTTGGATGGATAGATTAGGATTTTTGGCTAGATCAATTTTAGGGGAGGTGCTGTCCAATTTTTCTTAAATTTGGGCAGTAACTTCGCTTAGAATTTAGACCTCCGAAACAATTGAATTGGAATAAGAGGTCTTCTGGAAAGTTGTAGAGCAAGTTAAGAACTTTAAAACGGTATAAAATGGGTTAGTTTTCGACTTAGGATGAAAAAGATATGAGCGTTTTAAGTTTACTGCCCATTATGCAATTAGGGTTTCTGATTACTATTCATAGGAAATTTTGGGTTGAACCTTCGGATGGGTTTTTCGCCTTTAGGCGGAATTGAATTTCTGTCCTTCATGAAAATTGTAAAGGGTCTTGATATTTTCCATGGAGGTATGATTTGTCTGAATCGGAGGTAAGAGCAAAAGTTATGTGGGTGGAAATTGGCCGCTTACTATTGAAATGGTCATTTACTATTCATTTGGTCATTTCCATTTCCTCTTACAACTTTGGCATTTGAGTTTTCATTTTCAATATGTATGAGTGTATATAAGAGTATGAAAAATTTGAGATTTGAATATGGATGATTTTCCAATGTGGAAATTATTTGTATATGATTCAAATGAGATTGAATAGGATGGTTATAAGGAAAAAAAATTATATCGGGATTTTCCGATTAGAAATTGGATATCCGTAACGGGTTATAAGAGTTCGTAAGGAATCATGTATGAGTACGAGGAAATCTGTATGATTAGTTGGGTTCCGGAAACGGGATCCAACATTATATATCTCAAACACCAAGTTGGTCATGTTTACATGGCATTGGTATAGAAATGATAAATGTTAGGAAGCAATATTATTGCTAAGCAACAGTATCATCTTTTCAAAGGACGGAGATTAACAATCCAACTAGTTTCATAGCAAAGCAATAGCAAACCATAAAGCCGGAATCGAATTATAAGAAATTATTCATCATCGTTGTCGGTCGAATCTTGGAATACAATATCACATTCATTGTCACTACTACTTATGTCTAAGTCATCCAAATCGTCATCTAAATGTTGCTCGGAATTAAATACAACGTTATTTATTACATCAAATGCAATATCATTTCTATCTAAAAACTCTAAGGAACATTCCTCGACTTCGACTGGAACTGAATTAGACTCTTCAACGTCATCTGAACCTTCTTCATTACTATGCGAAGGGATATCATACGCACTTCTAACTTCACATTCTTGCACAATCCGCCAATTTGAACCGAGTACCAAATCTTCCACCAAAAAAACTTGCTTCGCTTGGTTTGCCAAAATAAATGGGTCATCCTTGAACCAAAACTTACTAACGTAACGTTGATGCTTTTCACAATGCCATTGACCCTCATATTTGAACTTCTAAGATCGTACCATTTGCATTTGAAAAGCACAACACTTTTACCCCTAATATATTCTAGCTTTATAATATCTGTCAGCATCCCATAAAATGTTATATTGTCTTCCCCATAATTTCCTAACACTGCAACGCCACAATTTTGTGTAATCCTTCGCAGATCACGGGCTTCAGTGCGAAATCGCATTCCATTAGTATTGCAAACTGTATACGTCTGCACCAAACTATGAGGTCCACATGCTAATGCATACAAAGACTCAAGTTTTTCCTTCATCAAAGCTAGCTAATGTCGTCATCTATAACAAGAAAGGAACATTAGTTTATAATAAATAATCGAGAATGAACACGACGCTCAAACCTTATTCTCACCCGATGCCTAAACCACGAAGGAAATTGTTCTTTATGTCTCCCGTCAACATATAATGGACTTTGTCGCCTCAACTCATCCATGTGCTCACTATGGATCATTGAAAAACCACTATATTAATTTCCATGAATTATCTCAATTCATTCCATATCTTACTTTAACAGTTTCTTAGCAAAACTTACTCGATAAATGAACTAATCTCATGACAATTCATAAGCACATACCAATGTGCAATCTCTAGCTCTTTGTAGGAAGCGCAATTATTTTGCCGCACCCAATTGGCTTACATTGTTGATGTAACTCGAAATGTCACTACCATCAACCATATCATTGAAACGGTGCGCACGTTGAAGTTGGTTTCAATTCCTTTCAGATACATTGAGCAGAATGTCGTGCACTCTTTAACAACATATGCTTCAGCAATTGACCCTTCTGGACGTGCTTTATTTCTAACAAATCCCTTCAGTGTACCTAGGAATCTTCACAAATGTTTCAGCATAATTAGATAGGCCACTATTTAGTTGACTTTCAAGAGTAATACAATAAATTTAAAGAATACCTCTCAATTGGATACATCCATCTATACACAACTGGTCCACCAAGTAAGGCTTCATTTGGCAAATGAATAGCCAAATGTATCATAACATCAAAGAATGCCGGTGGGTATATCATTTCAAGTTTGCACAAGATTAAAATAATCTCCTCACACATAGTTTGAACGTCATCCTTGTTCAAACTTCGTCTACAAATTCTGCGAAAGAAGTTCCCAACTCCAAAGAAACACCATCACATCTTTATTCAAAATGCCACGCGTCCCTAAAGGAAGAATGCTTTGTAACAATATATGACAATCATGCGACTTAAGCCCACTAATCTTCCTTTCATCCACATTAACACATCTAGATATATTCGATGCGTACTCCATCCGAAACTTCACCGCTTGACAAACTCACAAAACTTCTTCTTCTCATCCAAAGACATTGTATAGCATCTGGAGGTTTTCCCACAATAGTTCCATCGCATCCTTATCAAGTGTAATTCTTTCCGAATATTCATATCTTCCAAATCAAGTCGAACCTTGATTGTATCCTTGGTTTTACCTTCAACATTCATCAACGTACCAAGAATATTGTCACAAATATTCTTTTCTATATGCATGACATCAAGGTTATGTCTTAATCTTAACTTATGCCAATATGGTAGATAAAAAAGAATGTTTTTTTTATTCCAATTCAACTCTCCTTCCAATCTCCTTCTCCTCTTATTCCCGGGTGCTTTCCATAAGATATATTCTCCACATGACATAATTGCTCAACCACAAGATTCCATCCGGTAAGTTAGGTATAGTTCGATGATCACTCTTGCCATCAAACTTCTTGCTTCTTCTCCATGGATGATCGTACGGAAGAAAACGACGATGTCCTAAGTAACCAATCTTACTTCTTAACTTACAAGATGGAGTGTGCGTGTTACAAACATGGCATGCCTTATAGCCTTTTGTGCTCCACCTAGAAATAGTACCATAGGCTGGAAAGTCATTGATAGTCCACAATAAAACAGCATGCATTCGGAAATTTTTGCCCTTTGAGGCATCAAAAACATCAAAACCATCTCCCCATAACTCACTTAACTCATCCACTAGTGGTCTCATATAGACATCAATGTCTCAACCAACAGCTTTCAGACCTGGAATAACCAACGATAACATAAAAAATGACTCATCCATACACATCCATGGGGGTAAATTGTATACTAAAAGAACAACAGGCCACACGCTATATGAAAGTGACATATTGCCAAGTGGATTGAATCCATCTGTTGCTAAGCCTAGTTTGACATTACGTGGTTCTCTAGCAAAGTCAGGATATAGCTCATCAAAGCTCTTCCAAGCTTCTCCATCAGAAGGATGAATCATGGTATTTCCGTCACCTTTAGGCCTATCATTATGCCAAATCATTTGTTTAGCGGTCTTACTTGACATGAATAATCGTTGCAGTCTGGACTTTAATGGAAAATACCTCAATACTTTCCATGGTATCTTTTTACCCTTGCCATCATTAATTATCCATCTTGATGTTCCACACTTGGGACAACTTTGCAAGTCCCCACACTCTTTCCAAAACAGGGAACAATCGTACTTAAATGCATGTATCGACACATAACCCAAACCTAGGCTCCGTAGAAATTGATTTGCTTCATAATAGGACTTCGGCAAAGTTTCACAATTAGGTAATACATCCTTCAACAGACTAAGTAACATGTCAAATGACTTATTGCTCCACTTGTTGTGTACTTTGAGTGAAGCAACTTTATTAAAAACGACAACTTTGAAAAGTTTGTACATCCAGGGTACAACTCTTCAGTTGCTTTACTCAACAATTCATGAAAGCCTTGTCCTATAAATTCTTCAACGCCTTTAGGACGACTCCTTCCATCCTCATCAATTGGACAATCATTTACGAAGGTACCCATATCATGAAGCAAATCTTGCATGCCATCATCCTCCTCATCACCATCACCCTCATTAATATCATTCCCCATCCCATCAATGTCTACATTTGCATTATCAAGCCTTTGTACCCTAGACATAAATCTATATTCTGGTTTTTCACCATATAAAACCCAACGAGTGTATGATTGGTCCATGCCAAATCTCATTAAATGCTCACAAACATTCATTTGGGACCTCATATAAGCATTCATGCAACGACTACAAGGGCATGAAATTTCACAATCTCTTCCTTTTTTTTCCACCACAAATTTCATAAATGCTTTCACTCCATCAATGTATTCACGGGAAACCCTAACACTGTTCATCCAACTCTTATCCATTGACCAGAAACTACCTATTAATTTAACATAAAAATGACAACATCATCTTATGTCGTTGAGAATTCAATTTACACATAAAACACATTATGAACAACTTGGACTAATAATGTGGTCTTGATGATTGTATATACTTATTGCACGTAATAGCTACTATTGAAAAGGTTATGGCAATAAGTTATTAGACTACAAATGTTGTCTTGTTTACTTTACTCACATATAATCTAATCCCATTCGAGTTATCCTATACAACAAACATCCATTCTTTTCAAGTTATGACATAATTTGAAAAGAATGGATGTTGTTGTACACAACCTCACAAAACAAGATCAAATTCATCTTTTATGCCTTACTTTGATAGACATAAGATGTTTGTAGAAGGGAATAAACTAAGTTTTTTGGATAGTATTTTTAAAAAGAGGGTGGTTAATGATGAAATAATGGTATCTTAAACAGAGTAAAGAGAGCTGAAGAAGAAGGGAATGAATGAAACCAATAAAGATTATAAATTAGACTACTCAAGGTTTCTTTGAGTGAAGCAAGAACCAATTTGCTTATTACTCCAAGTGTATAAGGAATTGGGAAATTTAAAGTCTTTAAGATTACAAGCTATGATGGCATTTTTAAAATCCAACATATTTGAACTGTAAGAATAGAAAACTATGATACCAACGTAGTTTCAACATATTTGAAACTAGACTTAGTTTCAAGGTTATTATCATAATCACTAAAACAATACTCAATATTAAAATATAACCTACAATTAATAGGATTAAAGGATAACAAATTCTAAAATGCACAAACTTTTGGGACTTTTTCAATTTAGTGCTCAAAATTTTAAAATTTTCAATTAAATAGCTAACCTTTTATGACCTTAACAACTCAATTCAAAATGTTAACTCCATTAGTAAATTACCAATTTTGAAAAAAAAAACTTTGTTGTCACTCCATATGCAGTAATATAATCATATTATATAATTTAACAACAGAAGAACAATACTCACATAAATGCAAAGGCAATGAGAACATAAAGTTGTTGAGCAATATAAACATAGAAATTGCACGTGCTTAACCCATATTCAATTTTACACATAACAAGAGAAATTCCAAATACTTACCCTATGACTCTCCTCTCAATGTTGAATGCTCAATGTGAAATGGGAGACCAATTCAATCTGTCTGCACATCAAATAATTGAAATTTGTTTTAATCAATGAATTAAGCTTTGATTTATACCAAATTTGAACATCAAACCAGAATATCATAAATATTCACGGTCAACTCAGTGTTCCATCTATGGAAGACATGAGATTCGGATATAAAAGAATGTCAAAGAAAAACCTCTTCATGTGCTTGTATGTGTTGTAAGGTGACGATTACTTTAAAATGAAACCTAAGTAAACATGCAAGGATTGAAAATTGAAAGTATACAAAAGCAACAAACGTGCAATGCTCTCAGTCAATGATTATAAAATTGAACCACATCCACCTACAATTTTAATAGCTAAACTTCAATCACATTATGTAAAGAGAAATTATATCAAGCATTGTATAAAAGAATACTAGCGTATGAAGACCGAGAAGTAGGTATTCGTTATGCACAATTTACTAATACATATTACCTAGAATCAAGAAAAGGGATAATAGTAGGATCAATAAAACAAAATAATGTTATCGAGATAATTGTCGATCAACAATCAAACATCTACCGAGAATTTAACAAGATATGCATACACAAATGTTCTTGATCAAAGGATAGGAAGAACAAAAGAAAAGCATGCTTATTTGTGTGATCAGTAGGGAAACATTTCAAGTTAACTCTTAACCAAAAGAGTAAAATCTTTCTTATCAGTAAAAGTTATACAGTATGATCAATACTCCATCACCCTTGCTTCCTAAACCAATCCCAATTCTCATCTTTACTAATATGAACCGAATTAAATAGAAACCCATGATCAAGAATATATAGCATGATACAACCAAGAACGTATCAAAACCATCGACACAAAATCACATAATGTATAATTGAATCCACATTGAACAATCCCATGAAAGAAATCATAAAGGTAAATCTTTGAACTTTTTTATATATAATAATAAATTAGAAAACAAATGAGAAAAATCTATATATATATATATATATATATATATATATATATATATATTCACACATTCAAGGAGAATATTTATATAAGTTGAAAGACATTGAAAAAGAAAAGAATCCTTAATTTTATGTGTATTACATTCTTAGTTTGAGCTTTACTTATATGCTAACAAGTCGCTCATTGACACTATTATTTAACTACAAGATCTCATTAAATGATAATACTACTAGCGTGCTATTGCAGGCTATTTGCTTTCATTTACCCATTGACAATGTTCCATACTGTCGCAACTTAAGCTAAATTCAACTCTAAAACTTGAAAAACAGAGACAGAAGAGATGGCAAACTCACACAATGTAGTACAAAACAGTATCACCAATTGTAAATGAGATGAAAAACTCACAACTTTTGTCATTCAAAACCATTTTCATTACATTTTATCAATAGAGTCGACACAAAAGAAGGAGCTTGAATCAAGAAGGGAACTGTAGGAAGACTAAAAATTGAAAATGATTTCCCCTTTATATTTAACTTCAGTTCCAAATTAAAGACTATGAAAGATTATGCTAAAGTCACTAATATTTATAGAAGATGATAGAAAAAAATAAACCCATACAATTAAAATCCCAAATCACCTTCATGGCGCTTTTCACCACCGACGACGACGAGCGCCCAGACAAGAATAAATGATGGCCACCGAGTGAGACTAGGAAGAAGAGGATGAAAGGAAGCGAAGCTTAAGGCCTCCGGACTGCAACAAGCGGAGAAATCTATGGGTACCTTCAGTTCCAAATTAAACACCAACTTCAACCTTTAGCAAATCAAACACGAAGAAATAACAACAGTGGGCATCGGAATGTGTACCTTAGGAATCAACATGCGTGGAGGAGCAACGGCAGTGACATTGAGACGAGATTTGAAACCGTCTGCTTTCGTTGAGAGAGCGCAGAGAGTGGTCTGTGAGCGTGGGAGGGAAATTCTCAAAACCAATTTACCTAATGCATGTTACTCGTATTAGTTAAATGACCGAGTTCGATTTCTTTACTAACTCTTCCCGACGCTTAGTTCACAATAAAGTCGTAATATGTATTTGCCCACGCTTTAATTGTACAACGCCTCAATTGGTACATCCTTTCCGCCGCTTAAATACAACGTCGCAGAAACCTTAGTTTTTACCGACGTTTCAAAACGTCACCATAAGGATTATACAATCTGCGACGTCTCCTCAGTCAGACGTCGCAAATTGTCTTCTTTTTTTGTAGTGATAATATTAAACACACATAGATTGAGGAACCAACTAGGTTACTCACCTGAACTTCTGAGCTACCTGCCTGGAAGTCTCAGCAATATCCGTGGAATTGTCGTTCCAACGGTGCCTCTAAAACAGTCAAACAATTCCCAATTACTAAAATACACAATCAGAAATAATTTAATGATGCACATGTCTTAATTAAAAGATGTATTATGCCTATTCATGACCTTCCCGACGCTATTTCCCAATTTCACTTTCTTTTGTAAATTTCTAACTTTTCACTCAATTAATCAATAATGACTGATTTCAATTCAATAACATATCATAGAACTCCACCAGATTCATTTATACTATTTAGTTCCATTTGCCACTTTATATACACTAGGCTAATCTCACAAAAATCTCAAAACCAATATCATTTGAACTAGATCAAATTCACCTATTGTAGACTTCAATTGCATTGAATTTGCATTCATAATTCTCACAATTATAACCCAATTATCAGAAACCATCCTTAGGCTACAATAGGAAACCATAATCGACTTTCTTTCTATAATTGAGATCCCACTAATTTAAATTCGAACTCTCATTCTTTACCTCAATTGTAGACCTCATTCTCTAGTTCATAACGAATCAAGAATCACTTCAATTGGAGGTCTATACCATAAGTTATGCCCCATAAATAGAAATACATCCAAATCAAAATTTTATTCCTCGCCGCGGCGTGGAAAACGTTCGCCACGGTGAACACCTTCCTGCGCCTTGCCGCGACACCTACAGATAACCTCGTCGCGGCGAAATATTCATTCGCTCGCCGCGGCGTCTCGCGTGGCTCGCATTGGCGAGCACGCTTTTTCTCGTCACGGCGTAGCCTTTTTCAGACGTCGCGATGTGTGGGCCTCCTCTTCTTCTCCGTTCGATTTTTCCTCCATTTTCACTCTCTAAAACCAGCATTAAGCACCCAAAACTACCCAATCCTTTGTAATATATGTCATAAATGCATCAAACAACAATAAATAACAACATTAAACCATTAAACTTACCAATCAAAACTCAAATCCGTAAACCCAAAATATCTGAAAATCTCTCAAACTCTAACACCCACGGTGATCTTCCATAGCTAAGCCAAGCATCAACATCTCCAAGGTTCTAGTAGATCTTCAACCACAATGAAAGAGAACAGGTAAGAATCTCCAAGGGGAAGGATCAAATCGTCGAAGGGAAGAGGTAGGAGAAGGGGAAAAGCCTTGGGTTTTTAAGATGTAACAAAGAGGGATTTTGAACTTAGGCAATATAAAGGGTTAATTTAACCTAAAGCTCATAAAACATAAGTCCTCAATTTCATTAAATTTCAGTCTCTAAATTCCAATGGCTCATGATAAAAATTCCTAAACTCACAAATCTAAATTTCCCATTGCCATTGGACAAATATTTCAGTACCATACGGTCAACCGGTCTGTCACTCCAAAATTTCCAGTCCGGATATTTTCTCCCGAATTTCCAGAAAATTCCTAAAGTTCACTGTCAACTGGCGATCACTCTAAAACATTTCCTATTCACATTTTTAGACCCAATTCTTCCAAAATTCCTAATAAATCATAATCAATTCTAATTATCTCATAATTTCTAATTTCATATCAGTATCAAAATCAAAAGCCGGAAAAATGTCATGAATGCATGTACCTATAAGTGCCTGTGCAAAAGACTCAGTCCTCTACAATTAGAGGTCAAATGAATGCTCAGTCAATAATGTGCGGTAAAAATCCTAACCCATCTCAATTTACCAATATAACCTTCCCATCGGTGACGAGATGTTACATAGTCCTTACCTCCCATTTATTAATTCCCAATCACTAAAATTTCATAAACCTTCCCTCTACCATCCAATTTAACTTCCTTTATAAATAAAATACCTATGGCCTCCCTCCCTAATTATCAAGAAAACAACACAACATAACCAAACTCTTTAAACCAAAACAATTCTAAAAGTTGCACAAACTCAAAATCCACTACCAAAATTTGTCCTTTTAACCAACTACTCTTTTAACCTCCAAACTTTAAACACCATTGAAGAAAATTCAATGCAGACAGGGCGTGTTGAAAAAAACAAAAATGAATTAAAAGGAAAGGAACTCAATGTTGTGCAAAATTCAATAGGAAGTCCAGTAAAAAGTAAAAAGATATGGGCTTGATAAGCTCTTCAACATTATGATTATAGCTTGGAATATAATGGGCTTGAATTACCCCAAAAAATAACAAAAAATGCAACATTTCATCAAATAAAAAAACTATTTTTTGATAGGCATGCTAAAATAAAAATCAATGAGTCAAATTTGAATAAAGGATTACGATTTTTAGGGGAAAAATGGAGAAAATTTTCTAATCATGCTCATCGAAGGCTAGGTATAATTATATTAGCTTACAAACCAAATGATATTCAGATGCTCAACACAAAATAAACCAAGCAATTTCTATATATGGAAGTGTTTTCATATCCATTTTAAGAAAGGATCGAAGTTACCTTTGTCTATGCTGCTAAGTATGGTTTTTAAAGAAATAAGCTATGGAAAGACATAAAGGAGTTAGCAAAAATGTTTAAGGCTTCATGGATTGTAAAGGAATTAACGGTCTGTTTGTTTCACAGAATGGAATAGATAAGGAATATAATAGTTATTATTTGGAATAGAAAAGATGAGGAATGGAATAGAATGTGTATTACTTTGTTTGGTTTAAGGAGTGGAATAGATAAAGAATTTCTATTTCATTGTTTGGTTTGAAAATATAAACTTGGAATAGAAAAGGAATAACTAACAAAAGATTTAAATATTATTATTATTATTATTATATTTATTTATTATTACAATTATTATTTTTATTTATTTATTTATTTATTTATGATTATGATTATTATTTGTTATTTATGATTATTATTATTTATTTGTTATTATTATTATTATTTATTATTATTAGTTATTATTATTATTTGTTATTTATTTATTTATTTATTATTATTATTTATTTTATTATTATTATTTATTATTATTAGTTATTTATTATTATTATTATTATTAACATTATTATTATTATATTTATTATTACCATTATTATTATTATTTGTTATTTTATGTATTTATTTATTTATTATTATTATTATTTATTAGTTATTTATTATTATTATTATTAATCTTTTATTATTTGTTTATTTAGGGTTTATTATTATTATTAATAATTATTATTATTATTACTATTCTTATTATTATTATGATAATAATGATAATAATAATAATAATAATAATAATAATAATAATAATAATAATAATAATAATAATAATAATAATAATAATAATAATAACAACAACAACAACAACAATAATAATAATAATAATAATAATAATAACAACAACAACAACAACAACAACAACAACAACAACAACAACAACAACAATAATAATAATAATAATAATAATAATAATAATAATAATAATAATAATAATAATAATAATAATAATAACAACAACAACAACAACAACAACAACAACAACAATAATAATAATAATAATAATAATAATAATAATAATAATAATAATAATAATAATAATAATAATAATAATAATAATAATAACAACAACAACAACAACAACAACAATAATAACAATAATAATAATAATAATAATAATAATAATAATAATAATAATAATAATAATAATAATAATAATAATAATAATAATAATAATAATAATAATAATAATAATAATAAGAACAACAACAACAACAACAACAACAACAACAAGAATAATAATAATAATAATAATAATAATAATAATAATAATAATAATAATAATAATAATAATAATAATAATAATAATAATAATAATAATAATAATAATAATAATAATAATAATAATAATAATAATAATAATAATAATAATAATAATAATAACAAGAAGAAGAAGAAGAAGAAAAAGAAGAAGAAGATAGGTTTAGCTATTCATTGATTAGTTAAAGATAGGTTGGGGTGAGGTTTGGCTATTCTTCAAATTTGAAGAGTAGCTTTTACCCAAGATTAGTTATTCCTAGCTCTCTTTTTAACCAAACATAGGTTTAGGAATAAGTTAGGAATATATTAGGAATAGCCATTCTATTCTAGTGTACCAAACCGACCATAAGAGATTGCCTTAGTAATTTAGGACTGACGGATCTCTCGTAAATAGGAAATCTATATACCTGGACTAATAGACAATAAGGTAACTTTCATTTAAGGGAAAAACTAGACAAGGGGCTAGTAAATTCATATTTAATAGATAAATTTCATAATATAGTGGCTTGGTTTACCAATCTTGGGATCTCATATCACTTCCCATTGGAGATTAAAATGGCTCAACATATAAAAAAAGTTAAGAACCCCATTTTGGTTCTTTAACTTTTTAATTGAGTTGGAAGGATATGAGAACATAATAACTCAATGTTTGAATTGTTTAGTTGAGGGCTTTGAATCTTTCAAGCTAGTTGTTAGATTGAAGATCATAAGGGAGGAACTAAAAAATCTCCACAAGAAAAACTCCAAAGATGACATTTTTAAAGATGTAAATAAACAAATGATTGAACTGAATGACCTGCAGACTTAGTTACACAATAACCTAGGAATTAGGATTTGAAAAGAACGTAGAAAGCAAAGCTGAATTCTTAGCTCTCCTCATTGGAAACCTATAACACTTTTTAAAAGAAAAAAGTACGAATCACCTATACAAAAGAAGGGGACTCAAACACTAACTTTTTAAGATGCATTCAAAATAGAAGAAATATCAACAAAATCTAAGGAATCCTTCATCCTATAGGAATCTTTTGTTATGAATAATACAAATATAAATAGATAGCATTTCTGCCATTTCAAAGGTTTTCTAGGTGCTGATTCCTCTACCACAAGCTTAATCTCTTAACTTTGAAAGTTAGTCTTCCCCTCCTTAAGTCAATCCCAATTACATGCCCTCTTAGCTCCTATTTCTAACTCTGAAATCAAATATACCCTTTTTAGCTTCAATCTTAATAAGTCCTTATGACGAAATTATCTTGATGCATATTTCTTCCAAGGGTCCTAAAGTTCACTAAAGCCTCATATTTATAATACGTTTAAGGAGTTCCTTAACTTAAGTTCCCTACTTACAGAAATAAACAAGACCTTCCTATTCTTAGTCGTCAAAGTATCTATGTTGGATCCCGTTCCCGGAGCCCAACATTCGGGGACACCAACCTTGAGCTTCTTGGCTTGCAGGGTTATAAGCTGTCACTCCACAATCGTGGTGAGCGCACACTAGTTAACCACCAAAGATAAAAGTTGACTTATTCATACCAATTGTAGCTTTAAGTCTTTAATTTTCTTTGAAGGAAAAATCATCTCAATTGGAGCTCTATAGCTCAAGATATGCTTAAAAAGCCTAAGTGTGCTCATGCCCCAAACATGCTCTCCTAATCAACCCCTCACTTACTTTAATGCAAACTTTCTCAATTCAACTTCAAATGGTACCAATTTCTATGTAGAGGAATATATATGTCTTAGGAATCTATTGGTCTAAGAGTCACCTCAATTGGAAGTCAGATGAGGGAGTTATTCCCAAAAGAATAAACTATGTTCACACCCTAAATCATTTTGGACCTCTCTTGGAACGATCGCCATAACAATCAATCTAGAAGTTGGATTGAGTTCGCTTTTAGACCATGACAAAGAAGACATCTAGACCTACAACTCTCATGAAGACCTCAAAATGAGATTCGGCCTGAAACCATGTAAAAAATAACAATCTTTCCCGTGCATGTCTGTTTAACGGACATGCATCCAGCTTAGGTGGCCAAAATGACCCGAGAATGTTCGTTAAACGGACATGGATGTCCATTTAACGGACCTTCAATGTCTCTCTAAAGCCTCCAATCTTCAACCTAACATCATAAACACTTGCACACTTCCCAAATTCACTCATTATAAAGCCTAAATACTTCATAATAACTCAAACACCAAGTTCAACTCACTAAATTTTAACATCTGAACTTAATTAGTTCATCAAAACCACAAATTTCTAACATTCATCAAGCTATCACCAACACAAATCATATATAGCACTCTAACAAGTAACATTCATATCTTTCCATTCCCACACCCAAAAATCACAAACCTCATATCATTGGAAAGGTAGAAAGTTCGTCTCCAACTTTCAAAAAGAAGCTTTTTACCAATTATACCCAGAAAAACCCAGAATTCCCCTTTTTTCATTTAGAACACAATCCTTCCCTTTTGAACATGTGGAAAGTAGCAATGCAAAGATTTGAAAAGCTATAAACAACCATAATGCATATGCATTTCATTTTCATCCAAATAAGTGTTTTATAATGCTTTAGTGGGCATTTTAAGCCACTTACATAAAAATCCAAATTACAAACTTAACAAAAATAACATTTTCCCAAAATGCATCTAAAGCATTGGTTTACAAAAGTTAACTTGAAATACAAAATAATCCAATTCTAGAGCAATGCCTCTAAGCTCAATCGTCGATCTCGTGCTCCTCACCTGGAGATGGGACGGAATGGGAGGGGGTGAGCTTACGCTCGTGGGTAACACGTTTATATCCGGTAATAAGCCAAAAACCAGCAAAACATTCATAATTATAACAATTTCTTAACTTTGTCAAACCAAAATCACAATTATCACAAGTTAAACATTTTTCAAGCTTTTTGACATATGCAAACACACAAACATATTACAAATGGCTTGGCAAGTCCATAAACATGAAGAACTACACAATTCCATAAAATGGCCTTGTGTAGTCGTAAACTTGAGGGAGTCTTAAAAGGAGCTCCGTGCCATTAACGGGCAGGCGGGAGAAGTCTTGACTTGGTCAACGTGCACGTGACAATTTCTTGGATGGACTATACTGAACCCAAATAACATATAATTTATGCACTGAAAAATATTTTGCCCAAATGGCACATTCTTGAAAACTTGATTTCATGAGCATGACATATATCATGTGCATTTCTAGCATCATTTCACAATTCACACAATCGAAATCTCATACCAAACATAACAACTATCTTTCATCTCAATCAAAGCAACAATTACCATACTTGCAAAGCAATTAGAACTTATTTCCAAAATTCGCACACAACCACCCCATAAGGCAAATTTTCAACCATTTGAAAACCATAAATGCTTACTTAAAAAGTAGTTGGAAAGATCATTTATTACATTTATGGAAGAATATTTAATAGCCTATTAACTCAAATATAAAAATGTCACCCACCTTGATTCCTTGCTTGTAGACCTTGCTCAAAATGTCTCTCCCCTTGCTCCACTTCCCTTCTTTGATTTCCTTTAACAATAGCCACAAAATTGCATTCAATAGGAATCCCAAATTGAACAACCCATAACACCTAATCACTAAAATTGACTTTAGAAAACTCAAACCCATACATTTCTAAGCTATCTAAACCCAAAACCACCTCAAAATTCAAAACATTGAAAAACCATTACCTTGAATCTTCACCCAACCAAGGGGTTTCTTGGCTCAAATGGAAACTTGAACCTTCCTCTAGCTTTTCCTCCTTGGTTTTACCCCATAACCCCCTTGAATTCCAAGAAAAAGGAAAACCCTAACTTACTCTTATTTTTCTCCTCCCTTCTCTCCACCTACAACTCTCTCTCTCTTCTCTTCTCTCAATTTTTGTTTTCCCTCTCTTCCTTTGCAAGCCAAGCCTTATTTCTTCCCTTTTATACCATCACTAATGCTAAAAAGTCCAAAATGCCCTTACTTATTAGCCTAGGAATTTAAATGCTTAAGTGACATGCCCATAATGCCCTTATTGCAACTTATCCCTTCTAACACTTCAATTTAAATCACCTAAGCCATTTAACCTTATTAACATTAACATGTCAATTAAGGTCCCATACAAATTAATCTATCAAGACCTTAAAATTCATCAAATCATGCTTGATTAAAAAAAAATTCAGAGGCCAACATTTCTCCCCCTTAAGGAATTTCTTCCTCGAAATTCTTACCTGGTTCATTGAAGAGGTGTGGATACTTCTCCTTCATAGCTTCGAAGGGCTCCAACGTAGCCTCTTCAACTGAATGATTTCTCCACAAGACTTTAAGTAGTTGGACTGTCTTGTTCCTGAGGACTTTCTCTTTAGTTTCCAAAATTTCCACTGGAATCTCCTCATAATTCAGATCATCACTCAACTGAAATTCAGTGATCTGAATGATGTGGGATGGATCCGATCTATACCTCCTCAGTATGGAGACATGAAAGACATCATGGATCTGAGACAATTCCGTGGGTAGCGCTAATCTGTAGGCTAGTGGTCTAATCCTCTCAAGAATTTCATAGGGACCCACATATCTCGGACTCAACTTGCCCTTCTTGCCAAACCTCATAACTCCCTTCCAAGGAGACATCTTAAGGAATACTTTATCACCGATCTCATACTCCATCTCCTTCCGGTGTGCATCAATATAGCTCTTCATTCTATCCTGAGCTGCCTTAAGCCGTTGCTTAATCAGATTAACCTTGTCCACTGTCATCTGCAATAATTCTGGTCATATCAGTTTCCTCTCTCCTTCTTCATCCCAACATATTGGAGTTCGAGATCTCCTTCCATACAGTGCTTCATAAGGAGCCATCTGAATGCTCGAATGGTACGAATTATTATAAGCAAATTCGACCAATGACAAATGTTCATCCCAAGCTCCTTTAAAGTCCATCACACATGCTCTAAGCATTCCCTCAAGGGTCCGAATGGTCCTCTCAGATTGACCATCCATTTGGGGATGAAAAGTTGTGTTAAAATTCAACTTGGTCCCTAAGGCCTCTTGCAAGCTTCCCCAAAATCTCGAAGTAAATCGAGGATCCCTATCAGAAACTATAGAATCTGGAATCCCATGCAATCTCACTATCTCATCAATGTACTTCTTCACTAGCACATGTAAGGAATCGGTCTGTCTAATTGCTAAAAAATGGGCTGACTTCATCAACCGATCAATAATGACCCATATGGCATTATGCTTCCTACTAGTCTTGGGCAAACCCATCAGAAAATCCATAGTTACCTATTGCCACTTCCATTCAAGAATGGACAATGGCCTTAACATGCCTGAAGGTGCTTGGTGTTCAACCTTGACTTGCTGACACACTAGACACCTACTCACATAATCCGCTACATCTCTTTTCATACCTTCCACCAGAAATGCTCCTTCAGATCTCTATACATCCTGGTGCTACCAGGGTGCATGGCATAAGGCGCATTATGTGCCTCATCCAGAATCTTATCTTTCACTTTTTTGACATTCGGGATACAAAGTCTGCTTTTGACAACCATAAGTCCATCATCTCTCACTATCACTTCGGATTTCTTGCCATTTTGAATTTTTTCTCGGAGCTTACTCAACTCTGCATCCTGTGCTTGTAACTCCATAACTTTCTCCTTGAGTATTGGCCTCACTCTGAAATTTGCAATTATACAATCTGGTTCCTCCTGCTTCAAGCTTATCCTGAGCTTCGCCATTTCTTTCAATAACGGTAAATAAATTGTCTGAACATGAGCTATCGATGTTTTCCTACTCAAGGCATCCGCCACTACACTTGCCTTTCCTGGATGATATTCAATCATTAAATCATAATCTTTGAGCAACTCTATCCACCTTCGCTGTCTCAAATTCAATTCCTTCTGACTTAACAAATATTTGAGGCTCTTATGATCAGTAAAAATCTTCGTCTGCACCCTATACAAATAATGTCTCCAAATCTTTAGGAAAAAAAACCACTGCTTCCAATTCCAGATCATGGGTTGGGTAATTCAGTTCATAAGGCTTTAGCTGTCGCGAGACATAAGCTATTACCTTGTCTCCTTGCATCAACACGCAACCCAAACCCTTCCTTGAAGTATCACTATATACTGTATAACCCTCCTCCCCAGTGGGCAAGATCAGAAAAAGAGCACTTGTCAATCTGTGTTTGTAACATCCCACCCCCTACTAGAAAGGTAAAATAGTAAAATTGGCTTAGGATGAGATGGATCGGAATGACTTAGGACTGTCCATGCATACTGATACTTGTAACCAGTGAAATCTGTGTACATGAAATTACGGTACATGCATACATGACGTTCCCGGTTTTCGTGCCTATGACAATTTTATTGGGATTAACGTAAATTTTGAGTTTGAAAAATTATTCGAGTGTGCCATAAATTGTTTTCTAATTTAAGGATTTTCAGAAATTTTTCGAGAAAATTCCTGATCGAAAAAATCGCCAAGTGGCTTAACTGGTCTATTTTCAGAATCTAAAATTTCAATCCAATGGCACCGCATTATTGGGTATATTATTTTGAGATTGAAATTAGGGTCATTGGACTAGAATGGGTCAAATTTTATTAGATTTCTAACTCCTATTACAATTTTGTTTTATTACTATTTTGTTTTATTCTTTTAAATTGGCCATGTGTCATGAGACACATCTCCATTTTCTTTAAATGCTGGCTGGGTTCTCGACTCTTCTTGTGAAGGCATAAGAGATGAACTTTCTTCTTTATTTCTTTAGCCAACCGAAACTCTCTCTTCCTCCCTCTTCATTAAATTTTCAGATATCCTCCAACTTAAGTGCTTTATTTACAAACTTAAACCTCCTACTTCCTTATATGCTTGTAAATTCAAACCTTCTACCTTCTTACCATGATGACAACCATGTATGAGGATTAGGAAGTAGAGAAGGTGGAGAAGTTGGTGTTGTATGGAAGAGGGGAAAACTTGATTAAGTAAGCTTTTGTTTTAAGCTTTGGTTGTTTATTTAATGAATCATAGTTATTAGATGCATTCATTTGGTGTTATGGTGCATGAAAGATGATGTATGATGCATAATTAGAGTTTGAATTGTTGGATAAAGTATGCTTGTGTAAGGTATGAATGAGGGTTAGTGAATGAATATGGTTTAGATTGTTTTGAGCTTGGTTTTGATTGATTCTTGATGACTACTCTTGCATGGAATTTATGAAGTAAGTGCTGCCAAATTGAGATGGGTATTCCTAGTGAATGTATGAATGTTGTAGGGACTGATTTTGTGCCCATTTGGATGCTTAGTGATGTGTTATTGGCATTGAAAATGATAGAAGTTAAGTTTAGTACCAAAGCTGGAAAATTGGTTTTTGACCTATTACACTGATTTAAGCATAACTCATTGTGTGGTTATCCAAATGAGGCAAGGTTTGTTCCCACTGAAACTTTGAGATGTGGGCTTCAATTTTGTGTGAAATAGGTGTTGTTAAATTATAATGTTAGAAGGTCGAAAATTTGCATGGAAAAGTTCTGTTTTGGGGTCTGTGAACAGTAACCGACACTATGACCTGATTATTTTGCTGATTTTGTAAATTAATTGATATGGAATTTGGGAAAAGAGTCTTCATGAAAGTTGTAGCATATTGAGTTAACTTTCCATTACCACTGATCTTGCTATTTTCGAGTTGTATATTAAGAGTTATGACCTGATAACTATTGACTGTTTTATGTATTGAGTGAACCTAGCTGGATTAGCAAATGTGGTGTACATTCTGTTTTGGAATAATTTTAGTAATTTTGTGAACTGAACTGGTTTTAGGGTCTACTGAAGAGTTTTAGATAACACATTGATCTTGAAATTGGTGTATGGCATGTAATTTTTGGAAATCAGATGTGGGAGATATGGAATTTCAAAAGCTGAACTTACATTGTGATGTTAAGTGTTGATTAGGTCAGTAACTTGCATAACAGATTTGAAATTGTTAGAAATCGAATTGGAGATTGAGTTCTTCATGAAACTTGAAGTTTGAGGAGTTATCTGTTCAGGGACATAAAGTTTGAATTTTTCTGACTTGTGTACAGGGAGATATGTTTGTTATAAGTTTACTGTTCAAATTGCATGGTTTCAGGGACAGTAACATTGAGTGAATTAATTGACTTGTTTAGCAATGGAATTTGATTTTGGGTTGTTCATGAAAATTGTAGATGACATTGTGAACTTATTGATAATATTTATGTGGTAAGTTTTAGCTGAATAATCAGTGAGTTCTTGTATTTGTAAGTTACTGTCCTGTGTTGATGAGTTTAGAGTAGGCAGTAGCTTGGATGGGATTTTTGACACCCTTAGAGGTGGAATTACTTTTTGTGGTCTTCTTGAGAATTGTAGAGGGTTTCATAAGCTTTCCAATGAGGTATAGTTTGTATTTTCTAAATTGTGTGCTAAGAATTATGGTTGTTAGAAATTCAGATTGACAATAGGAAAAGAAAAGGGAAGGAAGAGAGGTAGAATTTATTATTATTTTATTTTATTTGGCATTATGACCTAATGGTTTCTTTTGTCAATTTCTTTTCCGTCCGACGTCCGATTGACCTGATTCTTGAGGCATCGGATTCGTGACACATTGAATTTCATTTTGTGAGAAATTGGGAATTTTAGACGGAAATTGACGTAGCCCTGTAACGGAACATTTAATTCTTGTTTTGTTTAATTGGGGACTTATAGAGGTCCCAATGCATGCACCGTCACCGCCAATAAGTTTCTAAATTTAGATGGAATTTTTATGACAGGAAAATTTTGGATTAGGGCCGGGAATGCCATGAACATGCATTATACACGTTTTAATCATTCCATGTGCATTAGTTGGTCACTCTAACTATACAGTTAGTAATGTTTGCCTATTTTAATTGCTATAGAGGCTCAGTTGGACCGTAGATCCACGGACTTGGCAGAGACTTCCCGGCAATAGCTCGGAAGTTATTAGGTGAGTAACCTAGATGGTTTCTCAATTTTTATGTGTTTAATATCTCGCAATTATGCCATGTGGAGATAATGGATGGGAACATGTGTGTTTGATTTTGATTGATTTCGGACCATGGGTGTCTGAAATATTTGGAATGAGATATCGAAGTGCTGGAATTGATTTTCATGTGACTACTTGGGATAGACATATGTGAATATGTTAAATAGGAATCGGTTATGGTGTGGATTTGGATATTTACATTCATACATAATTGCATGATCAAGAATGGCGGTTGTGAGAAGCGATAACGAGAGCTTTAAGCTCAACGGATTGGGCCTTGAGTCCACAAATGATCTAAAGCCTATGGCTCACCGATTAACGCGCCTTTAAGGGACAGTTTCAGCGCCAACACAACAACAAATTAAATTGAAAGGCCTCATACACATTTCATGTGCATTTGAATTGGATTCTTTCGATCGATAACGTGATAATCATGTGGTACTTCCGAATGTGTTTGAGTGATATAGCTATGTGAATCTGTGAATATGCATGAATTGGGTGAACCATCGATGATGGTTTCTTCGAGTTCACAAACTCACCCAACATTGCAACTATTTTTCAGAATCAAGAGTACCCGTTAGTGAACCGTGTATGGTTACTACAAGAGAGTCGGTGTCCGATGTCGGAATCATTCACGTCTGCAGATTCGTGTTATCTTGACTTTGTGTAAATTTATATTCCGCAAAATTGTATTGAATTGATTGAGGGCCCTAATTGATAAATATTATTTGACATGTGATCTTTGATAAAGTGTATGACTAAAAGGGTTTTTGTATCACGCCGAATCGCTTATTTTAATTTCGCAGACTCGATTGGTTTTTCAAAAAAAAAATCATAATGAGTTTTAACACTGCAGTGACTGCTCTAGCATACTACCCTCGCGGGTCGCGGGCTCGGATATCACCGTCGATGTCGGGTTCGGGTCTCGTGGGAGTGGGGTGCTACAGTGTTTCAACTCTTCAAAACTCTTTTGACATTTATCATTCCAGACAAACTTTTGATTCTTTCTCAACAACTTTGTCATAGGAGCAGCTATCATCGAGAATCCTTCAACAAATATCCTATAATATCCTACTAGACCTAGAAAACTTCTTATTTCTGCCATTGTCGTTGGTGCATGCCAATTCACTATTGCTTCAATTTTTCTTGGATCAACATGTACCCCATCTTTAGAAGTCACATGTCCAAAGAAAATCACTTCGTGAAGCCATAATTCACATTTACTGAATTTGGCATAAAGCTCTTTCTCCCTTAATCTCTGCAACACTATCCTGAGATGTTCCTCATGTTCTCCTTCACTCTTGGAATAAACTAGAATGTCATCGATAAACACTATGACAAATTGATCCAGAAATTCCTTGAAGACCCTATTCATAAGATCCATAAATGTAACCGAAACATTGGTCAGTCCGAAAGGCATGACCAGAAACTCATAATGCCCGTAACGTGTCCTGAAGGCTGTCTTGCTTACATCAGACTCCTTGATTTTGAGTTGATGATAGCCTGACCTGAGATCAATCTTGGAAAAGACCCTTGCCCCCTGCAACTGGTCAAACAAATCATCAATCAAAGGTAGAGGGTACTTGTTCTTAACAGTTACCTTGTTGAGTCTCCGGTAATCGATACACATATGCCATGTCTCATCCTTCTTCCTGATAAACAGAACCGATGCTCCCCAAGGTGACGAGCTCGGTTTGATGAACCCCTTCTCTAACAACTCCTCCAGCTGTTTCTTAAGCTCCTTTAGCTCCGCTGGAGCCATTCTATACGGTGGTATAGAAATTGGTGCGGTTCCGGGAATCAAGTCAATAGCAAACTTGATTTCCCTCACCGGTGGCAAACTAGGTAACTCCTTTAGAAATAAACCTGGAAATTCCTTCACTACTGGAAAATCCTCTAACCTTGCTTCATTCACCTCGGTGTCCACAACATGTGCCAAGAAGGCTTCACACCCCTTTTCGATCATCCGTTCGGCTAGCAAAGCCGAAACAATTTTGGGCAGTGCTATTTTCCTTTCTCCTCGAAACATCACCTTCTCACCATTTCCAAGGTCAAACTCTACCTCCCTAAGGCTACAGTCCAACTTCGCATGGTACTTCTCTATAGCATCCATTCCCAATATAACATCTAAGCCCTTCAACTCTAGGGGTAAAAGGTCTACTACCAGTCTAGCACCCTCAATAACTAGTTCACAGTCTCTATATACTCGACTGATTATCACATTCCTCCCTAGAGGTATACTAACAATTAAGGGACTACTCAAAGGCATTGAATTCACAGCATGTAAAGTCACACTTGCAAAAACAAAAGAATACGTCGAACCAGAATCAATCAACACAAAAACTGCAGAATTAAATAATTGAGCCATACCCGTAACAACTTCAGGAGCAACTGCAGCTTCCTCTCTGGTAATGGAAAATACCCTGGCTTGTGCCTGACCCTGGCCCCTTGGTCTCCCTAGAGGGTTAGCCTTCCTCACAGCTCCAGAACTGCCCACTTTATTGACTGACCTAGGTCCCACTGCCTCTTCTTGGGGCTTCATTGTGACCCTCCCGCCTCGACTACACTGGGACAATCCCTGATCATGTGTCCCTTCTCACCGCATCGAAAGCAAGCTCCAAGTAGCTTGAGACACTCTCCTTTATGAAGTTTCCGCAATGCTCACATTGGGAGTTTGTGTATCTGCTTCTTCCCGTCCTTCCTGTGCCTCCCACACTTGAAGTTTACACTGAAACTGCCCTGGCCTGCTTCTTTTTGGCGGGACCACTACTGCCCACCTCACTTTGTGTATGAAAGCTCCTTGTACTTCTCTCAGGCACTGGAGCACTCATTCCCTTCCTAGAAGACTGCTCTCGGTTCTTCCTTTTCCTGTTCACTTCAGACTTGATATTCTCTAATTTTTTAGCCTGGAGTGCGGCATCTACCAATTGCTGGTAGTCACACAAATTGTGGATCAAAAACTTCTCTTTGATCCCAAGGTGAAGTCCGCCCTCAAATTTGCGGCACTTATCCTCTTCATTCGCCACAATATTGGCCGCATACCGAGACAACTGGGTGAACTTCGGCTCGTACTCACTCACACTCATCTCCCTCTGTGTGAGATTCAGGAATTCTCTAGCCTTCTCTTGCTTATAAACCCTCAAGAAGTACTTCCTTTGGAAAGCTTCCAAAAAGTCCCTCCATGTCAGCACTGGAGGCACAGCTTGACTGTGGGGCACTGACTCCCACCAGTGAAGTGCATCTCCCTGCAGCAAGTTGGCTACATAATCCAGTTTCTCTTCATCAGAACACTTCATCTGAATCAGGACCCTCTTGGTCCTCTTTAACCATGCTTCACCTCTTGTGGTTGGTAGTCCCATCAAGTCCATGCCCCATACTTATGAGCTTATCATATTGCCCACCTCTCCACCGGAGCTGGTACTGAGCCAGGATCCTGGCCCATGGCATAGGTGAAAGCCTGGGTAAAGGCTTGAAAGAATTGCGGATCCATTTGAGGCATCGGAGGAGGCGGTGGAGGCACCTCATGCTGCACACTAGGTGTCTCAACATCTGGAGCAGGATGAGTCCCCGCATCTTGTGGGACATACGATTCATCTGTACTCCCTTGGCGAGAGCCAGATCGAGTCAGAGCTCCTTGAGTTTTTTTCGAGGCAGCATAATCACTCCTTCAATTTAAAACCATTGAAAAACTTTAGTTCATGTAAAACAGTTTCAAATCATGCAAAACAATTCAAAACAATGCAAGCTGTTCATTTAAAACAATGCATATGGATCATGAAAAATAATGCATAATCACTTGATCCTTGAAAACCACCCACTTAGGTTCCTAGGAGATCACAAAACCTAGTCGCTCTGATACCACAACTGTTGGACCCCATTCCCGGAGCCCAACATTCGGGGACACAAACCTTGAGCTTCTTACCTTGCAGGGTTATTAGCTGTCACTCCACAATCGTGGTGAGCGCACACTAGTTAACCACCAAAATCAAAAGTTGACTTATTCATACCAATTGTAGCTTTAAGTCTCTAATTTTCTTTGAAACAAAAATGATCTCAATTGGAGCTCTATAGCTAAAGATATGCTTAAAAAGCCTAAGTGTGCTCATGCCCCAAACATGCTCTCCTAATCGACCCCTCACTTACTTTAATGTAAACTTTCTAAATTCAACTTCCAATGGTGCAAATTTTTAAGTATAGGAAGATATATGTCTTAGGAATCTATTGGTCTAAGAGTCACCTCAATTGGAGTTCGGATGAGGGAGTTATGCCTAAAAGAATAAACTATGTTCACACCCTAAATCATTTTGGACTTCTCTTGGCGCGATCGCCATAACATTCACTATAGAAGTGGTATTGATTTCATTTTTAGACCATTACAAAGAAGACATCGAGATCTACAACTCTAATGAAGACCACAAAATGAGATTCGGTCTCCAACCATGTAAAAAATAACAATCTTTCCCTTGAATGTCCGTTAAACGGACATGCATCGAGCTTAGGTGGCCAAAATGACCCGAGAATGTCCGTTAAATGGACATCCATGTCCGTTTAACGGACATAGACTGGCCAAAGGTTGTTTTTCCACTAGAGAAGGTCCGTTAAATGGACATCCATGTCCGTTTAATGGACATTGGGGCTCCCCAAAGCCTCCAATGTCTCTCCAAAGCCTCCAATCTTCAACCTAACATCATAAACACTTGCACACTTCCCAAATTCACTCATTATAAAGCCTAAACACTTCATAATGACTCAAACACCAAGTTCAACTCACTAAATTTTCACATCTCAACTTAATTAGTTCATCAAAACTACAAATTTCTAACATTCATCAAGTTATCACCAACACAAACAATATAGAGCACTCTAACTTGTAACATTCATATCTTTCCATTACCACACCGAAAAATCACAAACCTCATATCGTTGGAAAGCTAGAAAGTTCTTCTCCAACTTTCAAAAAGCAGTTTTTTCCCAATTCTACCCAAAAAATCCCAGAATTCCCCTTTTTTATTTAGAACACAATCCTTCCCTTTTGAACATGTGGAAAGTAGCAATGCAAAGATTTGAAAAGCTATAAACAAAAAATAAGTGTTTTACAATGCTTTAGTGGGCATTTTAAGCCACTTACATCAAAATCCAAATTACAAACTTAAAAAAAATAACATTTTCCCAAAATGCATCTAAAGCATTGGTTTACAAAAGTTAACGTGAAATACAAAATAATCCAATTCTGGAGCAATGCCTCTAAGCTCAATCGTCGATCTCGTGCTCCTCACCTGGAGATGGGACGGAATGGGAGGGGGTGAGCTTATGCTCGTGGGTAACACGTTTATATTCGGTAATAAGCCAAAAACTAGCAAAACATTCATGATTATAGCAATTTCTTAACTTTGTTAAACCAATATCACAATTCTCACAAGTTAAACATTTTTCAAGCCTGTCGACACATGCAAACACACAAACATATCACAAATGGCTTGGCAAGTCCATAAACATGACGAACTACACAATTCCATAAAATGGCCTTGTGTAGTCGTAAACTTGAGGGAGTCTTAAAAGGAGCTCCGTGTCACTAGCGGGCAGGCGGGAGAAGTCTTGACTTGGTCAATGTGCACGTGACAATTTCTTGGATGGACTATACCGAACCCAAATAACATGTAATTTATGCACTGAGAAATATTTTGCCCAAATGACACATTCTTGAAAACTTGATTTCATAAGCATGACATATATCATGTGCATTTCTAGCATCATTTCACAATTCACACAATCGAAATCTCATACCAAACATAACAACCATCTTTCAGCTCAATCAAAGCATCAATTACCATACTTGCAAAGCAATTATAACTTATTTCCAAAATTCGCACACAACCACCCCATAGGGCAAATTTTCAATCATTTAAAGAACCATAAATGCTTACTTAAAAAGTAGTTGGAAAGATCATTTATTACATTTATGGAAGAATATTTATTAGCCTATTAACTCAAATATAAAAATGTCACCCACCTTGATTCCTTGCTTGTAGACCTTGCTCAAAATGTCTCTCCCCTTGCTCCACTTCCCTTCTTTGATTTCCTTTAACAATAGCCACAAAATTGCATTCAATAGGAATCCCAAATTAAACAACCCATAACACCTAATCATTAAAATTGACTTTAGAAAACTTAAACCCATACATTTCTAAGCCATCTAAACCCAAAATCACCTCAAAATTCAAAACATTGAAAAACCCTTACCTTGAATCTTCACCCAACCAAGAGGTTTCTTGGCTCAAATGGAAACTTGAACCTTCCTCTAGCTTTTCCTCCTTGGTTTTACCCCAAAGACCCCCTTGAATTCCAAGAAAAAGGAAAACCCTAACTTGCTCTTCTTTTTCTCCTCCCTTCTCTCCACCTACGACCCTCTCTCTCTTCTCTTCTCTCAATTTTCGTTTTCCCTCTCTTCCTTTGCAAGCCAAGCCTTATTTCTTCCCTTTTATACCATCACTGATGTTAAAAAGTCCAAAATGCCCTTACTTATTAGCCTAGGAACTTAAATGCTTAAGTGACATGCCCAAAATGCCTTTAATGCAACTTATCCCTTCTAACACTTCAATTTAAATCACCTAAGCCATTTAACCTTATTAACATTAACATGTCAATTAAGGTCCCATACAAATTACTCTATCAAGACCTTAAAATTCATCAAATCATGCTTAATTAAAAAAAAATTCAAGGGCCAACAGTCCAACCCTTCTTCTTTCTAAGGCTTTAGGTCAATTTTTTATTGTAACATCCTTTAAAAAATTATTTCCTAGATCTTAGCTTAGAGAATTAATCCCTTATTGAAATCTCCAACAAAATTTTCTCAGTCTAGTTTTTATCATAGGTAGAAATATCAAAGAAAATTTGTTGTTTGCTTAAGAAAGTTTCAAGGATTATCACAACAAAAAATCCATAAAGAGTTGTTCAATGAAGATAAACTTTACTAAAACTTTTGATTCACTCAATTGGACATTTCTACTTCACACATTCTAGGTTTTGACTTTTCTCCTAAATTCACTAATTGAATTCATTAATTTATGTCAACCACTTACTACAATGTACTGATCAATGATGAAGCCACTCTAATCTTTAAAGGAGTAAAAACGGTTAGAAAAGGAGATCCCCCTTCTCCTTATATGTTTAACCTTGTAATAAAGGTTCTTAAAAGAACGATACATCATAATATTGCTCAAGGGAGATGCTATCACCATAAATGCAAGGTAATCAAAATCTTAATTTTTTGTTTGATGAGTGACTTACTACTGCCTTATGGAATAACTTAGAATCAATTTAATTGTTATTATAATGTTTAGAAAATTTTGTTAAGATGTCTAGATTATGAATAAACATGGGAAAAACTATATCATTACATCCTTTATTTCAAATAAATTAGAATAGTTATTGATTCATGTCTTAAGTTTACAATGGATTAACGCTCCTTTTAAATAACTTAGCATCCCAATTACAACATCTAAAGCCTCTTATCAAGACTATAAGCCAATCTATGATACAATCCTATGTAGAACCCATAGTTGGATGTCTAAAAATATTTCCTATACTGGAAGAATTCAATTGATAAAACTTATACTTGATGGAATGCACATTTCTGTGATAGAGGAATGCACATTTCGAAGGTAATTGAGTAGCCAATAGAGGATTCACCACTCTGTGATAGCGTAAAAGATACCCATGGCCTCTTATCGTGATCATTACTTGAAGTCTCTGCGTCGGAGACACATGTGTCATGAAGAGGGTCTTCATGGACATATCAAGTAATGAGTCCCTGAAGAAAAAAGGCGAATATAGAGGTGGTGGAAAATATTTAGCAAAGTCATTCAGGTTGAGAACCGATTACACTTTGACTAGATTTGATCCGATCACCTAGTAAGAGTTGACACATTGCCCATACTCAAACCAAGTGGGGGTATAGCATGGTGAAAGGACAAATTGCACAAGAATTATCTATGGAAGGGTTCGTGATATGGTTTCATTAGTCAAACCAATTACTTTCCGATCAATTGGGGTCATGATGTATTGCTAGATACCGCCATGACTTGCTCGAGATTAAGTGTTAATCTAAGTGGCCAACATAACCGGAACCTAATGGGTCACACGCATAAGAGTGACTCGGAGAATCTGTAAAATAGTTTCAGACAGAGATCCGATATCTGGAGAGCAATAGGATTAAATAGATCCCGATGAGATTGGGATATGTCCCGATGAGATCGCGACATTGACATTGCTGAAAACCGCTTTCAAAGCGATCTTTCACCCGTGGGTCCGAGAGGCGGTAGGACCAACCCAGCTTGATCGACCTCTTCAGCAATATATATATATTAATTAATTAATTAAAATTAATTAATTATATTATATATATATGTAGATTTCGTGGAAGCCTTAAGGAGATGACTAAGTCATATTTGACCAAGTCAAAACAATCATTGTTGATTTGTTTATTGCTTTCTTCCTCATCAACGTGGATGAGACTCCACCAAGCATGTTCTAATGTCTTTTAAGAGTGTTAAGAGACATATAAAGCTAAGAATTGATGAGTTAGTCGTGATTGAGGTTGGAAGCATCAAATCTTATGTTAAGATATAGAAAATTGGATTTTCTATTCCTCTTCCAACAAGTTCACGCAGACTTCTCTTCTCCAAGGTTTTCTCCTAGTCATTTCACTTGCTCTCCAAGATCAAGGTTAGTGCTAGCACACTCTTTACCTTGTTCTAGCTATTCCCGGGTCAAAGGGGTTTGTCCCGGTTAGGTTTTCCGACCTCTGCGTGGATACCGTTAGAGACGGTCTCCTTTGGTCGTTATGGTTTGATTGTTTGTACATACACTTGGATCCTGGCTTTCGGGAATGTCCCGGGACTCAAAATTTTAAATTCCGCACTGTGTTCATGTAATGAACACCCCGGGATTTTCCTACAGTGGTATCAGAGTCGCTTGTGTTGTATAAACAGTCGAAATGATAACTAGGTCGGAGTTCCGTTGTGAATTGAGCTGTGTAGCATGCTGACTGTGTGCAATTTCGAACCAGTGTAGAATTAGGGTTTTCGAAATTTTCTTGCATATACCTGCTCATAAGATGTTTCTGAATGTTTCTATAAAAGTAAAAAATTTATCGATGTCGTTTGATATGTTTTTGCTATTTAATTCCCTCAAGTTTCGGATGCTGTCTTGTTGAACGTTTCTGAAACAGGTATGCTTGTAAATTCGAGAATAAATTCTAGAAAAAAAATTTTTCGGATTGGTTTTCACCGACATGTCCCTAAGATGTTTTTAAATGTCTCTGTGGATGGAAAAATGTTTCAAGGTGATTTACTATTTATTTCCGAATTTCTTGTATGCTGCTGGGAATGTCTGTGTTGAAAAACACAGATTCTGGTTCAGCTAGATTGCTGAGGTTCAATGAGTTTTTGTGGGAAATAAATCCTGGAAAATTTCATGGAGCATTTTAGGAACATATTTTAACCTCTGTAATTTTCTCAGCATTTATTGAAATTGTTTCAATGATCATTTTGAGCAAAAGGCAGAGCTTGGCAGTTTTGAGAAACATGCTGGGGCTGTTTTGTTTGAAATGATTGCTTGTGTTATTTTCGGTTCCAATGCCTTGAATCATTTTTATAGTGATTAAAAATGTGTTATATTGATGTGGCATGCATCCCAAAATGAGATTCTTGAAATTGGGTTTCCAATAATTTTCGGATGGTGAATAGGTTACTTTAGCGTCTTATTAGCTTATTCTATTATCTTGCTTATTTTGGCCGTCGCAATTTTTGTGACTAGTGCCGGAGTAATCTTGATAATGTGTAGGCTATCTAGAGCTATTTAGTATGACTATTTGGTGTCCTTGAATTATGTGAAAATCTAGTGATTAATGGTGGATTAATCGGTTTCAAGGTTTTCATATATAGTTTGACTATATGGCATGCATGTTTCAATGAAAATGTTTCATTAGCACATTAATATAAAGGATAATATACTTGGTATATGGTATTGTGAATTGGAAATGCCTGGATTGAGAATTAGCCGACTAGATAGCAAATTTCCTTGTGTAAGGCGACTTATGCAGTTGATAAGTCGACTTACATGTAAGAGTCGTATAAGTCGACTTGTATATTGGTATAAGGCGACTTGTACATGCATTATCAAAGATAAGTCGACTTGTATCGTAATAAGTCGACTTGTATCAGTTGAGGTGGGATGATGGATGATTTTGGTATGAATTCAATATGATTGATATAATGCCCTAAATCAGTCCATATAGTCAAGGTGACTATGATCCCATAGCTTGGATGAGATCGTAAAGATGAGACCTAAAATCCCTCACTTAAAATATAAAACTAACGCCTTCCATTAATATGGTAAGAACCAGAGTTCTTATAGGGTTGGGTTGTTGAGCTAACCTCAAGCTCACTCTATACTTAATATGTTCAAACCATGAAAATGTGATTTTCGATTAATGGGTCGGTTTTCCTAGAAGCGTTGATTTGTTGAGCTAACCTCAAGGTCAACGTGACGAAGTTTACATTGGGTAGTGTACATCGATATATACGCATCAAGTGTTGATAACCCAATGTATGTGCATACATCAACTGTTGATAGCACTGAGCGATAGTTGCATTCGTGATGCAATTGGTATGACCGATACCTACCGATTGACCTAAGGTGGCTTGTTGGGCTAACCCCAAGGTCATTCTTAGCAATGTCGGATATCGACCCACTAGTTCATTGTGCCATTTTGTTTCTTGGATTCATAATGAGGGTTATGGATTCTATTGAAACTAGTGGGAGCCATATGTATGTCATTTAAGTCCCCATGATCATACATTTAATTCTATTCTAACTTTCTTTCTCTCTCTATGTTTAGGTTGGTTGAAGATGTCGACCAGTGTGAATCTTCGCGCCCTAATGGACTCAAACAAATTAATCGGACCAAATTTTCTTGATTGGCTGCGAAATCGAGAATTGTTCTCGATCCGAGGATCTAGGATATATCCTTGATTTTCCGCTTGGATCCACTTGTCTGAAGGAGCTTCGATGATGATCGAAGGCATATCGTAAGCATCTAAAAGACGATGACATAGCCACCGTATTATGCTTGCATCGATGTCACCGAATTTGCGTAGTAGCACGAGTCTATGGATGCTCACACGATAGTGTTTCATTTCTTAGAGTTGTTTGATGAGCAAGCTCGGTCCGAACAGTTCGAGACCTTAAGGTTGCTTTTACAACGAAAATGACTCTGGTTCATCTGCGATGCAATATGCATGAAGATGAATGGCTATATTGAGAGGTTGGCTTTCTTAGGTTTTGTGATGGATTGTGAGTTAAGTATAGACTTGATTCTTGTTGGCTTGTCAGATAGTTATTCACAGTTTGTGTTGAACTATCGGATGAACCAAATATCCACCACAATTCCCGAGCTGATCAATCTGCTCAAGACAGCAGAACAAGCTGTCAAGCAAGATAGCAAGGCGTTGCTATTGGTGGATTCTTCTTCCTCTGGTTCCAAGAAAAAGAAACAGAAGAAGAAGAAGGGTAAGAAACCCAAGGAAAATCCAAAAGGAAGCACAGCCAAAGGCAAGAATAAGACCAAAGAGACTACACCAAAAGGTACCTGCTTCCATTGCGGTAAGACTGGTCATTGGAGGCGTAACTGCAAAGTCTATCTGGAAGAACTGAAGTAGAAGAAGGCATCAGATGCCTCGACTTCTTCAGGTATGTTTGTCATTGAGGTTAATACTGTTTCTGATAATAACATATGGGTATTAGATACCGATTGTGGCTCACACATATGCAATGATATGCAGGGCCTCAGGGACAGTAGGTAGCTCATAAAGGGAGAAATGGACCTGCGTGTTGGTAATGGAGCAAGAGTTGCTGCATTAGCCGTAGGGACTTATGTTTTGACACTCCCCAGTGGGCTTGTACTTAACTTGGATGATTGTTATTTTGTACCGTGTTAACAAAGAACATATTATGCATTTCTTGTTTAAATAGAGTTGGTTTCCATTTGTCTTTTGGTAACAATGGTTGTTCTATTAGCTCAAATAGAATGCTTTATGGTACTGGTACATTATGCAACGGTATTTACATATTAGATATGTCACATCCGGTTCTGAATGTCAATGACGCAAAAAGACATAAAAGAGATAATTTAAAATCAACTTACTTATGGCATTGTCGCCTTGGCCATATAAATGAGAGACGCATCGCTAAGCTCCATAAGAATGGAAGTTTAGGGTCATTCGATTATGAATCTTATGACACATGTGAATCTTGTTTATTCGTGAAGATGACTAAGTTACCTTTTAAGGAAAGGGTGAGCAATGATTGGATTATTAGATCTAATACATTCGGATGTATGTGGTCCGATGTCCATCCATGCGAAATGGTTGTTGTTACTTCATTACCTTTATCGATGATTATTCTCGATATGGGTATCAGATCTAATGAGATACAAATCAAGCGTTTGAAAAGTTCAAACAATTCGAAATGAAGTAGAAAAACAACTTGGTAAAAGTATCAAAACATTACGATCCGATCGTGGTGGTGAATACTTAGACCAAGATTTTTTGGATTATCTCAGAGATAATGGGATTTTATCTCAGTGGACTCCTCCTTACACACCACAGCATAATGGTGTGGCAGAAAGGAGAAATCGAACCTTGTTGGACATGGTACGATCTATGATGGGCTTTACACGATTACCAAAATCCTTTTGGGGTATGCACTTGAGACAGCTGTTTACTTGCTAAACAGAGTTCCATCAAAGACAGTTGATGTTACTCCATATGAGATGTGGACTAACAAGAAACCTTATCTTTCTTATTTGAAAGTATGGGGTTGTCCTGCTTATATGAAGCGGACAAAGTCAGATAAGCTTGAAGCAAAATCTGACAAGTGTTTGTTCGTAGGATATCCTAAAGAAACAAGAGGATATCAATTCTACCTTGCTGAGGAACAAAAGGTGTTTGTTTCAACGCATGCTGTCTTTTTAGAGAAAGAGTTTCTTTTAAAAGAGGACAGTGGGAGCAAAGTTGAACTTGAAGAAGTTCAAGATGCTCGGACAGACGCAGATCAACTGCCTGAACCTGAAACTGTAACTCATACAGATGAGGTAACAGTTCAACCTTCTACTTCACACGAAATTCGTAGGTCAAGTAGGATACGCTCTGTTCCCTAGAGATATGGATTTCGTAAGTGAACAGAATGACGTATTGCTTTCATAGAGGATGATGAGCCTACGACCTATGAAGAGGTTACGAAGAGTTCGAGTCGAAAAATGGCTTCGTGCCATGAAATCAAATGGATTCCATGTATGAAAACCGGTATGGACTTTGGTTGATGCACTGAAGGATAAAATCTATAGGGTGCAAATGGGTTTTCAAGAAGAAACCGACATGGATGGTAATGTGATTACCTATAAGCGAGGCTTGTGGATAAAGGCTTTCGTCAAAGACAAGGAGTTGACTATGGCGAGACCTTGATCGAGAGCAATGCTTAAATCCATTAGGATACTCCTAGCCATTGCCGCTCATTATGATTATGAGATATGGCAAATGGATGTGAAGACGACTTTCCGAATGTAAATCTGGTGAGGATGTGTACATGACACAACCCGAGGGCTTCATTTCCGTGATGGAGAAAAGGTATGCAAGCTTCGTAAATCCATTTATGGATTGAAGCAAGCATCCAGAGTTGGAATATCCGTTTGATGAGACAATCAAAGAGTTTGGTTTCTCACAAAATCCGGATGAACATTTGTGTACAAGAAGGTTAATGGAGCTGCAATCGTATTCCTTGTGTTATATGTAGATGACATATTGTTACTAGGAAGCGATGTCTCTATCTTCTTGATCTGTAAAAATTTGGTTGTCAAACAATTTGCCATGAAAGACCTTGGAGAAGCAACTTATATCCTTGGGATAAAGATTTATAGAGATAGATCGAAGAGGTTGCTTGGTCTTTCACAGTCAACGTACATAGACAAGGTGCTAAAGAGGTTTAGCATGGAGCAATCCAAGAGAGGGTTTTTTCCCATTGCTCATGGGATAACACTCTCGAATTCTATGTGTCCTCGGACACGGGGCGAGAGGATGCGTATGAATATGATCCCGTATCGTCTGCGAGTAGGATCTATTATATACGTTAATGCTATATACGAGACCCGATGTATCATATGCTTTAAGTGTTACGAGCAGATACCAATCGGATCCTGGTGAAGGTCACTGGGTGGCTGTCTAGAATATCCTAAAGTACTTGCGAAGAACTAAGGATGTTTTCTTGATATATGGAGATGGAAATTTCCAAGTGAGTGGGCATACGGATGCCAGTTTTCAATCTGATAAGGATGATTCCAAGTCCCAATCAGGTTATGTTTTCACACTAAACGGCGGAGCAGTCAGTTGGAAGAGTTCCAAATAGGAGACGACTGCTGATTCAACGACCGAGGCAGAGTACATTGCCGCATCAGACGCAGCAAAAGAAGCCGTTTGGATCAAGAAGTTCATTACTGAACTTGGTGTGGTTCCTAGCTGTGATGGACCCATACAGTTGTATTGTGACAACAATGGAGCTATTGCGCAGGCAAAGGAACCAAGGTCTCATCAGCGATCCAAACACGTACTCCGTCGATACCATTTGATTCGGGAGATCATTGCTCGAGGTGATGTCACGATAGAGAAATTCACAGAGCGCGAATATTGTCGATCCGTTGACAAAGCCATTGTCACAGAAGAATTTTGATTCTCATGTACTCGCTTATGGTATTAGATACCAAGGCGATTGGCTTTAGGTCAAGTGGGAGATTTGTAAGTGTAAGTCGACTTGTACCATGTGTAAGGCGACTTGTGCTTGCTCGGTACTGATAAGTCGACTTGTCCACTCGTGTAAGTCGACTTATATGTCTGATACCATAAGATTGTTAGAGTAGTGCCCTAAAGGCAATCCCCTTTAGCGCGTTTTGTTCATAGTCATGTACAGACTTTATGAATAAATAAAGCAAGGCATATTTCATTTATTTGATGTTCATTTTATTACGAATTGATTGTGATCTTTAATCAAATTTATGAAGTCCATGATATATGACATAGCATGAAGGAAATTATGATGCGATCATACTACTGAGATTCCTATCATGTGCAATTATGTCAGCATCTAAATTATCCCTAGTTATAGGATTAATGAGACTGGACATCGTTAATCCGAATAGACTAGCATATGTCAAACTCCTTGATTGGATCAAGCAGTGGATATCAGAAAATTGTAAATATTGAGATATTTAGATTTGACATGTGGATACTTACTAGTGGTAGTAAGTACATTGGATGACCTGCCATGAGATCATCACATGGATGTCCTATACAAATGTCAGTGATAATCTCATCATAGCAATGGTGCAAGTATCCTTAGACTTGAGGTACTCGAGGATATCTTAGTCTTGATTACGTGCTTTGACTCCATTCCTTGTTGCCTTTCGAGGTCGCTCATAGGGTGGTGATTGGAGTGCAGTTTGAGGTATTGAAGGTAATTGAGTAGCCAATAGAGGATTCACCACTTCTGTGATAGCAGAAAAGATACCCATGGCCTCTTATCAGGATCATTACTTGGAAGTCTCTGGCGTCGGAGCACACATGTGTCATGAAGAGGGTCTTCATGGACATATCAAGTAATGAGTCCTAGGACGAGAACTGATTACACTTTGACTAGATTTGATCTGATCAGTCTAGTAAGAGTTGACACATTGCCCATACTCAAACCAAGTGGGGTATAGCATGGTGAAAGGACAAATTGCACAGTAATTATCTATGGAAGGGTTCGTGATATGGTTTCATTAGTCAAACCAATTACTTTCCGATCAATTGGGGGTCATGATGTATTGCTAGATACCGCTCATGACTTGCTCAGATTAAGTGTTAATCTAAGTGGCCAACATAACCGGGAACCTAATGGGTCACACGCATAAGAGTGACTCGGAGAATTTGTAAAATAATTTCAGACAGAGATCCGATATCTGGAGAGCAATAGGATTAAATGGATCCCGATGAGATTGGGATATGTCCCGATGAGATCGCGACATTAACATTGCTGAAAACAGTTTCCAGCGATCTTTCGCCGGCGGGGTCCGGTAGGCCGGTAGGATCGACCCCAGTTTGACTGGACCTCTTCAGCAAATATATATATATTAATTAATTAATTATATTATATATATATGTAGATTTCGGTGGAAGCCTTAAGGAGATGACTAAGTCACATTTGACCAAGTCAAAACAATCATTAAGTTGATTTGTTTATTGCTTTCTTCCTCATCAACGTGGATGAGACTCCACCAAGCATTTTCTAATGTCTTTTAAGAGTGTTAAGAGACATATAAAAGCTAAGAATTGATGAGTTAGTCGTGATTGAGGTTGGAAGCACCGAAATCTTAAGTGTTAAGATATAGAAAATTGGATTTTCTATTCCTCTTCCAACAAGTTCACGTAAGCTTCTCTTCTCCAAGGTTTTCTCCTAGTCATTTCACTTGCTCTCCAAGATCAAGGTTAGTGCTAGCTAACTCTTTACCTTGTTCTAGCTATTCCCGGGTCAAAGGGGTTTGTCCCGGTTAGGTTTTCCGACCTCTGCGTGGATACCGTTAGAGACGGTCTCCTTTGGTCGTTATGGTTTGATTGTTTGTACATACACTTGGATCCTGGCTTTCGGGAATGTCCCGGGACTCAAAATTTTAAATTTCGCACTGTGTTCATGTGATGAACACCTCGGGATTTTCCTACACATTATGGATCCTATCCAAGTCTAGTGACAATTCCAACCGATATGCCACAGCCTCGACATGCTCTAGGATACAGAAAGGTATGATATATTGAGGATTCAGCTTCCCTCAACTTTAAAATCGGATAATACCTTTCCATGGTGATATCCGAAGGAAAACCATGTCACCAACTACAAATTTTAATGGTCGTTGTCTCTTATTTGTGTAACTCTTTTGACGATTTTGGGTGATTTTCATTTTCTCTCGAATGACTTTTATCTTTTGAGTGGTAACTTCTATCAATTTGACTCCTTCGATTTTAGCTGTACCAACCTCATCCCAATATAGAAGTGTCGTGCACTTTCTCCTATAGAGTGCTTTATATGGTGGCATACCAATACTTGTTTGATAAGTATTGTTATAAGCAAACTCCATCAAAGGCAAGTGTCGATCCCAACTTTCTTAGAATTCCATCATACATTCTCCCAACATGTCCTCCAATGTTTGAATGTTCCTCTCTAACTAGCCATTGGTTTGGGGGTAGAAGGTAGTACTAAACTTTAGTTTAGTCCCTAAAGATTCCTAGAATTTTGGTGAAAATTGTGAGGTGAATCTCAGATCTCTATTTGATATTATAGACACTGGCACCCCGTACAGATTTACAATTTCATCAATAGACAACTTTGCTAACCTCTCCAATGAGTAGGTTGTGCAGATAGACAGAAAATGAGCAAACTTCATCAATCTATCCACTATAACCTAAATAGCATTGTGACCGTTCGATGTATATGGTAGTCCAACTACAAAATCCATTGTCATATGCTCCCAATTCCATTCCGAAGTAGGCAAAGACTGTAACAGACTTGTTGGTTTCTGTTGCTCTACCTTAAGCTATTGATAGGGAAGGCATCTAGTCAAAAATTTCACTATATCTCTCTTCATCCCTGGCCACCAATCTCTTTAGGAGTTTGATACATCTTGGTGCTACCAAGATGCATAGCATAAGCCGAACTATGAGCTTCTTCCAACATATGTTGCCCAAGACCCCGGTCATTTGGTTTATAGACTCTATCTCTAAAGACTAAAAACTCGTCTTCTCTCAGTCTGAGCTCTTTACTCTTTTGGGATGGCAATTTCTCTCGAATGACTCTTAACTCGGGATCATCGGTCTGTGATCTCTTGATCTCATCAAATAATGTTGGTTGAACTTTAAACTGTGCTAGCAATGTTTTTTCATCCTCTACCACTGTGAGTCTAACCCTAAGGCTCCGCACACTTATCAAATGCATTATATAAGGATCTTGTCTAACAGTTGCTGCTGAACAGGATTTACAACTTAGTGCATTGGCTACCACATTTGTTTTTCTTGGGTGATAGTCGATTATTAAGTTATAATCCTTAATCAATTCCAATCATCTTCTTTGTTTGAGGTTTAGCTCCTTCTATGTCAGTAGGTACTTCAGACTCTTATAGTCGGTGTACATACGACAAATCTCCCCATAAAGATTCTCCAAATTTTGAGTGTAAGCACTACTGCTGTGAGCTCCAAATCATGTATAGGATAATTTAGTTAGCAGTCTAGAAATATATGCGATCACTCGCCTAGCCTGAATAAGTACACAGCCAAGTCCCTGGTGACTGTCATCACTGTATATCTCATACCCAACCCCACGGGTAGGTAGGGGTAGGTAGAGCAAGTACTGGTGCAAAAATCAATTGCCTCTTCAGCTCCTAAAAACTAACCTCACATTTGTCATCCCATTGAAATTTTATTCCCTTCCAGGTAAGCCTTGATAAGGGGGCTGCAAATACTGAGAAACCCTCAATAAATCTCTGATAATAACTAGCTAACCCCTGAAAGTTGCAAAATTTTGTCACATTTTTAGTTTGTTCCTGTTCAAGAATAGCTTCCACTTGCTTTGAATCTACAAAAATGTCTTCCCCTGAATTCCCAAGGAATCCTATCTCCCTCAACCAAAATTCACACTTTGAGAACTTCGCATATAATTGCCTTTTGTGAAGTATTTCCAGCACAATTCAGAGATGGATAACATGCACCTCTTCATCCTTAGAATAAATCAAAAGATCATCAATGAAGACTATGATAAATTGATATAAATAAGGATGGAACACCATGTTCATGAAATCCATAAATACTGTAGGTGCATTTGTCAATCCGAATGGCATCACCAAAAATTTATAGTGTCCATACCTCATCCAGAAAGTAGTTTTGTGCACATCATTCTCATCTATCTTAAACTAATGGTACCCAGACATCAAATCTATCTTTGAGAATACTGTAGCTCCCCACGATGAATGAATGGGTCTGATGAAGCCTTTTGTCCAATAACTTTTGTAGTTGAATCTTAAACTCTTTCAATTCTGCTGGTGCCATATGATTTGGGGTATAGATATTGGTGTCATCCTCGGGACCAAGTCAATAGTAAAATCAAACTCCCGATCAGGTGGCAATCTAGGTAACTCCTTTGGAAAGACATTGGGGAACTCACAAACAATAAAGACATCTCCCGATTTGACCTTCTTTGTCAAAGTGTCAATCACATGTACGAGGTATGCCTGGCATCCCTAACGAATAATCCATTTAGCCTTGATCATCGATATCAAACAACTTGGGAATATCCATCAGTCAACAGTAAATTTAATTAGGACTCCACTTTAAGGGTCAAATTGCACTTCTTTCTTAAAACAATCAATCTTGGCGCGATACTTCTCTAACTAGTTAATCCCAAATATCACCTCGAAATCCTAGAGATCGAGGGTAATAAGATCTGCCTCTAACACAACATCATTGATCTTTATCTCACAGGCTGTATATACTTCATCACAAGCCACTTGCTCTCCTAGAGGAGTGACTACAATGAGAGGGGGATCTAACGGCTCCAAGGGATAACGAATATCCTAGGCAAAGGTCACATTGACAAATGATCTTTGCACACCAGTGTAAATCAAAACTTTAGCATCTTTATCGAGAACACACATAACACCTTATAACATTATGGGTTAGCACTCATATTATTTAAGAGTTTACCATTACTACACAGAATATGCATCACCATATAGCAATACAATACTAAGGAAATATTTATCCACAAAATACCTGTAATCATGCTATGATTGGCTCAAAGATCCTCCTCCTTCATTGCATAAATTTGTGCTTGAGCTTGCAAAGCAAGACTGTTGGACCCCGAATTATTTTTTTATTTATTAAGCATAATTTAATTTATTTTGAGGTATTGTTAGATTAATTATTGGTTTTGGAGAATTTGAAGAATTTGAAGCTTCTCCAAGTAATTATAAGCATTAATAGGATGAATGAACCTTATTTAGTGATAATTAGGAGTGAAAAATGGGGTTGAATATGTGTAGGGAGTTGTTAATGAATGGTGTACGAAAGTGTTATGATCTTCTAGGGTTTTTGATTTTTATTGTGTTTGTGATTGATTTTGGGTTAGAATGAGTTTATAAATGAAGTAGGAATGATGATTTAGGGTTAAGATAGGTTATAATTGAAAGATGGGAAGTTTATAGTTGAAGAATGTGGAAAAATAGGTTTTCAGGAGGATTTTGGCCTCGCACGGTAGCGACACTGCTCTTGCTTGACGTCATGGCGCGGCCAGACTCCACGCCATGGCGTGCAAAGCATCCTCACCGCGACGAGGACCATTTTCCTGCACCGACATGTTTTGGTATTTTGGTCATAAATTTTGCTGTAGATGTCCAAATAAGATGATTTTTCATTCGTTATAAACTAAAGACATAGGGATACAAGTTGTATGAAGAATAGAAGTTATTATTCAGTCTATAAAGATATCAAATTTTGCATGGAAGTTGAGTATAGATTATAGTTTCAGCATAAGGTTAGTCCCAACATGATTGGGTATAACTTCCATGCTTCTGAACCAAATGGAATGAGTTTGGTGTCGTTAGAAACTTAAGACAATGAAGAACATTTTTATAAAAGTAAGTGTTACCAAATGTCTTCATTTATCTTATCATAACGATCATGGAAAAGTTGACCAGAAAGTCTAGTTTTGCAAGGGTTATGGGTCAATTTTAGCACTTTTGATTTTCGAAGCTTTATGAATTTCCTTTGAATGTTGTTTGAATGAGACCATGGTTTGTTATAGGAAACCAAGCCGACCTAATCCAATCGTAAGAGGAAGGACAACATTGAACTTGGATTTTCAAACGATATTTGGTGGGTAATATATTTATAGTTGTTGTGTATAGGCAAATTGTCTTGTTTGCTTACATGTGTGTGTGACATTGCTTGTTTTGAATTATGGAAATTGTTGAAAATGCATTGTGATTGTGATCATGTATTGCCTTGAAAAATATCATGGCATTTTGTATGAATGAAAAGATGAAGAAGCATGATGAGCATGAAAAGTATGAATGTGTATGAAATGAGGTGACATTTGATTGTGTTTGGGCAAGAGAGGAACGTTTTGTTAGTCACATGCACGTCGACATATAGCCTTCTCCTGGCTGCCTGCTTTAGGCCATGAGATCCTGAGAAATCGGACTCGTTTTGTTCACGGTATAAACTTCGGTTTATCCGTTTTGTTCCACAGAACTCTCGAGCCATTTGTTGTGCATTTCATTATTGATTTGTTAGGTATGATGCATAATTAATTGTTATGTTGTGATGTAGAAATTACATGCCATATTCTTTGTGATGATATTTTTGTAGCTATAAGATTGTGAGTAAATTGTTAAGTGTTGAATTGCTACATATTTATATATATATATGCTTGAATGTGTGGCTCGTTGCCAATGGCTATAAATGTATAAGCCACTGAGCTTCGCAGCTCACCCTATTACCCCCCACTCCTCAGGTGTAGAACGAGAAGATCGTTAATCCTTGCAAGGCATCGGAAACTCCAAGATAGTTAGAAGCTTTTGTACTAAGTTAGTGATTTTGGTTAGCTTTTCAAGCATATCAACATTGAGCATCCTTATGTATTTTGTTTTATGCTTTGTTATGTATTGTGTTATGTTAGCAAGGTTTGTTCAATCTCTTTGAATTTTAATGACATGAAGAACTGAAGTTTCTTTTGTATATGAGTGTGTTTAACTTTTAGTTAGAATGAATGCGTATGTGTTAGAATGAATGTGCAAATGTTGGGAGCCGGGTTTTGGAAATTAGGAGCTCGCCGCGGCGAGCCAGTCATTCTCCACGGCGCTTCCCTTGGGAGTTCGTACCAGCGTGGATGCTGGTCTTTTGCCGTGGTGTGTCCCATGAGAGCTCACCGCGGCAATGGCGGGTTTATCGTGGCAACAAAATGCTCGCCGCGGTGAACCCTTTCCTGCGAGGCGTCCGTCGCAGCGAACATTTTGTCGTCGCGACGAACCTGCCATTTTCCCCGCTGCTGATCCTTTAAATTTGAATGTTTTCGACCCTCCCCTGCGCGATCCTTACTCGACGACCCCGAGCGGTCGTCTCGGGATAGGAAACGGGACCCGGGCCCAACATGTTTGGTATCGGAGCTTAGGCTTTTTCCTAGGCTTAGAATGCATAGTAGTATGAATTGCTTTGATATATGATTATTTTTTGCATTGATAATTTATTGATTGCATTAAGTGACTTGCATATCATACATACATACAGGAATTAAGATTGACATTTAGCTAATCCTTAGTGTTTATAATTGAAGGAGTAAGATGTCACCTCGTAGAAGGACACGAGGAGTTCTGGAAGGATCAGTTGCACCTGACTCTCCGACAAGAGAGGAGAGTACTGATGAGTTGGTAGCCCCAGGAAATGCTGAGGCTTCTGTAGGGTAAGGAAGTGAGCCCATTCAATCGCAGACACATGAGTCGCTAGTTCTGCAGGAGCAAGTGTCTCTGTTGGATCCGAGGATGTTCCAAGCCTTCACTCAAGCATTTTTCCAGGCTATGGGTGGATGTCACGATATACGCCTTGACTAAGAAGGAGAAAGCAGTTTGATAAGTTGAGGAAGTAAGGCGATCGACTTCTATGGGACAGCGGATCCGAAGAAGCGAGACTTGGTTGAGAAAAGCGAGAGGATGCTAGATCGGATGGAATGTGAGGATGATGAGAGGGTTGTGTATCTTTGCAAGCTCACTCTGAGGAGATGCTCTACATTGGTGGGAGAGTGTGCCAGGGAGTCAGATGAGACCAGTAGGGTTGGCATAGAAGGACTTCTTAGCTGTTTATAAGAAGAAGTAGTTACCGGAGGTGTACATTCAGCAAAAGCAGAGGGAGTTTCTGAGTCTCACCCAGTGGGAGATGACAGTGAGCGAGTATGAGCACCGGTTTACACAGCTATCTCGGTATACAGCTGTGATGATGATGAGTGAGGCGGCTAAGTACCGTAGGTTTGAATCTGGTTTACATCTAGCCATCAGAGAGAAGGTAGTAGTGCATAATTTTTGTGATTTTCAGCAGTTGGTTCAAGCGGCATTGAGGGTTGAAAACATAGAGAATATCAAGAGTGCTGTGAACAAAAAGAGAAAAGGGAGAGAGCAGTTCAAGAGGGGAGGTAGTACTTTTTAGAGTAGTGCCCTGAAGGCAATCGCCTTTAGCGCATTTTGTACAAATTTGTGTACAGTCTTTATGAATAAATAAAGAAAGGCATATTTCATTAATTTTTTGTTCATTATTTATGAACTGATATAGATCTGTAATCAAATTAATGAAGTCCATGATATATGACATAGCATGAAGGAAATTATGATGTGATCATACTACTGAGATTCTTATCATGTGCAATTATGTCAGTATCTAAATTATCCCTAGTCATAGGATTCTTGAGACGGGACATCGGTGTCCGGAAGACTAACACATCTCAGCTCCTTGATTTGATCAGCGGTGGATCTCGAAGCTGTAAATATGAGATATTTAGGGTTGAGATGTGGATGCTTACTAGAGGTAGTAAGTACATTGGATGACTGCCATGAGATCATCACATGGATGTCCTATTCTAATGTCGGTGATAACCTCATCATAGCAATGGTGCAAGTATCCTTAGACTTGAGGTGCTCGAGGATATCTTGGATCTTGATTACGTGCTGACTCCATTCCTTGTTGCCTTACGAGAGGTCGCTCATAGGGTGGTGCTTGGGTACAATTTGAGGTATTCGAAGGTAATTGAGTAGCCAATAGAGGATTCACCACTTCTATGATAGCAGAAGATGATACCCATGGCCTCTTGTCAGGGTCATTACTTAGAAATCTCTGGCCGGAGTATGTATGTCGTGAAGAGTGTCTTGGTGACATATAAAGTAATGAGTCCCAGGACAAGAACTGAAATCACTTGGACTAGATTTGGCGTAGTCGATCTAGTAAGAGTTGACACATTGCCCATACTCATAACCAAGTGGGGTATAGGATGGTGAAAGGACGAATTGCGCAGTAATTGTACATGGAAAGGTTAGTGATATGGTTCACGATGAATATATATTCATTAAATCAAACCAATTATGTAACATCCGAATTCTTGTTAGCAAAGGTATTACGGTAAATTGGGACGGTGATAGGTTGCATTGCATTCCTTGTTGAGCATGCTCTTGGCCTCTAAGTATAGAGAACAGAGTTCTGCATCGCATTTATTCATAGGTACATGCATTCATGATTTTCGGTATTGAATTACAAGCTGGAACCGATCGGGGTATTTGGATCGAGAGTTAAATGAGAAAGTAGAGTAATTGAGTTCAAATTACTGATTTAGAATTGTTTATGAGTGATTGGTAGCGATAGTAGTTTATAGGAGGTTTTACGGAAGTTAGGAGAAAATGCCGGGATCGGAAATATTTGAGTAATGAACCAATTGATTGCATAATCTTGAGAAAATTGAATTATGGAAATTGAAAATGGAGATTGGAGTATAGAATCATGTGTGATATGATTTAGCGGCTTTATAGAAATTTCTTGGAATTTTTAGAGTTATGGGTTGGATCGGAAAATGACTTAGAGGCGATAGATTCGATTAGGTTCCAAAGCGGTCGACAAATGGCATGGGAAGAACTAATTTGTGATTTTGAGAATATAATCGTTGAACTATTGAAATTTAGAGACTGAAATCTGGACTGATATGGAGACTTAGTTCTATAAATATTAGGGTTGAATGAAATTTGGGAGAAATTGGCTAAGGCATACGAGTTTCTTCTTCTCTCCCTCCACGGTGAGTCTCGATCTCTTCCCTTGGTATGAGTTTGCGATTGTTTCCTTACTGAATCTCTTCCTTGTGTAAGGTTAACTAGTTATTTGTGTTTAATGAAGGATTGAGGAGCTTGAGAGTGTTGATCGTGGAGGTTTGAAGGTTTTAGGGTTTACGGTGATTTTTGAGGGATTTTGTGGATTGATCGTCGATTGGTAAGTTTTAATGGTTTTAATGTTGTTATTGATGGGTTCTACTGCATTTATGACATTTATTAGGGTTGATTTGAGTAGTTGAAGTGTTTTAATGGGAGTTTTAGAGAGAGAAATGGTGGAAGATCGATCGGAGAAGACGATCGGACCGTCAGCGTCATGACAATAATGTTGGTATTGTAGGCTTCGTCATGACGAATAAATTAATTTAATTAAATGTGTTAGTCGTGGCGAGCTTGGGTGAGCAATGACGAGTGGAAAAATTGATGCGTCATGGCGAGCCTTTGGCGTCTTGCCATGAAATAATCAGGAGTGTTACGCCTGCGGCTAACGTTTTTATCGTCATCGTGACGACATTGTATGTCATGACGAAGGCCGCATGAGTCGCGAGGAAGCTATTTCATTGGTTTAAATTATGGTTTATCGGGCATATCTTTTGGTGTAGACCTCCAATTGAGGTAATTTCAGATTCGTTATGAAATAGGATAAGAGGCCTACTGGCGAGAATAATTATGAGAATTTGATTTGATTTAATTAGTGCTTGAATTATAGAGATTTAGGGTCAATTGTGATTTATAGTGTGACCTAAGTGTCAAATTGAGACTATTGAAGTTTTAATTGAGAATTTCAATGGATGTTATGACTCGATGAATAGGGAATTGCTATAGGAATACAAATTGAGGAAAAATTGGTGAATTTAGGATTGAATCAAATCGAGATTGATCGGCCGAATGATGAGTTAGAATTTGGCCTATGAGATATCAAAATTGGGATTTAAATAGGAAATCGTGAACACGCATTGTCATTTAATGAGACATATGCATTCTTGCACTGTTTAATTGTGATTGAAGCGATTAGTAATGGGTATCTTTATCTTGTTATAGAGGCACCGTTGGATCGTCGTTCCACGGACATTCTTTGGGACTTCAGGCAATAGCTCGAAGAATGTGGTGAGTAACCTAGTTGGTTTCTCAAATTCTTGAGTGTCTAAATGTTCACATGTTCCTGTAAATTACTTGATAACGTGAAGTACATGATTCTTGAATTATATATGATTGGATTGCCTTTGTATTATTCTTGAAATGTAAATGGTGAGTTGCATGTTCTTCTTGTATAGAAGCGAACAATGTGAATTGCCTTTGTATATTGCATGACTCTTTGAAAAGTGCGATTGAATTGTATGTGTTTCTTGTATTGGATTGGATTCTTGAATTCGATTCTTTGTTACCTTTGGGCTTTATAGCCATACCTTTGTAAATTCTTGAATCCTTGAATCTTGAATTATTGAAGTTCTTGAGAGATACCTCTTTGGGCTTTTATAGCCATATCTTGAGCTCTTGAATCTGAATTCTTGAATATTTGCATTGCATGCATAAATGCATGATCGAGATAAAGGGCTGTGACCCAAGTTGCTAATTTCCTTTGAAAAGAGCCTAGAGCTCGAACCTTTGTCTTGTCGGGCTTAGCAGAGGAGAAAATCACGCAGCGTCCCCATCTGAACATTGGTGAGCACTTGGGCACAACACTAAATAATCGGAAAGAGTCTCATATGCATCATATACATGCTGATTGAGCGCCAAATGTGTGGCGATTCTTGAAGCGTGTGATGCCATAATTCTTGTAAATTGTGATGTGATATCGTAAAGCATTCTATGCTTTGAAATATTATTCGTCATCGTATCTTGATATAGACTCATGTACCTTTGTTATATATCGTAAATTGATATTCTTTGTGGAATGTATGCAATTTGCGTAATGCATGATTTGAGTGAACCATCGATGATGGTTTCTCATTGAGTTCATAAACTCACCTAACATTGCAATTATTTTTCAGGAAAGAAGAGTACCCGTTAGCAAGGCGGGAGTATGTTGAGGATTCAAGTGAAGGTCGAAGTCGGGATCGGTTAGGTATCCGCATTGCGTCTTTACTTTTGTACTAAAGTGTTTATTTTGTATTTGTAAAATTGACCTAAGTGGCTTTTGAAAATGAGTGTATCCTATTGGGCGTGGTTGAATGAGTACCCAAAATTGAGTATAGAATTCGCGCAATTGTTATAGAAAGTAATGTACCGATTTTACGAGCGAGTGGTTATACGCCATTCTCGCGGGCACGGACGGATATCTTTGTGGATGTCGGGTTGGGATCCTGCGGGTGTGAAGTGTTACAAATTACTTTCCGGTAAATTGGGGGTCATGATATGTTGTTAGATACCGCTCATGACTTGCTTAGATTAAGTGTTAATCTACGTGGCCAACATAACCGGAACCTAATGGGTCTGCATAAGAGTGTCTCGGAGAACTTCGTAAAATAGTTTTGGTGAGTTCCAATATATGGAAGCAATCGGATTAAATGGATCTGATGAGATCGAGATATGTCCCGATGAGATCGAGATATGTCGATGAGATCGCGACATCGATATTCTGAAAAAGGTTTAGGGGTTTATCCCATAGGGACCCGTGAGGGTCGGTAGGACCGACCCAGTTTGGTGGACCGCTTCAGCAATTATATATATATTAATTAATAAATAATTAAGTAAATAATATATATATATATATATATATATATATATATATATATATATATATGAGTGTACGTGGAAGAGAGAGAAAGCTTAAGAAGTTTCTTTTGGATGCTTAGTCATTAAAGGCATTAAATTGCTAAAAGACAAAAGGAAAAAGTAGATAGATGGTGATGATCGTGGATGACAATAAGAGGTTTTAGAAACCAAAATTCTAAGTGTTAGAAGGTGATCTTCGTGCGTCTTGAAAGGGAAAAGAAAGAGTTCTTCTCCAAAGCTTGCAATCATCGATCATCACTTTCCATTAGCTTCATCTTCAAGCAACTTTCATTTCTTCCATCTTAGATCCAAGCTCTCCATAGAACAAAGGTAAGATCTAGCAGTCTTTAATTTGTTCTAGCTATTCCCGGGTCAAAGGGTTTGTCCCGGTTAGGTTCTCCGATCTCTGCGTGGATACCGTTACAGACGGTCTCCTTTGGTCGTTCGGTTTGAGTTTGTTATATATACACATGGATCTTGGCTTTCGGGAAGGTTCCGGAACAAAAAATTTTTGTTTTCCGCACCGTGGGCATGTGATGCTCACACCGGGATTTTCCTACAGTTGTATCAGAGCCAATTGTATCGTATATAACAACGAAACCATGACTAGGTCGGAGTTGCTATAGCTTGTGATGATGATGCATGTTGTATGTGTTGAATTTCGAATTCAGTATGAGATATAGTTTTCGAAATTTTCTTGCCCAGATATGTTCACAAGATGTTGTTGCATATGTCTGTGGAAGCCCGGAATTTATCAATGTGATTTGATATGGTTTTGCTAATTTATTCCCTAATGTGCTGGGTGCTGTCTTTGTGCACATTCACTGAACAGGCATGCTTATAAATTCGAGAATAAATTGTAGAAAAATGAATTTTGGGATTTTCTTTCACCTACATGTCCCTAAGATGTTTATGAATGTCTATGTGGATGGAAAAATGTTTTTAGGTGATTTACTATTTATTTGAGAATTTATTGTGTGCTGCTGGGAATAGCTGTGTTAAGGAACACAGATTTTGCATTGGCTTTGTTGCTGAGGTTGAATGAGTTTTTGATGGAAATAAATCCTGAAAACATTCATGGAGCATGTTGGGAACATTTAGTGACCTCTTTAATTTTATCAGAATTTATTGAAATTGTTTCAATGGGTTTTTCAAGCAAAACATAGAACTTGGCAGTTTTGAGAAAATTGTTGGAGTTGTTTTGTTTGAACTAAGAAATTGTGTAATTTTCAGTTCCAATGCCTTGGATAATTTTTAATGTGATTAAAAATGTGTTACATTGATGTTGTATGCTTACCTAAATGAATTTTTTGAAATTAGGTTTCAAATAATTTTCGGATGTCAAATGTGTCTCATTAGCGTCTCGATAGTATATTCCCTTATCTTGATTGTTTTGGCCGTCACAAATTTTGTGACCAGTGCCGAAGTAGTCTTGATAAAGTGTAGATTACCTAGAGATACTTAGGTTGATAATTTGGTATTCTCGAATTATTTGGAAATCCAAGTGAATAACAGTATATTCACCGATTTCAAATTCTTCATATATAGTTTGACTATATATGGTAAGCAACAATGAAAGTGTTTCATTGGTACATCAAGGTAAAGTGTATTAAACTTGGTATTGTGAATTTGAACTATACGAATTGAGAAATTAGTCGATTAGATAGCAATTTCTCTTGGATAAGTCGACTTACACAATGTACAAGTCGACTTGTCCGATCTTATTGTAAACGCGTAAGTCGACTTGCACAATGGTACAAGTCAACTTGTTGGTACGCGATTGCACAATCGACTTACACATGCATAAATCGACTTATTGAGAGCATAAATGAAACTTATACATACACAAGTCGACTTATAACATGCAAAGGAGGGATGATGGATGATTTTAGGTATAAATTCAATGTGATTGATGAAGTACCCTAAATCATTCCATATAGTTATAGTGACTATAATCATACGGCTTGGAGAAGAAGAAGATGAGACCTGAAAACCCTCAAATTCATATGAAAACTAACGCCTTCCATTAATATGGGGAGAACCAGAGTTTTTATAGAGTTGGGTTGTTGGGCAAACCCAAGCTCACTCTATACGGATATGTTCGAACCATGGAAAATGAGATTTTCGGATTAATGGGTCGGTTTTCACTAGAAGCGTTGATTTGTTGAGCAAACTCAAGGTCAACGTGGACAGAGGCGAAATTAGGTAGTGTACATCAGATGTACACGCATCAAGAGTTGATAACCCAATGTGTGTGCATACATCAAAAGTTGATAGCACTAGTCGATAGTTGCACCTAAGATGGAAATGGTATGATTGATATCTGCCGATTGAACTAAAGTGGCTTGTTGGGCAAACCCAAGGTCATTTTAGGAATGTCGGATATCTATCTATGATGCAATTGGTATGACCGATACCTACCGCTTGAACTAAGGTGGCTTGTTCGGCAAACCCAAGGTCATTTTTAGGAATGTCGGATATCGACCCACTAGGACATTTTGTCATAATGTTTCTTGGATTCGTACTGAGGGTTATGGATTCTATGAAACTAGTGGGAGCAATATGCATGTCATGCAAGTCCTTATGATCATGCATGTAATTCTATTCTAACATTCTTTCTCTCTTTCCCTTTAGGTTATTGAAGATGACTTCCAGTGTGAACTTGCGCTCGCTTATGGAATCCAACAAGTTAACTGGACCAAATTTTCTCGATTGGCTGAGAAATCTGAGAATTGTTCTTAGGTCTGAGGAACTAGGATATGTCCTAGATGTTCCACTTCCTGATCCACCTCTGCGATGCTTGATGAGGATCGAAAGCATATCGAAAGCATCTTAAAAAACGGTGACATGGCTACTGCATTATGCTTGCCTCGATGTCACCAGAGCTGCAGAAGCAGCATGAGTCTATGGATGCTCATACCATAGTGTTTCATCTTAGGGAGTTGTTTGATGAGCAAGCTCGGTCTGAAAGGTTCGAGACCTCGAGGCTACTCTGTAAGTACAAGTCGACTTGTACTACTGATAAGTCGACTTGTTCTTGAAAAGTACCGATAAGTCGACTTGTACATTGGATAAGTCGACTTATTCAAGGCGATCTTGTTTATTTGTGCCCTAAAGGCAATCCCTTTAGCGTTTTATTCACGATCGTATGCGGTGAATGAATAAATAAAGAAAAGGCATAATTCATTAATTTGATATTCATAAACATTGTTTATGAATTGATTGAATCTTTAATCGAATTAATGAAGTCCATGATATATGACATAGCATGAAGGAAATTATGATGTGATCATACTCTGAGATTCCTATCATGTGCAATTATGTCGATGTCGAATTCTCCTAGTCATAGGATTAATGAGGCTGGACATCATTAATCCGGATAGACTACACATGTCATATTCCATGATTGGATCAGCGGTGGATCTCGAAGCTGTAAATATGAGATATTTAGAATTGACATGTGGATGCTTACTAGCGGTAGTAAGTTCATTGGATGACTGCCATGAGATCATCACATGGATATCTTATCTAAGTGTCGGTGATAATCTCATCATAGCAATGGTGCAAGTATCCTTAGACTTGAGGTACTCGAGGATATCTTGAATCTTGATTACGTACTGACTCCATTCCTTGTTGCCTTCGGAGGTAACTCATAGGGTGGTGCTTGGGTACAGCTTGAGGTATTCGAAGATAATTGAGTAGCCAATAAAGTTCACCTTACGGATTAGCGAAGAGATACCCATAGCCTCTTGTCGGGATCATTACTTGTAAATCTCGGCGAGTGAATATGTCATGAAGAGTGTCTTCATGGATATATAGAGTAATGAGCCTAGGATGAGATCTGTTATCACTTGGGCTAGACTCGCATCTAGTGAGAGTTGACACTTTGACCATACTCATAACCAAGTGGGGTATAGGATGGTGAAAGGGCGAATTACACAGTAATTGTTCATGGAAGGGTTTGTGATCTGGTTACGTGATGAATACATCAAACCGATTACTTTCCGGTCAATTAGGGGTCATGATGTGTTGCTAGATACCGCTCATGACTTGCTCAGTTAATTGTTAATCTAAGTGGCCAACATGCTTAAAGAACTAAAGGGTCTGCAGCTAAGAGTGTTTGGAGAATCATAAAATAGTAATTGGACGAGTTCCAATTATGGAAACATTAGATTAAATGGATCCCATGGGATTGGGATATGTCGATGAGATCGCGACATCAATATTGCTAAGAAAGGTTTTGAGAATTTTTTGACTGCAAGAGGGGCCGAAAGGTAGGTAGGACCGATCCGGTTTATTTGGACTACTTAGTAATTATATATATTAATTAATTAAGTAAATAATTAATTAATATATATAAATATATCTGCAAGTTAATAGTTGGAAATGGGAGAGGAAGAGATTAGCTTTGACTTTTCAAAGCTTTCTTACTTTATTCATTAAGAAATGAGTGGCTATTAAGCCACACACTTGTATCTCTTATTAAACTCTTTTAAGAGTTAAAGAAAAACAAGAAAGCTAAGTATGGTGTAGTCGACGGTGGTGCCAAGAGGAAAAGAAGAAATGGAAGCTTAAGAGTTAAGTTTCCTTTGAAAATGGTTTTCATGTCTTCTTCTTGAAGCATCATCACTTCTCTTCTTCTCCAAGCATAAAGTTCCAACGTCTCCTCAAGCTCTCCAGGACAGAGGTAGGGTCTAGTAGCTCTTAATCTGTTCTAGCTATTCCGGGTCAAGGGTTTGACTCGGTTAGGTTTTCGATCTGCGTGGATCACCTTTAGAGATAGTCTCTTTTGGCTATTTAGGTTTATGTCTTCATACGGATACCTGGATCCTGGGTTGGGAAGGTCCGGGAACAAAAATTTTGTTTTCCGCTGCCTGTACATGTGATGTACCTCCGGGATTTTCCTACAGTGGTATCGAGGCGTCTGGTATCCGTATGAAGCTATAACCTAAGCTAGATCAGAAACCCTAAGTGCTGTTGATGTTGATGCATGTGTACTGCCCAGATTTCGAATTGCTATAGAGATAGGGTTTTCGAAATTTTTCTGCCAGGATTATTCATAACATGTTAGAGAATATGTCAATGAATTTTCAGAATTTATCGATTTGATTTGATATAGTTTTGCTAATTAATTCCCTAAGGTTACAGATGCTGTTTTGTGAAACGATTCTGGAACAGGCAGTAGTATAAAATCGAGAATAAATTCTAGAAAACTCTTTTTCTGGATTTTCCTTCACCTACATGTCTCTAAGATGTTGGTGAATATCTTTGAGCATGGAAATTGGATTTCAAGGTGATTGGATATTTATTCACGATTTTATTCTATGCTGTTGGGAATTGCTGTGCTGATGAACACAGATTTTGAATCGGCTTTGTTATTTAGGTTGGCTGAGTTTTTGATGGCCTAAAATCCTGAAAACATTCATGTAGCATTTTCTGAACATGTAGTAACCTATATAATTTTCTCATATTTTATTGAAATTTTTTCATTGATCATTTCAAGCAATGTACAGGACTGGACAGTTTTGTGAAAATTGTTGGGACTGTTTTGCTTGGCTTGATTGAGTGTGTTTTTCAGTTCAATGCCTTGCACCATTTTAATGTGATTAAAATGTGTTATCTTGATGTAGTATGATTGCCAAACTGAATTGCTTGAATTACCTTTTCCAAGAATTTTGAATGCGAATCGGTCACATTAGCGTCTCGTTAGTATATTGCATTATCTTGTTTGTTTTGACCGTCATATTTTTTATGGCATGTGCTGAAGTAAATTTGATAATGTATATGCTAGCTAGAGATGTAGGATGATAATTTGGGTGTTCCTAAATTGTTTGGAAATTAATGAGTTTTGACTCATTTCAAGTTTTCATATAGTTTGACTATTTAAGGCATTCATAGTTCAATGAAGTGTTCATTGAGGCATCAAATTTATCAGATATTACCTTAGGTATGTAGGTGTTGTGAATTGGAATTGCATTAATTGAGGAATTAGCCGATTAGAGATTTTAGCAAATTTACGGATAAGTCGACTTGTATGTGAAATAAATTAGAAACATTGAAATTTTAGGATAAATCGACTTATACATAGAATAAGTCGACTTGTTCAGATCTCGATATAAGTCGACTTGTAGTACCTTATAAAATCGACTTGTTCATAAGCGAGTGAAATAAGTGGACTTGTGTCATACAAGTCGACTTGTGTGAATGGCGAAGAAGCATAAGTCGACTTGCATTTGATGAAAGTGACTTGTGGCATCTTTCGAGTTGGATGATGGATGATTATAAGGATTGATTCAATACGATTGATGAAACCTAAATCATTCCATATAGTCCTGGCGACTATAATCCTTCAGCTTGGAGTCTAGAATTCGAAATCCCTCCTCGGAATATGAAAACTAACGCCTTCCATTAATATGGTAAGAACCAGAGTTCTTATAGGGTTGGGTTGTTGAGCAAACTCAAGCTCACTCTATCTGAATATGTTCAAACCATGAAAATAAGATTTTCGGATTAATGGGTTGGTTTTCCTTTGGGCGTTGGTTTGTTGAACAAACTCAAGGTCAGCGTGGATGAGGCGAAATTGGGTAGCATACATCGGATGTATGCGTATCAAAAGTTGATACTGATGAAGTGCTAACATCAACAAGTTGATAGCGATTGATAGTTGTGTCTAAGATGTAATTGGTATATCGATACCTCCGAGATATAAGGTGACTTGTTGGACAAATACAAGGTCATTCTCGATGTCGGTTATCGATGATACAATTGGTATGACCGATACTCACCGATTGACCTAAGTTGTGGCTTGTTGAGCAAACTCGAGGTCACTCTTAGTAATGTCGGATGTCGACCCACTAGGACATTATGTCATATTGTTTCTCTGGATTAAGTAAAGGGTTATGGATTCTAGGAAACTAGTAGGAGCCATATGCATGTCATGCAAGTCCTTATGATCATGCAGGCATTTTATTCTATCATTCCTTCTCTATCGCGTTTAGGTTGATTGAAGAAGTCTTTCGATTGAATTTATGCTCTCTATTTTGGACTGAATTTTCTTGATTGGCTAAGGAATCGAAATTGTTCTCGGATCGAGGAACCGGATACGTCCTAGATGTTCCACTTCGGATACTGCTGCCAATGCTTGATAAGGATCGAGAAAGCATATCGTAAGCATCTAACAGACGATGATATGGATACTTGCATTATGCTTGTCTTGATGTCACTAGAGTGCGAAAAAAAGACGAGTCTATGGATGCTCACTCTATAGTATTTCATCTTATGGGCTGTTTGATGAGTAAGCTTCGATGCGAAAGGTTCAAGACCTCGAGGCTTCTCTTCATCATTAAAGATGGCTCGAGGGATAGCTAACATGCGTTATGCCACGAAGATGAATGGCTATATTGAGAGATTGGCTGTCTTAGGATTTGTAATGGATTTTGAGTTAAGTAGAGACTTAATTCTGGTTGGATTGTCTGATGGTTATTCACAGTTCGTGTTAAACTATCGGATAAACCAAATATCCACAACAATTCCTGAGCTGATCAATCTGCTCATGACAGCTGAGCAGGCTATCAAGATAGATAGCAAGTGCTAATGGTGGATGCTTCTTCTTCTTGAAGCAGAAGAAAAGGCATAGAAACCAAAGGGAAGTGCCAACAAGAAGAAAACCAAAGATTCTTCCCCAAAAGGATTTTGCTTTCATAGTGGCAAGACTAGCCACTAGAGGCGAAACTGTAAAATCTATCTAGAGTCCTTGAAGCAGAAGAAGGCATCAGATGCCTCTACTTCTTCAAATATGTTTTTCATTGAGGTTAATACTATTCCTGATCCAAACATATCGGTATTTGATACCGGATGTGGCTCATACATATGAAATGATATGCAGGGCCTCAGGGACAGTAGTAAGCTCATAAAAGGAGAACTGGACTTTCGTGCAGGTAATGAAGCAATGGTTGCTACATTAGCCGTAAGCACTTATGTCTTGTCACTCCCTGGTGAGCTTATATTCAAATTGGATGATTGAAATTTTATACCTGTGTTAAACAAAGAACATATTGTATGTTTTATGTTTAATTAAATTTAGTTTCCATTGGACTTTTAGTAGCAATGGTTGTTATATTAGTTGCAATGGAATGTTCTATGATACTCGTACATTATGCAATGGAATTGACATATGAGATATGTCATATCCAATTATGAATGTCAATGACGCGAAAAGACATAATTGAGATAATTTAAAATCAACTTACTTATGGCATTGTCGCCTTGACCATATAAATGAGACACGCATAGCTAAGCTCCATGAGAGTGGCAGTTTAGGGTCATTTGATTATGAATCATATGACACATGCGAATCTTGTTTATTAGGCAAGATGACTAAGTTATCCTTTAAAGGAAAGGGTGAACAAGTGAATGGAATATTAGACCTGATACATTCGGATGTATGTGGTCCGATGTCCATCCATGCCAGAAGTGGTTGTTTTTACTTCATTACTTTTATCAATGATTATTCACGATATAAGTGTCTGTATCTAATGAGATACAAATCTGAAGCATTTGAATAGTTCAAATAATTCAGAAATGAAGTAGAAAACTAACTTGGTAAAAGTATGAAGACATTACGATCTAATCGTGGTGGAAAATACTTACACCAACAGTTTTGGATTATCTCAGAGATCATGAGATTTTATCTCGATGCACTCCACCTTGCGCCTTGACACCATGGTGTGGCTGAAAGAATGTCGAACCTTGTTAGACATAGTGCGATTGATGATAGGTTTTGCATTTTGGGAATATGCGCTTGAGACAGCTGTTTACTTGTTAAGCGAGTTCCATCAAAGGCGATTGATGTTACTCCATATGGAGATATGGACTAGCGAAAACCTTATCTTTCTCATTTGAAAGTATGGGGTTGTCACCTTCGTGAAGCGGACACGGTCGATTAACGATGCAAAGTCGACAGTGTTTGTTAAATGGAATATCAATTCTACCTTGCTTAGGAACAAAAGTTGTTTGTTTCTAAGCATCTTTTTTCTTAAAGAAATAGTTTCTTTTATAATAAGGCAGTGGGAGCAAAGTTGAACTTAGAAGTTCAAAATGCTCGAACAAACCTGTATAAACTGCACGAACTTGAAAGCGTAACTCATGTAGATGAGGTAATAGTTCAACCTTCTATTACACACAATTTCGTAGGTTAAGTAGGATCGCCTTTGTTCTAGAGATATGAATTTCTCGTAAGGGAACAGAATGACGTATTACTCATACCAGATGATGCGCCTACTACCTATGAACAGGTTCTGAAGAGTTTAGAGTCTGAGAAATGGCTTTAAGCCAGAAATCTGAAATGGATTCCATGTACATAAACCAAGTATGGACTTTGGTTGTTACACCTGAAGGGATAAAACCCACAGGGTGCAAAGGAGTTTTCAGAAGAAAACCAACATGGATGGTAATCTGATTACCTATGAAGCGAGGCTAATGGCCAAAGGATATTGTCAAAGACAAGGAGTTGACTATGACGAAATCTTCAGCCCCGTAGCAATGCTTAAATCCATTAGGATACTCCTAGCCATTGCCGCTCATTATGATTATGAGATATGGCAAATGGATGTGAAGATAGCTTTCCTGAAAGGAAATCTACCCGAGGATGTGTATGACACAACCTGAGGGCTTCACTTCCATCGATGGCGAAATGGTATGCAAGCTTCAGAAATCCATGTTTGGATTGAAGCAAGCTTCCAGGAGTTGGATTATCCGTTTAGATGAGTCAATCAAAGAGTTTGGTTTCTCACAAAATTCGGATGATCATTGTGTGCATAAGAAGGTTAATGGGACTGCAATCGTATTCCTTGTGTTGTATGTAGATGACATCTTATTACTAGGAAGCGATGTCTCTATCTTTGTCAGTTAAAATTTGGTTGTCAAACAATTTGCCTTGAAAGACCTTGGTAAAGCAACTTATATCCTTGGGATATAGATTTATGCAGATAGATCAAAGGTTTCTTGGTCTTTCACAAGCATCGTACATAGATGAGATGCCAAAGAGGTTTAGCATGAAACGATGCTATGCACGTGGCCCGATGTATCGTATGCTCTAAGTGTTCGGCGGATACCAATCGGATCTGGTGAGGTCCTTTGGGTGGTTGTCAAGAATATCCTCAAGTACTTGTGAAGCACTAAGGATGTTTTCTTGATGTTTGGAGATGGAAATCTCCATGTGGCGGCATTCGGATGCCGGTATCTAATCGATAAGGATGATTACGAATCATGATCGGGTTATATACATTCACACTTGAATAGGGTGGCGGTCGATTGGAAAGAGTTCCAAACAAGAGAGGACTGCTGAGTCAACAACCGAGGCGTAGTACCGTCGCATGAGATGTGCAAAGGAAGCGGTTTGGATCGAAGTTCATTCTTCGAACTTGATCTAGTCCCCTAACGTGGTGGGCCCATAGGATTGTATTGTGATACAATGGGGCTAATGCGCAGCAAAGGAACCAAGGTCTTATCGACGATCCGAACTCGTGCTTAGCCGATTCGGGAGATCATTAGTCGAGATGATGTCCCGATAGAGAGAATTCCACGAGCAAAGTGTTCTTTGTCCGTTGACAAAGCCATTGTGACGGAGAATTGTGATTACGATGGACTCGCTTATGGTATTGGATACTAAGGCGATTGGCTTTAGGTCAAGTGGGAGATTTGTAAGTACAAGTTCGACTTGTACCACCGATAAGTCGACTTGTTCTTGAAAAGTACCGATAAGTCGACTTGTACATTGGATAAATCGACTTATTCAAGGATCTGCATTGTTTATTTGTGCCCTAAAGGCAATCCCTTTAGCTGCTTTTATTCACGATGTATGCGCATGAATGAATAAATAAAGAAAAGGCATAATTCATTAATTTGATATTCATAAACATTGTTTATGAATTGATTGAATCTTTAATCGAATTAATGAAGTCCATGATATATGACATAGCATGAAGGAAATTATGATGTGATCATACTCCGAGATTCCTATCATGTGCAATTATGTCAAGATCGTAATTCTCCTAGTCATAGGATTAATGAGACTGGACATCATTAATCCGGATAGACTAGCACATGTCATATTCCTCGATTGGATCAAGCGGTGGATCTCGTAAACTGTAAATATGAGATATTTAGAATTGACATGTGGATGCTTACTAGCGGTAGTAAGTTCATTGGATGACCGCCATGAGATCATCACATGGATATCTTATCTAGTGTCGGTGATAATCTCATCATAGCAATGGTGCAAGTATCCAGACTTGAGGTACTCAAGGATATCTTGATACCGATTCGCATTTTGACTCCATTCCTTGTTGCCTTCGGAGGTAACTCATAGGGTGGTGCTTGGGTACAGCTTGAGGTATTCGAAGATAATTGAGTAGCCAATAAAGGATTCACCACTTCTGGATTAGCAGAAGAGATACCCATGGCCTCTTGTCAGGATCATTACTTGTAAATCTCTGGCCAGAGTGAATATGTCATGAAGAGTGTCTTCATGGATATATAGAGTAATGAGTCCTAGGACGAGATCTGTTATCACTTGGGCTAGACTCTGTCTAGTGAGAGTTGACACTTTGACCATACTCATAACCAAGTGGGGTATAGGATGGTGAAAGGACGAATTGCACGGTAATTGTCTATGGAAGGGTTTGTGATCTGGTTCGTGATGAATACATCAAACCGATTACTTTTCGGTCAATTGGGGGTCATGATGTGTTGCTAGATACCGCTCATGACTTGCTCAGATTAATTGTTAATCTAAGTGGCCAACATAACCGGGAGCCTAAAGGGTCACACGCTTAAGAGTGTTTGAGAGAATCAAAATAGTAATTGGACAGAGTTCCAATTATGGAGAGCATTAGGATTAAATGGATCCCAATGGGATTGGGATATGTCCCGATGAGATCGCGACATCAATATTGCTAAGAAAGGTTTTTGGTCAGCCAAAGACCGGGGCCCAAGAGGGAGTAGGGTAGGACCAATTCAGCTTGATCGATACTTAGTAATTATATATATTAATTAATTAAGTAAATAATTAATTAATATATATAAATATATATGCAAGTTGTCGTTGGAAATGGGAGAGGAAGAGATTAGCTTTGACTTTTCAAAGCTTTCTTACTTTATTCATTAAGAAATGAGTGGCTATTAAGCCACACACTTGGCCATCTCTTATTAAACTCTTTTAAGAGTTAAAAGAGAAAAACAAGAAAGCTAAGTATGGTGTAGTCGACGGTGGTGCCAAGAGGAAAAGAAGAAATGGAAGCTTAAGAGTTAAGTTTCCTTTGAAAATGGTTTTCATGTCTTCTTCTTCAAGCATCATCACTTCTCTTCTTCTCCAAGCATAAAGTTCCAACGTCTCCTCAAGCTCTCCAGGACAGAGGTAGGGTCTAGTAGCTCTTAATCTGTTCTAGCTATTCCCGGGTCAAAGGGGTTTGACTCGGTTAGGTTTTCTGATCTCTGCGTGGATCACCTTTAGAGATAGTCTCTTTTGGCTATTTAGGTTTATGTCTTCATACGGATACCTGGATCCTGGGTTCGGGAAGGTCCCGGGAGCAAAAATTTTTGTTTTCCGCTGCCTGTACATGTGATGTACCTCCCGGGATTTTCCTACAGTGGTATCAGAGCGTCTGGTATCCCGTATGAAGCTATAACCTAAGCTAGATCAGAAACCCTAAGTGCTGTTGATGTTGATGCATGTGTACTGCCCAGATTTCGAATTGCTATAGAGATAGGGTTTTCGAAATTTTTCTGCCCAGGATTGTTCATAACATGTTAGAGAATATGTCAATGAATTTTCAGAATTTATCGATTTGATTTGATATAGTTTTGCTAATTAATTCCCTAAGGTTACAGATGCTGTTTTGTGAAACGATTCTGAACAGGTAGTAGTATAAAATCGAGAATAAATTCTAGAAAATCTTTTCTGGATTTTCCTTCACCTACATGTCTCTAAGATGTTGGTGAATATCTGTGAGCATGGAAATTGGATTTCAAGGTGATTGGATATTTATTCACGATTTTATTCTATGCTGTTGGGAATTGCTGTGCTGATGAACACAGATTTTGAATCGGTTTTGTTATTTAGGTTGGCTGAGTTTTTGATGGCCTAAAATCCTGAAAACATTCATGTAGCATTTTCTGAACATTTAGTAACCTATATAATTTTCTCATATTTTATTGAAATTTTTTCATTGATCATTTCAAGCAATGTACAGGACTGGACAGTTTTGTGAAAATTGTTGGGACTGTTTTGCTTGGCTTGATTGAGTGTGTTTTTTCAGTTCCAATGCCTTGCACCATTTTTAATGTGATTAAAAATGTGTTATCTTGATGTAGTATGATTGCCAAACTGAATTGCTTGAATTACCTTTTCCAAGAATTTTTGAATGCCGAATCGGTCACATTAGCGTCTCGTTAGTATATTGCATTATCTTGTTTGTTTTGACCGTCATATTTTTTATGGCATGTGCTGAAGTAAATTTGATAATGTATATGCTAGCTAGAGATGCTTAGGATGATAATTTGGGTGTTCCTAAATTGTTTGGAAATTAATGAGTTTTGACTCATTTCAAGTTTTTCATATAGTTTGACTATTTAAGGCATTCATAGTTCAATGAAGTGTTCATTGAGGCATCAAATTTATCAGATATTACCTTAGGTATGTAGGTGTTGTGAATTGGAATTGCATTAATTGAGGAATTAGCCGATTAGAGATTTTAGCAAATTTACCTGGATAAGTCGACTTGTATGTGAAATAAGTCGACTTGTTCAAGGTTTTTGGGATAAGTCGACTTGTTCATGAATAAATGTTTCCACTTGTTCAGATCTCAAGATAAGCCCACTTGTAGTACCTTATAAGCCCACTTGTTCATGGGCAGGTGAAATAAGTCCACTTGTGTCATACAAGTCCACTTTGTGTGGGCAGAAGCACAAGCTTCCTTGCATTTGATGAAAGTCCACTTGCGGGCATGCTCAGTTCGATGATGGATGATTATAAGGATTGATTCAATACGATCGATGAAACCTAAATCATTCCATATAGTCCTGGCGACTATAATCCTTAAGCTTGGAGTCTAGAGACCAAATCCCTCCTCGGAATATGAAAACTAACGCTTCCATTAATATGGTAAGAACCGTAGTTCTTATAGGGTGGGTTGTTGAGCAAACTCAAGCTCACTCTATAATAATATGTTCAAACCATGAAAATAAGATTTTCGGATTAATGGGTTGGTTTTCACTGGAAGCGTTGGTTTGTTGAACAAACTCAAGGTCAACGTGGACAGAGGCGAAATTGGGTAGCATACATCGGATGTATGCGTATCAAAGAGTTGATACCCAATGAAGTGCTAACATCAACAAGTTGATAAGACCGATCGATAGTCAGTGTCTAAGATGTAATTGGTATATCGATACCTCCCGAGATATAAGGTGACTTGTTGGACAAATCCAAGGTCATTCTCAATGTCGGTTATCGATGATACAATTGGTATGACCGATACCTACCGATTGACCTAAGTCAGGCTTGTTGAGCAAACTCAAGGTCACTCTTAGTAATGTCGGATATCGACCCACCAGACATTATGTCATATTGTTTCTCCGATTCGTAAAGAGGGTTATGGATTCTAGGAAACTAGTGGGAGCCATATGCATGTCATGCAAGTCCTTATGATCATGCAGCATTTTTATTCTATCATTCCTTCTCTCTATCGCGTTTAGGTTGATTCAAGAAGTCTTTCAAAGGTGAATTTATGCTCTATTTCGACTGAATTTTCTTGATTGGCTAAGGAATCTGAGAATTGTTCTCGATCTCGAGGAACTTGGATACGTCCTAGATGTTCCACTTCCAGATGCACCTGCTGCCAATGCTTCTGATAAGGATCAGAAAGCATATCGTAAGCATCTAACGGACAGTGATATGGATACTTGCATTATGCTTGTCTTGATGTCACTAGAGCTGTAGAAGCAGCACGAGTCTATGGATGCTCACTCTATAGTATTTCATCTTATGGAGCTGTTTGATGAGTAAGCTCGGTCTGAAAGGTTCAAGACCTCGAGGCTTCTTCATCATCAAAGATGGCTCTGTGGATAGCCGCCAGGCAAGATGCCACAAGATGAATGGCTATATTGAGAGATTGGCTGTCTTAGGATTTGTAATGGATTTTGAGTTAAGTAGAGACTTAATTCTGGTTGGATTGTCGATGGTTATTCACGGTCAGGTTAAACTATCGGATAAACCAAATATCCACAACAATTCTCGAATGATCAATCGCTCACGACAATGAAAGGTGCTATCAAGATAGATAGCAAGTGCTAATGGTGGATGCTTCTTCTTCTTGAAGCGAAGAAAAGGCATAGAAACCAAAAGGAAGTGCCAACAAGAAGAAAACCAAAGATTCTTCCCAAAAGGATTTTGCTTTCATAGTGGCAAGACTAGCCCTTTAGAGGCTAAACCGTAAAATCTATCTAGAGTCCTTGAAGCAGAAGAAGGCATCAGATGCCTCTACTTCTTCAAATATGTTTTTCATTGAGGTTAATACTATTCCTGATCCAAACATATCGGTATTTGATACCGGATGTGGCTCATATATATGAAATGATATGCAGGGCCTCAGGGATGAGTAAGCTCATAAAAGGAGAATCGACTTTCAATGCGGTAATGAAGCAATGGTTGCTACATTAGCCGTAAGCACTTATGTCTTGTCACTCCCTGGTGAGCTTATATTCAAATTGGATGATTGAAATTTTATACCTGTGTTAAACAAAGAACATATTGTATGTTTTATGTTTAATTAGAGCTGGTTTCCATTGGACTTTTAGTAGCAATGGTTGTTATATTAGTTGCAATGGAATGTTCTATGATACTCGTACATTATGCAATGGAATTGACATATGAGATATGTCATATCCAATTATGAATGTCAATGACGCGAAAAGACATAATTGAGATAATTTAAAATCAACTTACTTATGGCATTGTCGCTTGACCATATAAATGAGACACGATAGCTAAGCTCCATGAGAGTGGCGGTTTGGGTCATTTGATTATGAATCATATGACACATGCGAATCTTGTTTATTAGGCAAGATGACTAAGTTATCCTTTAAAGGAAAGGGTGAACAAGTGAATGGAATATTAGACCTGATACATTCGGATGTATGTGGTCCGATGTCCATCCATGCCAGAAGTGGTTGTTTTTACTTCATTACTTTTATCAATGATTATTCACGATATAAGTGTCTGTATCTAATGAGATACAAATCTGAAGCATTTGAATAGTTCAAATAATTCAGAAATGAAGTAGAAAACTAACTTGGTAAAAGTATGAAGACATTACGATCTAATCGTGGTGGAAAATACTTACACCAACAGTTTTGGATTATCTCAGAGATCATGAGATTTTATCTCAGTGCACTCCACCTTGCACGCCGCAGCACCATGGTGTGGCTGAAAGGAGTAATCGAACCTTGTTAGACATGGTGCGATTGATGATAGGTTTTGCACAGTTTTGGGAATATGCGCTTGAGACAACTGTTTACTTGTTAAACAGAGTTCCATCAAAGACAGTTGATGTTACTCCATATGGAGATATGGACTAACTGAAAACCTTATCTTTCTCATTTGAAAGTATGGGGTTGTCCTGCTTACGTGAAGCGGACACAGTCAGATTAGCTTGATGCAAAGCTGACAAGTGTTTGTTCGTGGAATATCAATTCTACCTTGCTTAGGAACAAAAGTTGTTTGTTTCTAAGCATGCTGTTTTCTTAAAGAAATAGTTTCTTTTATAATAAGACAGTGGGAGCAAAGTTGAACTTAGAGAAGTTCAAAATGCTCGAACAAACACAGATAAACTGCCTGAACTTGAAACTGTAACTCATGTAGATGAGGTAATAGTTCAACCTTCTATTACACACGAATTTCGTAGGTTAAGTAGGATACGCACTGTTCCCGAGAGATATGAATTTCGTAAGGAGCAGAATGACGACACTCATACCAGATGATGCGCCTACTACCTATGAGCAAAGTTCGAAGAGTTTAGAGTCCGAGAAATGGCTTTGCCGTAAATCAAATGGATTCCATGTACATAAACCAAGTATGGACTTTGGTTGTTACACTGAAGGATAAACCCACGAGGTGCAAAGGAGTTTTTAAGAAAACCAACATGGATGGTAACTCGATTACCTATGAAGCGAGGCTAATGGCCAAAGGATATTGTCAAAGACAAGGAGTTGACTATGACAAAATCTTCACCCGTAGCAATGCTTAAATCCATTAGGATACTCCTAGCCATTGCCGCCATTATGATTATGAGATATGACAAATGGATGTGAAGATAGCTTTCCTGAAAGGAAATCTACCCGAGGATGTGTATGACACAACCTGAGGGCTTCACTTCCATCGATGGCGAAATGGTATGCAAGCTTCAGAAATCCATGTTTGGATTGAAGCAAGCTTCCAGGAGTTGGATTATCCGTTTAGATGAGTCAATCAAAGAGTTTGGTTTCTCACAAAATTCGGATGATCATTGTGTGCATAAGAAGGTTAATGGGACTGCAATCGTATTCCTTGTGTTGTATGTAGATGACATACTGTTACTAGGAAACGATGTCTCTATGCTGCAATCAGTTAAAATTTGGTTGTCCAAACAATTTGCCTTGAAAGACCTTGGTAAAGCAACTTATATCCTTGGGATATAGATTTATGCAGATAGATCAAAGGTTGCTTGGTCTTTCACAAGCATAAATACATAGATGAGATGCCAAAGAGGTTTAGCATGAAACGATGCTATACGACGTGGGTCTGATGTATCGATGCTCTAAGTGTTACGAGCGGATACCAATCGGATCTGGTGAGGGTCATCATGGTGGTTGTCAAGAATATCCTCAAGTACTTGTGAAGCACTAAGGATGTTTTCTTGATGTTTGGAGATGGAAATCTCCATGTGAGCGGCATTCGATGCCGATCTAATCTGATAAGGATGATTCTGAATCATGATCAGGTTATATACATTCACACTGAATAGGGTGGCGGTCAGTTGGAAAGAGTTCCAAACAAGAGAGGACTGTTGAGTCAACAACCGAGGCAGAGTACCTGTCGCATGAGATGTGCAAAGGAAGCAGTTTGGATCAAGAAGTTCATTACTGAACTTGATCTAGTCCCTAGCTGTGGTGGGCCCATAGGATTGTATTGTGATACAATGGGGCTAATGCGCAGGCAAAGGAACCAAGGTCTTATCGACGATCCGAACTCGTACTTCGCCGATTCGGGAGATCATTAGTCGAGATGATGTCCGATAGAGAGAATTCCACGAGCAAAGTGTTGCTGTTCGCTGACAAAGCCATTGTGACGGAGAATTGTGATTCGATGGACTCGCTTATGGTATTGGATACTAAGGCGATTGGCTTTAGGTCAAGTGGGAGATTTGTAAGTACAAGTCGACTTGTACCATCGATAAGTCGACTTGTTCTTGAAAGTACCGATAAGTCGACTTGTACATTGGATAAGTCGACTTATTCAAGGATTCGCATCGTTTATTTGCGCCCTAAAGGCAATCCCTTTAGCTGCGTTTTATTCACGAAATGATGCGCATCGAATGAATAAATAAAGAAAAGGCATAATTCATTAATTTGATATTCATAAACATTGTTTATGAATTGATTGGATCTTTAATCGAATTAATGAAATCCATGATATATGACATAGCATGAAGGAAATTATGATGTGATCATACTCCGAGATTCCTATCATGTGCAATTATGTCAAGATCGTAATTCTCCTAGTCATAGGATTAATGAGACCGACATCATCAATCCGGATAGACTAGCACATGTCATATTCCTCGATTGGATCAAGCGGTGGATCTCGTAAAGCGTAAATATGAGATATTTAGAATTGACATGTGGATGCTTACTAGCGGTAGTAAGTTCATTGGATGACCGCCATGAGATCATCACATGGATATCTTATCTAAGTGTCGGTGATAATCTCATCATAGCAATGGTGCAAGTATCTCAGACTTGAGGTACTCAAGGATATCTTGAATACCGATTACGTATTTTGACTCCATTCCTTGTTGCCTTCGGAGGTAACTCATAGGGTGGTGCTTGGGTACGACTTGAGGTATTCAAGATAATTGAGTAGCCAATAAAGGATTCACCACTGGATTAGCGTAAGAGATACCCATGGCCTCTTCGTCAGATCATTACTTGTAAATCTCCGCCGAGTGAATATGTCATGAAGAGTGTCTTCATGGATATATAGAGTAATGAGTCCTAGGACGAGATCTGTTATCACTGGGCTAGACTCGCTGTCTAGGAGAGTTGACACTTTGACCATACTCATAACCAAGTGGGGTATAGGATGGTGAAAGGACGAATTGCAGTAATTGTCATGGAAGGGTTTGTGATCCGTTCGTGATGAATACATCAAACCGATTACTTTTCGGTCAATTGGGGGTCATGATGTGTTGCTAGATACCGCTCATGACTTGCTCAGATTAATTGTTAATCTAAGTGGCCAACATAACCGGGAGCCTAAAGGGTCACACGCTTAAGAGTGTTTCGAGAATCAGAAATAGTAATTGGACGAGTTCCAATTATGGAGAGCATTAGATTAAATGGATCCCAATGGATTGGGATATGTCCGATGAGATCGCGACATCAATATTGCTAAGAAAGGTTTTTCAAATTTCAAAGATCGGGGCCCAAGAGTTTGGTAGACCAAGCCCAGCTTGATCGATCTTTAGTAATTATATATATTAATTAATTAAGTAAATAATTAATTATATATATAAATATATATGCAAGTTGTCGCTGGAAATGGGAGAGGAAGAGATTAGCTTTGACTTTTCAAAGCTTTCTTACTTTATTCATTAAGAAATGAGTGGCTATTAAGCCACACACTTGGCCATCTCTTATTAAACTCTTTTAAGAGTTAAAAGAGAAAAACAAGAAAGCTAAGTATGGTGTAGTCGACGGTGGTGCCAAGAGGAAAAGAAGAAATGGAAGCTTAAGAGTTAAGTTTCCTTTGAAAATGGTTTTCATGTCTTCTTCTTCAAGCATCATCACTTCTCTTCTCCAAGCATAAAGTTCCAACGTCTCCTCAAGCTCTCCAGACGGAGGTAGGGTCTAGCAGCTCTTAATCTGTTCTAGCTATTCCCGGGTCAAAGGGTTTGACTTCGGTTAGGTTTTCGATCTCGCGTGGATCACCTTTAGAGATAGTCTCTTTTGGCTATTTAGGTTTATGTCTTCATACGGATACTGGATCCGGGTTCGGAAGGTCCCGGGAATAAAAATTTTTGTTTTCCGCTGCCTGTACATGTGATGTACCTCCCGGGATTTTCCTACATACTCTTCACTACTAAGATGACTCCAGGTTCATCTGCAGTGCAGTATGCACTGAAGATGAATGGGTATATTGAGAGATTGGCCGTCTTAGGTTTTGTCATGGATTATGAATTAAGTATTGACCTAATTCTGGTTGGATTGTCTGATAGTTATTCACAGTTTGTGTTAAACTATCGGATGAACCAAGTGTCCACAACAATCCCTGAGTTGATCAATATGCTCAAGACAGCAGAGCAAGCTATCAAGAAGGATAGCAAGCAAGTTGATGGTGGACTCTTCTTCCGTTCAAAGAAAAAAGCGTAAGAAGAAAAGGTCTAAAAACCAAAAGGAAGTATAGCCAAGAAGAAAACCAAAGAGATCGCCTAAAGGGAACTTGCTTCCATCAGGCAAGACCGAGTCTTGGAAGAGGAACTGTGAAAGTCTATCTCGAGGAACTGAGCGAAAAAGGCATCGATGCCTCGACTTCTTCGGTATGTTTGTCATTGAGGTTAATACTGTTTCTGATCATAACATATAGGTATTAGATACCGGTTGTGGCTCACACATATGCAATGATATGCAGAGCCTTAGGGACAGTAGACAGCTCATGAAGGGAGAGGTAGACCTGTGTGTGGGAAATGGAGCAAGAGTTGCTGCATTAGCCGTAGGCACTTACTTTTTGTCACTCCCCAGTGGGCTTGTAATTAAATTGGATGATTGTTATTTTGTACCTGTATTAACAAAGAACATATTGTCTATTTCTTGTTTAAATAGAGCTGGTTTCCATTTGACTTTTAGTAACAATGGTTGTTCTATTAGTTTGAATGGAATGCTTTATGGTACTGGTGCTTTATGCAATGGAATTTACATATTAGATATGTCACATCCAATTATGAATGTCAATGACACGAAAAGACACAAACGAGATAATTTAAAATCAACTTACTTATGGCATTGTCGCCTTGGCCATATAAATGAGAGACGCATAGCTAAGCTCCATAAGAGTGGTAGTTTAGGGTCATTTGATTATGAATCATATGACACATGTGAATCTTGTTTATTAGGCAAGATGACTAAGTTACCCTTTAAGGGAAAGGGTGAACGAGCGACTAGAGTATTAGACCTAATACATTCAGATGTATGTGGTCCGATGTCCATCCATGCTAGAAGTGGTTATCTTTACTTCATTACCTTTATCGATGACTATTCTCGATATGGGTACCAGATCGATGAGATACAAATCAAGCATTTGAAAAGTTCAAACAATTCGAAATGAAGTAGAAAACCAACTTGGGAAAAGTATCAAGACATTACGATCTGATCGTGGTGGGGAATACTTAGACCAAGAGTTTTTGGATTATCTCAGAGATAATGGGATTTTATCTCAATGGACTCCTCCTTACACACCACAACATAATGGTGTGGCAGAAAGGAGAAATCGAACCTTGTTAGACATGGTACGATCAATGATGGGCTTTGCAAAGTTACCAAAATATTTTTGGGGGTATGCAATCGAGACAGCTGTTTACTTGCTAAATAGAGTCCCATCAAAGACAGTTGATGTTATTCCATATGAGATGTGGACTAACAAAAGACCCTATCTTACTCATTTGAAAGTTTGGGGCTGTCCTGCTTATGTGAGCGGACACAGTCAGATAAACTTGATGCAAAGTCTAACAAGTGTTTGTTCGTAGGATATCCTAAAGAAACAATGGGATATCAATTCTACCTTGCTGAGGAAAAAAAGGTGTTTGTTTCAAAGCATGCTGTCTTTTTAGAGAAAAAGTTTCTTTTACAAGAAGACAGTGGGAGCAAAATTGAGCTTGAAGAAGTTCAGGATGCTCGAACAGACGCAGATCAACTGTCTGAACCTGAAACTGTAACTCATACAGATGAAGTAACAGTTCAACCTTCTACAACATACAAAGTTCGTAGGTCACGTAGGATACGCTCTGTTCCCGAGAGATATGGATTTCTCGTGAATGAACAGGATGACGTATTGCTCATAGAAGATAATGAGCCTACCACCTATGAAGAGGTTTTGAAGAGTTCAGAGTCTCAGAAATGGCTTCATGCCATGCAGGCCGAAATGGATTCCATGTATGAAAACCAAGTATGGACTTTGGTTGAGGCACCCGAAGGAATCAAACCCATAGGGTGAAAATGGATTTTCAAAAAGAAAACCGACATGGATGGTAATGTAATTACCTATAAAGCAAGGCTTGTGGCTAAAGGTTTTCGTCAAAGACAAGGAGTTGACTACGACGAGACCTTCAGCCCAGTAGCAATGCTTAAATCCATTAGGATACTCCTAGCCATTGCCACTCATTATGATTATGAGATATCTCAAATGGATGTGAAGATAGCTTTCCTAAATGGAAATCTAGCTGAGGATGTGTATATGACACAACCTGAGGGCTTCACCTCCTATGATGGCGAAAAGGTATGCAAGCTCCAGAAATCCATCTATGGATTGAAGCAAGCATCTAGGAGTTGGAATATCCGTTTTGATGAGGTAATCAAAGAGTTTGGTTTCTCACAAAATTCAGATGAATACTGTGTGTATAAGAAGGTCAATGGGACTGCAATCGTATTCCTTGTGCTATATGTGGATGACATATTATTACTAGGAAACGATGTCTCTATGCTGCAATCAGTCAAAATTTGGTTGTCCAAACAATTTGCCATGAAAGACCTTGGTGAAGCAACTTATATCCTTGGGATAAGGATCTATAGAGATAGATCAAAAAGGTTGCTTGGTCTTTCACAATCAACGTACATAGACAAGATGCTAAAGAGGTTTAGCATGGAGCAATCCAAGAGAGGGTAGCTTCCCGTGACTCATGGGATAACACTCTCGAAATCTATGTGTCCTAAAACACAAGATGAGAGGATGCGCATGGATATGATCCCGTATGCATCAGTGGTAGGATCTATCATGTATGCTATGCTATGTACGAGACCCGATGTATCATATGCTCTAAGTGTTACGAGTAGATACCAATCGGATCCTGGTGAGGGTCACTGGGTGGCTGTCAAGAATATCCTTAAGTACTTACAAAGGACTAAGGATGTTTTCTTGATATATGGGGATGGAGATCTCCAAGTGAGCGGGTATACAGATGCCAGTTTTCAATCTGATAAGGATGATTCCAAATCCCAATCAGGTTATGTATTCACATCGAGCAATGGGCGATCGGTTGGAAGAGTTCCAAATAAGAGACGATCGCCGATTCAACAACCGAGGCAGAGTACATTGCCGCTTCAGTATAAAGCAGCAAAGGAAGCAGTTTGGATCAAGAAGTTCATTACTGAACTTGGTGTGGTTCCTAGCAGTGATGGGCCCATACAGTTGTATTGTGACAACATTGGGGCTATTGCGCAGGCGAAGGAACCAAGGTCTCATCAACGATCCAAACACGCATCGCAGATATCATTTGATAAGGAGATCATAGGACGTGGTGATGTCCAGATTGAGAGAGTTCCCACCGAGCGTAATATTGTCGATCCGCTGACGAAGCCATTGACACAAAAGAGTTTTGATTCTCATGTACTCGCTTATGGTATTAGATATCAAGGCGATTGGCTTTAGGTCAAGTGGGAGATTGTTAGAGTAGTGCCTCAAGGCAATCGCCTTTAGCGCATTTTATACAAATTTGTGTACGCCTTTATGAATAAATAAAGAAAGGCATATTTCATTAATTTGTTGTTCATTATTTATGAACCGATATAGATCTGTAATCAAATTAATGAAGTCCATGATATATGACATAGCATGAAGGAAATTATGATGTGATCATACTATCGAGATTCTTATCATGTGCAATTATGTCAAGATATCAAATTATCCCTAGTCATAGGATTACCGAGACCGACATCAGAATCCGTAAAGACTAGCACATCTCAAGCTCCTTGATTTGATTAAGCGGTGGATCTCGTAAACCGTAAATATGAGATATTTAGGGTTGAGATGTGGATGCTTACTAGAGGTAGTAAGTACATTGGATGACCTTCCATGAGATCATCACATGGATGTCCTATTCTAATGTCAGTGATAATCTCATCATAGTAATGGTGCAAGTATCCTTAGACTTGAGGTGCTCAAGGATATCTTGGATACTGATTCTGTGCTTTGACTCCATTCCTTGTTGCCTTACAGAGGTCGCTCATAGGGTGGTACTTGGGTACAGTTTGAGGTATTCGAAGGTAATTGAGTAGCCAATAGAGGATTCGCCACTTCTGTTATAGCAGAAGATGATATCCATGGCCTCTTGTCAGGGTCATTACTTAGAAATCTCTGGCCGGAGTATGTATGTCGTGAAGAGTGTCTTCAGTGACATATAAAGTAATGAGTCCCAGGATAAGAACTGAAATCACTTGGACTAGATTTGACGTAGTCAGTCTAGTAAGAGTTGACACATTGCCCATACTCATAACCAAGTGGGGTATAGGATGGTGAAAGGACGAATTGCACGGTAATTGTCTATAGAAAGGTTCATGATATGGTTCCTGATGAATATATATTCATTCGTCAAACCAATTACTTTCTGGTAAATTGGGGGTCATGATGTGTTGCTAGATACCGCTCATGACTTGCTTAGATTAAGTGTTAATCTAAGTGGCCAACATAACCGGGAACCTAATGGGTCACATGCATAAGAGTGTCTCGGAGAACTAGTAAAATAGTTTTGGACTAAGTTCCAATATATGGAGAGCAATCGGATTAAATGGATCCCAATGAGATCGAGATATGTCCCGATGAGATCGCGACATCGATATTGCTGAAAAAGGTTTCCGGAGGTTTATCCCATACCGGGATCCGGTAGGCCGGTAGGACCGACCCCAGTTTGACTGGACCGCTTCAGCAATTATATATATTAATTAATATATATATATATATATATATATATATATATATATATATATATGAGTGTACGTGGAAGAGAAGAGAAAGCTTAAGAAGTTTCTTTTTGGATGCTTAGTCATTAAAGGCGTTAAATTGCTAAAAGACAAAAGGAAAAAGTAGATAGATGGTGATGATCGTGGATGACAATAAGAGGTTTTAGAAACCAAAATTCTAAGTGTTAGAAGGTGATCTTCGTGAGTCTTGAAAGGGAAAAGAAAGAGTTCTTCTCCAAAGCTTGCAATCATCGATCATCACTTTCCATTAGCTTCATCTTCAAGCAAGTTTCATTTCTTCCATCTTAGATCCAAGCTCTCCATAGAACAAAGGTAAGATCTAGCAGTCTTTAATTTGTTCTAGCTATTCCCGGGTCAAAGGGTTTGTCCCGGTTAGGTTCTCTGATCTCTGCGTGGATACCGTTAGAGACGGTCTCCTTTGGTCGTTCAGTTTGAGTTTGTTATATATACACATGGATCCTGGCTTTTGGGAAGGTCCCCGAACAAAAATTTTTTGTTTTCCGCACCGTGGGCATGTGATGCTCACACCGGGATTTTTCTACAGTACTAGTACTCCTATGCCAGACAGGAGTGCCAGGAGCTTCCCTATTCAGTATAAGGAGCAGAGCAGTAGGGCCAGCAGGTCCAAATCTATGAGGACTCCCACTTATTCTCATCAAGCCTCTATGGCTGGAGGCAACAGAAGGGGAGAGGGAAATGCATCATCCATCCCTAAATGTGAACACTGCGGGAAACTCCATAGAGGAGAATGTTATAGATTGACAGGAGCTTGCTTCAACTATGGGGAAAAGGGGCATATGGCTAGAGAGTGCCCTCAGCATGCAAGAATGCAAGTTCCCAAGAGATCTGAAACTGTAGGGCTCAAGATTACAACGGAAGTGGGCAGTTCTGATGTAGTTAAGAGGGCGAGCCTTCCAGGGAGACCAAGGGGGCAGGCACCAGCTAGGGTGTTTGCAATGAGACAAGAGGACGTAGAGACCGCCCCAGATGTTGTGACTGGTACAGTTAAATTATTTGTTGATGATGTGATTGCTTTGATTGATCCAGGTTCTACTCATTCGTTTGTTTCATTGAGTAGAACTGTGTGTGGTAGAAATTTGAGTCCATTGGATACTCTGCTGATGGCGAGTACTCCAATCGGCCAGTATATTATTATCAGTCAAGTGTATAGAGAGTGTGAGATATGTATTGGTGGGGAACAACTAGTGGTGGATCTAATGCCATTGAAGATGGGAGGATTGGATGTGATTTTAGGTATGGACACATTAAAGAAGTACAATGCCTGTCTGGATTTTAAACAGGAGACAGTAGAGTTCGAATTGGACAACGACAGAAGAGTGGTATTTGTAGGGGACAGAAAAGCAATCCCTCCTCGAATTGTTTCAGCTCTGATAGCAGAGAAGATGATGAGGAAGGGATGTGAGGCATTTTTGGCCTATGTGGTAGACACAAGGGCTGATAAAGGGAAGCTAGAAGATATTCCAGTGGTCATGAAATTCTCGGATGTTTTTCCCAAGGAATTACCAGGACTACCGCCACCTAGGAAAATTGAGTTTCCCATTGAGCTTCTTTTAAGTACCGCACCGATCTCAATTCTGCCTTACCAAATGGCTCCGGCGGAATTGAAGGAGCTTAAGGAGAAATTGGAAGAGTTGTTGGAGAAAGGGCACATAAGGCCGAGCTCTTCACCTTGGGGAGCTCTGGTCTTTTTTGTGAAGAAGAAAGATGGATCGTTGAGGATGTGTGTGGATTACAGGAAGCTTAATCAGATCACTGTCAAGAACAGATATCCGCTTCCACGAATAAATGATTTGTTTGATCAATTGTAAGGGGCAAAAGTCTTTTCCAAGATAAACTTGAGATTGTGTTGGAACCTGATTTCGGAACCGGACCCCAACCGAAAAACGGAAAAGACAAAAGTGAAAACGGACGGAAACTTCCGGAAACAAAAAGCAAAGGTCGAACCCGGAAGTGGACCGAAGAGAAAGCGGAAGTAAAAGCATAGTTTACATTGAAACGAAACGGAACGCAGGTTAAGTTTAACGAAAACGGATTCAAAAGAACGAAGCACAGTAATTCGAATCGAATTCCAAACGAACTGAAACAAACTGAGTGGCAAGATTCCGACATCCGCGAAGAAAAACTTTTTGAAACAACGTCGCATTGAATACCCTAAGACTAACTTGGTCCAAACTAATCCGAAACTGGTAATTTTTTTTCAATCATTCATGTTCTCTTTAATCAATCGCATACAACTCAAAACAATACAATTTCCCATTTGGAAATTCTCCCATTCTAATCTCACTATCCTTTGCCATTAGGTCAAAACACTCTTAATCATGCATATTTTAATCGCATCTTTAAAACTCTTAATCTTAAACTTATTCTAGCTTGTCATAACCCGATTTTATCGAAAATTGGGCAGCATAACGATTGTATTTTAAACAGCCCAAAAATTTGCAGATTAAAAATACACACTTCTAAAATCACATCCAACCATAACAACCATCATCGGACCTCCCGTCTGGAATTTCCAGCAGAAACAACGCAAACCAATAACTACACCACTTCAATAATTCTCAAACCAAAATCTATCATCAGAACTCAATCTCATTCATATACATCTCATGTCAAAATACAAATGCAAGATTCAATCTAATCTACTCATATTCATCAGCAATCATAACTCATATCCCAAAATCATACACAACCCAACTATATACATTAATTCATAATTCATGTACATCATCAAACCAAAATGGCATTTTCAAGCCACGATACAAAACCAAATGTCAAAATCTCAACTAACCTTATTACCGAAACATGCAAAACTGATGTCTTGATCAGATTCATCCGATCTCCCGTCAAACACGGAGATGGGGATGAAAGGTGGGGTGAGCTTGACAACTCAATGGGTACCACATTTGTAAAATAAAACATAAGCAGAAATCGTTTTTCACAAAGTTTTGCCCAAAGGCTTATTTTTCAAACTTCTCAACTTTTCAAACGTTCATAAATAATTTCAAAGGTTTTTCTCGGTTGAAACCCTTAATTTCTTATTGCTCAAACTTCTCGAATTCTTTGTTTTCACACTTCACAAATAACTTTAAAACATGCACGCAGCACATAACAATGCATTACAAAGTAACAAATCAAAAACACATAACATATCAAAGTGGTTTGGTTCGGTCCTAACGGAATGTACTGCACATTCCCGCATAGCGGTCATGTGCAGTCGTGAACGGAGGGGAGTCCGAAATCGGAGCTCCTATGCCACTAGCGGGCAGTCGGGAGAAGGCTATCAGAGGGAGACCAGTGCACTGACTCTACGGAGGGGACCTAACTAAACCAACATAATTCACATATTCATGCTTAAAACAAGCAGATTGCCCGAAGGCACTTTTCAAAAATTCAAATTTTCATGTCGTGCCTTACTAGACACAGTCACATTCACTAAGCACATAATTTCATATGTCATATAGCAAAACACAAATTCACTAATCAATTTCTTACAAATTTACAATCATTCATCAAACAAGTATGCAACACATTTAATAATTTATCAAAATCATTCATAAAGAATAAATAACAACTTTATCAATTCCTTTGAAACATAATTCTCACACATTTAAAATCACAAAACAAATTTATCATCCAAAATTTAAACAACAATTTTCACCTTTTATTCAAAAAATAAAATCACCAATCATTTTAATTTCTTAAATCAATTTCCAAAAGCATTTCTCCTTGATTTCCCAAAACATAAATAACAATTTCTTTAAATAATTCAAACATAATGAATAGCAATTTCTTAAATCAATTTCCAAAATCATTAGAAACAATAAATATAACCTTTGTAATAATTTTCGTAATTCCACATTCTAGAAATCTATCAATATTTAAAACTTGTAACAATTTTGAAAACTTTTGAAATTAAAATTTCAATTTCTTATATCATCGAACATATAACAAAATTTCTAAAGTTATTCCAAAAGCAAGGAATTTATTCATACTAAAATTATAATAATTTTTTAATCTTTGCCATAAACACTACATTATAAGCAAACTCAAAGAATATTAAGGAATCATATTTTTGTTTTTTAAACCTTCTAAAACTATTCGAAATCATAATTCTTCAAACCTTCAGATAAACAATATTTTTGTAAACACTTCCAAAAATATTTGGAAATCATATCTTCATAAACCCTTCTTTTATAAACAATTTCAAAATGTTCGAACTTATAATAATATTTTTTGAAATATTTTGTAAACAATATTTTCTAGCTAATCCCAAAATATTTGGAAATCATAAAATTTTCAAACATTTTCACAAACGATATTTTATAACTAATTTCGAAAGTATTCGGAAATCATAATTTGTTCAAACATTTATAAACCATATTTTTATAAATAATTTCAAGAGCAATAAACTTAATCATTCCAAACTTGTAACAATTTTTCAAACCCCTTTGCAAATAGATAAAAGTCGATACTTTCTTTCTTAGTTTTTTTTTTTTGAAATGGAAGCATGGCTTATAATCAAATCAATCAAATACAATGTATTCAAACCATTTTGGAAATTTCCTAGGTCACTCCAAAACAATCAATTTAATCATCTTTTCAATTTACTTAAAAAAATCAAAGAATGCAGAAATCAAAACATTTTTATTCACTTATCCGAAACAATTTTAGCAATATGTCCAATCGGTCGAAAACATTTTCGTTAAACACATTTGGTAATTTCTTTAAATACTTCAAACCTAAAGTAATAAAATTTCTTAAAGAACTCATTCAAAACCATAATTTATAAACTCGATACTTTCGAAGTTTTCAAAAGCATACACAAAGCTTATAATTTCAAAATAAATATGATACCCACCTCGAATCGATGCTTGAATCTTGTCCTAATCATCAATTTCTCCAATCCTTTCTTCTTTCTTTCAAATAAAAATTTCCTAAGCCAATATCATCAAAATTCAACATCATATTAGACATAATCCTCAAATTAACTATAGGAAACCCAATTCCAACATATTTTCAAGCTATCTATAGCAAAAATTTCCAAAAACCCCAAATCTCAAAAATTGGGCATAAACCCTAACTCATAAAAATCCTAAAATCAACCATCATCATAGCATTATCACTTCAATTAATCATAGATAACTCAATCCCATAACCTTTCCAAGCCACCTAAACCAATATCTCACTAAAAATCCAAAGATCAAAGTTTTTCGAATCTTACCTTTCTCCCTCATTTTCGGCACTTTCTTTATCAAGATGAAGCTCCTGAGTTTTTCTTCACTTTCCCCTTGGAAAGCATCGAAAATCCTTACTTAAAACCCTAAGAATCCGAAACCTAGCTTCTCCCTTCATCTTCTTGCCTCTTCTTCATCACCGTCAGCTCACTCTTTCATTTCTCTCTTCTTTTTCTTTCTTTCTTCTCTTCTATCGTGTTTCTCCTCTCTACACTGCCGACAGCTACTTGCTTAAGGGTGCCATGTCATTAAATGACAACCAAAAGACTATAATGCCCCTCCATTTAAGTTAACTTCCAAAATTACCCCTGCACAGAATCTTGAAAAATGATAAATTACGTCCTAATTTTGAGTGGTTAAACGAAATAATTTGGCACAACTTTCTTCTCGATAATTGTTCCTCTAGGTCTCCTCTTTAAAAATGACACCAAAATCACTCAATTCGGTTCAAAATTGAAGAAGTTATGGCCAAAATACATACAGACCATACAAAACCGCGACTGAACAATAACACTAACTTCGACTCAAAAATTGACAACCTTAGGGACTAAATTCAAACTCGATCCCTTCACATGATTTATAGCCCCATATCTTAATTTTATGATGCCTCAATAATCAACTCAATCGGAGGTGTAAAGATCAAGATATCGCCAAATTACTGAACCATGTTCAGAAAATTATCTAACTCATAACCTTTAACCAACCCTCTCACTATGGTTCAATCAATCTCTTTCCATTTAATCTCCTAAAAAATAATAATTACTCATGAAGGAGTATCTAAATGTCTTAGGAATCCAACGCTTCAAAAATTGAATCAATCGGATGTCGTACGAAGGAATTATAAGCAAAAGATTGAAAAGGGTCGGATCAAAAACAAAAGAACATAATCTCAATTATACATATATAATCGAATTTTTCAAAAATAGTAACTCTTGATCCTGAACTCCATATTTGACAAATTTGGTTTCGATGGAAAGATAAAAGGAAGCTCTACAACTTCCATGAAGAACTGAAAAATCAATTTCATCTCTAAAGGGGTCAAAAACCTAGTCAAAGTTACTATCCTGTTAAACATCACCTAAACAAACTCCAAACTTTCAACATTCATATCTTCCAATTCCCACATCCAAATATTGCATGCTTTATAGCGTCAGAAAGATTGATAGACAAGCTACAACTTTCATGTAGACCACTTACTCCAATTCAGACCAAATCCTCACGACGAGTGGCCTCGAAGCATAGAACACACAAACCTATACTTAATAACATTTTCAAAAATAAAGCAAAAGAACCTTATCTTCGGAAAATCATATCTTCCACTCCCGATATAAAAAAATTGCATACTTTATGGCGTTGAAAAGATTGACATACAAGCTACAACTTTCATTAAGGCCACTTTCTCCAATTCAGACCACAACCTTATGGTGATTTGCCTCAAAACATAGCACACGCAAACTTACCCTATGAACATTTTCAAAACACAAAGCAAAATACACTAACTTCAAAAAATCATAACTTTCACTCCCGATATCAAAAAATATCAAACTTTATGGCTACGGAAAGCTCTCAACAAAAGCTACAAGTCTCAAGAAGATTATTTCCTCAAATTTGGTCTAAATCAAAAAGTCAACTTTTACTCCAAAAAGTCAAACTTCTATAATTTTATTTCTAAATTTTCACTTCCATTTTAAATCAACTCATTCTCTAACACTTTCATAACCCAAATAAATTTACTTAAATATCAAAGTCATCAAAACTAATCGATTCTTTTTCTCATTAAATTTTTCTTAAATTCATCAAATTTTCTTAAATTCATAAATTTTCTCACTAATTTTTTCTCATTTAAATTCATTTTAATATTTCTAATTTTCACCAAAAGTTCGGGGTCCAACAGATTAAGTTACCACCAGTTGAGGATAAAGAAGTCTGATGTGCCAAAGACTGCTTTCAGAACACGGTATGAGCATTTTGAGTTTTTAGTTATGGCCTTCGGATTGACAAATGCCCCTGCAGCCTTTATGGACTTGATAAATCGATTCTTTAAGCCTTTCTTGGACCAATTTATCATTGTCTTTATTGATGATATATTGGTTTATTTCAAGAGTGATAAGGAGCATGAAGAGCATTTGAGGATTGCCTTGGAGACATTGAGGAAAAATGAATTGTATGCAAAATTCGACAAATGCGAATTTTGACTAAGGGAAGTAGCATTTCTTGGACATGTGATCTCAGAACAAGGAGTGCATGTGGATCCAAGGAAAATAGAAGCTGTGGTGAAATGGGAAGCACCTAAGAACATAGCAGAAGTAAGGAGTTTCTTGGGTTTAGCTGGATACTATCGGAGGTTTGTGGAGGGCTTTTCCATAATAGCAGCTCTACTTACCAAATTGACAAGAAAGAATCAGAAGTTTGTGTGGACAGAGGAGTGTCAGAACAGTTTTGAGGAATTGAAGAATAGGCTCACAACTGCACCGATCTTGACTTTGCCTTCAGGTAGCAATGGGTATACAGTGTATAGTGATGCCTCAAGGAAAGGATTGGGCTGTGTATTGATGCAAGGAGATAGAGTCATTGATTATGCTCCTAGGCAATTAAAGCCTTATGAGATTAATTATCCTACACATGATTTGGAATTAGCTGCCATAATCTTTGCATTGAAAATATGGAGACACTATTTATATGGAGTCACTACCAAGGTGTTTACGGATCACAAAAGTCTCAAGTATCTGATGAGCCAGAAAAAGTTGAATCTGAGATAGAGGAGATGGTTGGAACTGCTGAAAGATTATGATTTGATAATAGACTACCACCCGGGGAAAGCTAATGTAGTAGCGGATGCACTGAGTAGAAAATCGACCATGGCAGAGGTGAAGACAATATATGTTCCTTTGTTGAAGGAATTAGCCAAACTTCGGGTTACTTTGAGGTAAGATGAGTTTGGGAACTTATTAGCTAACTTTAAGGTATGGCCAGTGTTAAATGAGAAGCTTAAAGAATTGCAGGAACATGATGAGCATTTGAGCAGGCTCAGAGAAGAGATTAAAAAGGGTAAACCTTTGGAAATTGAGATAAGAGAAGATGGACTGATGGTGGTAGGAAACAGATTGTGTGTCCCGGACTCATTAGAGTTGAAAGATGAGATATTTGATGAGGCGCACAATGCTCCCTATGCAATGCAGTCGGGGAGTACGAGAATGTATAGAGATTTGAAAGAATACTTTTGGTGGAAAGGAATGAAGAAGGATATTGCAGAGTACGTTAGTAGATGCTTAGTGTGTCAGTAAGTCAAGGCTGAGCACCAGGCACCTTCAGGCAAGCTTAAGCCTTTGTCTATTCTGGAATGGAAGTGGGAAAAGATCACGATGGATTTTTTGATGGGGTTACCCAGAACCCACAGGAAACACGATGCAATTTGGGTGATTGTGGATAGGCTAACCAAGTCAGCACATTTCTTGCCAATTAAGAAGACAAATTCCTTGAATGCTTTGGCCAAGAAATACATAGATGAAACAGTCAGGCTTCATGGGATTCCAAGTTCTATAGTTTCTGATAGAGATCCGAGGTTCACCTCCAGGTTTTGGGAAAGCTTACAGGAGGCTTTGGGAACTAAGTTGTACTTTAGTACGGCTTTCCATCCACAGACTGATGGACAATCAGAGAGAACAATACAGACTCTGGAGGCCATGTTGAGAGCTTGTGTTATGTATTTTAAAGGTTCATAGGATGATCATTTGCCTTTAATTGAGTTTGCTTATAACAATTCCTATCACTCGGGAATTCAAATGGCACCTTATGAAGCTTTGTATAGTAGAAGGTGCAAGACTCCTATTTGTTGGGATGAGGAAGGTGAAAGGAGACTTGTAGGGCCTGAGTTGGTGCAAGTTACAGTTGATAAGATCAAATTGGTAAAATAGAGAATCAAAGCAGCTCAAGACAGAATGAAGAGTTATGAGGATGCATATAAGAGAGATGGAATTTGAAGTTGGAGACAAATTGTTTCTTAGAGCTTCTCCATGGAAGGGAGTGTTGAGATTTGATAAGAAGGGCAAGCTTAGTCCGAGGTATATAGGCCCGTATGAGATCATTGAGAAGATTGGGCCTTTGGCCTATAAGTTAGCTTTGTCACTAGAATTGTCTAAGATTCACAATGTCTTCCATGTATCGATGTTAAGAAGGTATCGATCTGATCCGTCACATATAGTTCAACCTTCAGAGGTTTAATTAAGGGAGGATTTAACTTATGAGGAGCAACCAGTGGAAATTTTGGACTCGAAGGAAAAGGTTTTGAGAAACAAGACAGTTCAGTTAGTTAAAGTTCTTTGGAGAAACCATTCAACGGAGGAGGCTACATGGGAGCCTTTGGAAGCAATGAAGGACAAGTATCCACACCTCTTTGTGGACTCAGGTAAGAATTTCGAGGACAAAATTCTTTTAAGGAGGGGAGAAATGTTGGACCCCGAATTATTTTTTTATTTATTAAACATGATTTAGTTTATTTTGAGGTCTTGTTAGATTAATTATTGGTTTTGGAGAATTTGAAGAATTTGAAGCTTCTCCAAGTAAGTATAAGCATTAGTTGGATGAATGAACCTTATTTAGTGATAATTAGGAGTGAAAAATGGGGTTGAATATGTGTAGGGAGTTGTTAATGAATGGTGTACGAAAGTGCTATGATCTTCTAGGGTTTTTGATTTTTACTGTGTTTGTGATTGATTTTGGGTTAGAATGAGTTTAGAAATGAATTAGGATTGATGATTTAGGGTTAAGATGGGTTATAATTGAAAGATGGGAAGTTTATAGTTGAAGAATGTGGAAAAATAGGTTTTCGGGAGGATTTTGGCCTCGCATGCCGAGGCTTGCTCTTCAAGACGTCGCGCACGCCAAAGATCCACGTCGCGACGCCGCCAAAGATCCATGCCGCCAAGATGCAAAGATCCTCGCCGCGGCGAGGACCATTTTCCTGCACCTATATGTTTTGGTATTTTGGTCATAACTTTTGCTGTAGATGTCCAAATGAGATGATTTTAATTCGTTGTAAACTAGAGACATAGGGCTACAGGTTTTATGAAGAAATGAAGTTATTATTCAGTCTATAAAGATATCAAATTTTGGATGGAAGTTGAGTATAGATTATAGTTTCAACATAAGGTTAGTCCCAACATGATTGGAGTATAACTTCCATGTTTCTGAACCAAATGGAATGAGTTTGGTGTCGTTAGAAACTTAAGATAATGAAGAACATTTTTATAGAAGGAAGTGTTACCAAATGTCTTCATTTATCTGATCATAACGATCATGGAAAAGTTGACCCGAAAGTCTAGTTTTGCAAGGGTTATAGGTCAATTTTAGCACTTTTGATTTTCGAAGCTTTATGAATTTCCTTTGAATGTTGTTTGAATGAGAACTTGGTTGGTTATAGGAAACCAAGCCGACCTAATCCAATCACAAGAGGAAGGACAATATTGAACTTGGATTTTCAAGCGATATTTGGTGGGTAATATATTTATAGTTATTGTGTATGGGCAAATTGTCTTGCTTGCTTGCATGTGTGTGTGACATTGCTTGTTTTGAATTATGGAAATTTTTGAAAATGCATTGTGATTCTGATCATGTATTGCCTTGAAAAATATCATGGCATTTTGTATGAATGAAAAGATGAAGAAGCATGATGAGCATGAAAAGTATGAATGTGTATGAAATGAGTTAAGCATTGACATTTGATTGTGTTTGGGCAAGAGAGGAACGTTTTGTTAGTCACGTGCACGGCGACATATAGCCTTCTCCCGGCTGCCCGCTTGAGGCCATAAGATCCTGAGAAATCGGACTCGTTTTGTTCACGGTATAAACTTCGGTTTATCCGTTTTGTTTCACGGAACTCTCAAGCCATTTGTTGTGCATTTCATTATTGATTTGTTAGGCATGATGCATAATTAATTGTTATGTTGTGATGTAGAAATTACATGCCATATTCTTTGTGATGACATTTTGGTAGCTATAAGATTGTGAGTAAATTGTTAAGTGTTGAATTGCTACATATTTATGTATATATATGCTTGAATGTGTGGCTCATTGCCAATGGCTATAAATATATAAGCCAATGAACTTCGCAGCTCACCCCATTGCCTCCCACTCCTCAGGTGTAGAACGAGAAGATCGTTGATCCTTGCAAGGCATCGAAAACTCCAAGATAGTTAGAAGCTTTTGTACTAAGTTAGTGATTTTGGTTAGCTTTTCAAGCATATCAACATTGAGCATCCTTATGTATTTTGTTTTATGCTTTGTTATGTATTGTGTTATGTTAGCAAGGATTGTTCAATCTTTTTGAATTGTAATGACATGAAGAACTGAAGTTCCTTTTGTATATGAGTGTGTTTAACTTTTAGTTAGAATGAATGCGTATGTGTTAGAATGATTGTGCAAATGTTGGGAGCCGGGTTTCAGAAATTAGGAGCTCGCTGCGGTGAGCCAGTCATTCGCCGCGGCGCTTCCCTTGGGAGTTCATCGCGGCGTGGATGTTGGTCTTTCGTCGCGGCGTGTCCCATGAGAGCTCGCTGCGATGAAACCAAGATTCGGTTGCGACGAACCCTCTCCTACGAGGCGTCGGCTGCGACGAACCTGCCATTTTCCCCATGCTGATCCTTTAAATTTGAATGTTTTCGACCCTCCCCCGCGCGATCCTTACTCGACGACCCCGAACGGTCATCTCGGGATAGAAAACGGGACCTGGGACCAACAAAGACATTGCTAACCTACTAGAGGTGTAATAATGCCCACACCAGTCCTCTGTGTGGATCCAAAAGATTGAGTACTTGCTCTGGTAGTCTCCCCTTTGTGTCTCACCAGCTACCCTATGCTATCTCCACCTCGAGTTGAAGTCTAAGCCAACTGTGGACAATCGCTCCTCATGTGCCTTATCTCTCCATAATAAAAACACTTTCTCAGCTCTATATACTTGTTTAAATGTAACTTTATGTAGTTTCTACACTACTCAGACCGATATGATCGAGCTTGAGAAGAAGAGCTAGTAGTAGGGGCAATGTGCTAACCTTTTGTTCGTGGTGGTTATAAATTGACAGCTGATGATGCAGTCCCTCTAGTACTACCTGGAGCTGAACTATTACGACTACTCTTAGGGTGCTGGCTGAAGGAACCTCTTTCCTTCCTTTCCTAGTTCTTTTCTTCCCAATGTCTTCCGCGCTCTTTCACCAACTTCTCAGCTCTCTTGGTTGACTGTACCATCTCGTTGAATGTGGTAGTGTGGGTAACTGCCATCCTCTCTCGGATCTCCAAATGTAATCTAGTCTTAAACTGAACACATAGATTCTCTTCATCTGCCACGTATTAAGGGATATAGGTGGTAAGCTTTCCTAGTTCTGTCTTAAACTCGTGCACTGACCTATTCCCCTGTGTCAGTGTAAGAAGGCAACCTTCTTCTAATCTCAATCAAATCTGGTATAGTATTGTTCATTGAATTTATTGATAAAATCCATCCAAGTAATTTGATTGCGGTATCATCCCAGGACATTTTCCTCCCAGGCTCTAGCATCACCCTCTAGCATTTGGATAACTACCTTCAGCTTCATCTCATCAGACAGCCCCATATCATGAAATGTCTCTGTGGTCTGTCTTATCCAAGTTTTGGCCTCGGTAACATCACCGTGCCCATTGAAAGTACCACATTTGAGATTTCTTGCCTCTTTGATATACCTCGAGATTTCAAACGTCGAATGTTGCCCTGGTGCAAGGCTAGGTACTACTACTGGCTACTGTGGTGGTGGTACCTATGGTGGCATCCTTGGTGCTCCGGCCCTAGGCTATTGCTACAAAGTATACTGTGCCCACCATGTTATCACTTATTGCAGAGCCTCTTTCGACATCGGTGGTAAATCTGGCTATGCTACCACTGGTGGAGTTACAATGTGAGGCTACCTATGAGCCAAAGAGTTAGTGACCACTAGTTCTGTGACTACTTCAGCGCTATGTTCCTCTAACTTGGATTGCAAAGGTCTATGTGACGACTTCCCCTTCTTCGTCCAACTATGCTATCACTATAAAATCAAAGAAAAAGACATTGTTTAATAAAATAGATTGGGCTAAGCCTAGCTTTTTTTATATCCCAAACATACTGTAACATCCCACCCCGACTGGAAGGGTAAAATAGTAAATTTTCATAGGATGAGATTGATAGAGATTAATTAGTATTGTTCATGCATACTAGTATTAGTAAACAGTGAAATTGTGCACATGCAGATTTCGGTACATGCATACATGTCATTCCCGGTAGATATGCCTATTGCAATTTTATTGTGATTAACGAGGTTATTGGGCTTGAAAAATTATTCTGAGTGCGCTATTGAGTGTTTTATATTTTAAGGGATTTTTAGAAATTTTTCTGGAATTGTCCGGAGAAAATTCCCAGACCGGCAAAATCGTCGATAGATGGCCTAAATGTGTTTTTGTTGGGGAAAATGTGGTTTTCGTGTTTGAAAAATTATTGGGAGTGGACTGTTATATGTTTTACAATTTTGGGCAATTTAGGTAATTTTCAAAAAAATGATTCGGGGAAATTTCCGGAAATTTCCGGACTGGGAAAAATCGCCAAGTGGCGAACCGGTTGATTTTGGTAATAAAAATTGCTGTCCTATGGCACTGCAATATTGGGTATATTATTTTGGGATTATAATTGGAGCCATTTGGAATTGAATGGATTAAAAATAAAGTATATTAGGGTTTCTTTTACTAAATGAGATTAATGGAAGTTTTGTCTTTTTGGAAGTTTTGTCTTTTCTTATTAAAATGACAAGTGTCTTTATTATTAAATGTCTTTGTCTTTCTTCCCTCATCCACGACATTCTAGATGACCAAAGCTCATTTCATTTTTTTCACCTTATTCTCTCTTCTTCTTTGCTTTCTCCACTCATCCACGACACACCTTGCATGGGATTTTGTTTTACTCTTTTTCACAACTAGCCTCTTCAAGATCTTTGTTCTCTTCACCTTGTTTCTAAAAGAAAAAGAAAACCTACACCTTTCCTACTTGAAGAGATGATGGTCGTTTGTGGTAGGAAGGTTGGGAGGAGTTAGAAAAATGTGAAGAGTCAAGATTGGAAGCTTGATTAGGTAAGTCATATGTTTCCTATGATGGTTTTTGTTGCTTGTGATGTTACTTAAGGTTAATTGCATGGCTAAGTTGAACTTTGACTAGATGGGTATATTACTTTTAATGGATTGATGATTAGTAAATGAGGAATTTGAAGCTAATGGATGAGATGTTATGTTGAATTGTGTGTTTTGGATGGATCTTTAATGATGTTAGATGTGTTAGTAGTGTGCCCTAGGCCAATAAACATTTGTGATTCATGTATTAACATTATGATTTGTTAATAATATATTATGAGGTATTCATTTTATATATGCATGTATTTCATTTATGTAATGTGAGTTACATTCCATGAATGGTATTAAACTTATGTCATCAAGTATGTGACTTGATAGTAAAACCATAAGTGTTATAATACTATTCTAGATCGTCCTAGTCGATCATTATTGGTGGAACAATAATGAATTAAGGCTAGTATGTGTTCGATTGATGATCACGTTTCTCGATCATGGATATGAGATATCAAATCGAAACATAGATATATGTTAGAGAACATATATTGGATCGACCAAAAGAGAACACTACATGGTTTCATGTCATTAGTGATTCTCAATATGGTTTGACTTTAGTCCTTTGACCTGAAGTCATCATGGTTCCCTACATGAGGAATTTAGTGTTTTGATATTAGACTAAGTTATTTTTAACCGAATAACAAATAGTCTTATGTTGGACACTAAATGAATCATGCGGAGGGATGTGAATGACGTAGACGGGATTTGTACCTCTCTTAAGTGAGAGAGATATCATTTGGGCCTCTTGACAAGTGTGACTGAAGAAATGCATGGCGTGTTTCAAATGAATTGATGAAGAGTCATCAATGTCATTTGTTATAATCAGTCAACTTGCGGATCAAGAAACTATGATTAATCAAAGGTTGACATGTACCATGCCTTGTGATTAATCTTGATATCGTGTTACAAAAGGACTGAGCTTATAATCATGATTACAGGTTAAATCGGATTATCGATCCTCATTTGATTTGGGTAGTCATAATGTCTTGCTAGAGGCGCTTATGACTTATGGGCCTTGAAGTGTAATCAAGCCCATTGCCAACATCAAATGAGCCTACAGGGTCGCACACAAAGAGTGATGTGATCTGGGCTTATTCTCTTGGGCCTAATTTATTAGGTGTTAAATAAATATATTTAGATATATTTATTGGGCTAGATTTAATTAAGTTGTCGGGCTTTTATTATATATATGATATAATGGGCCGAAACTTAATAGGGCCTGAATGAGATTAGGGTTTCTCTATAAATAGAGAAGCTTAGGTCTCATTAGGTGAACGTACACTGTTGTCAAGAAACCCTGGCCGCTAATAGAAAGATCGATGCGGCGTTCGAAGGTTTTCAGACGTCTTAGCACACTACTGACCGCAGCCGGATCGTGCATGCTCGTGTGGATACCGGTAGAGGACATTAGCGATTTGCAGTGTCTTGGAATCCGAAAAGAAGCAATCCATCCACGAAAATAAGGTATTTTCATTAATCCTCGTGTTTTCGATTATACTTGATAATTTTGTATGGTCTCTTCCGCAGCGTATTGTGAATACTCGGACCATATGCGATCCAACAAGATGATGATTCCCAAAAAAAAAATTGACTGTATGTGTGTGCTGGAATTTTAGGGATTTATGTTCAAGGATAGGTTATGAGTTGGTTATGGTAGAAATGGGAAGTGATATGAGTGAGAAAGGGTTTAGAAATGGTATAGAAGTGATAGGATGTAGTTTAGTTATAAAAGCTGGAAATTGTACTTTGAACATGTTCTAATGTTTTTGTCATAACTAATTGTGTGGTTGAGAAAATGAGGTGAGGTTTGTTTTGACTTATGAGACATTTTTCTACAATTGTTGTGGAGGGAGCACTGCCCAATTTTGATTAGAAGAGTGTTGAATCTTGCTTTGAAAGTGATGTATAGGTGCAGTATGAACAGTAACCGAAATTGATGATCTGAAACTTTGGTGATTTTTCTAGATTTATGTAGAAGGAATTAGTGGAAATGGTCTAAATGAAAGTTGAAGCCTGTACTGTTAGCTTTCCAATGCCACTGATTTTGCAATTTTTTGATATGTACGTTGGGAGTTATGAACTGTTAACTATTGACTGATTTTGTGCATTGAGTTAAACCTAGTTGAAATGACAGATTTGAAGCACATTCTGATTAGTAGCAATTTTAAGAATTTTTGTGAATTGAATTGGCTTGAGTGGTATACTGGAGAGTTGTAGAGGACAAATTTATCTTGAAAATGGTATCTGGCATGTAATTGTTGGAGATCAGATGTGGGAGTTATGGATTTTTCAAAATCTGAACCTGCATTAGGATGTTAATTCCTGATCAGGTCAGAAACTTGCATAACGGATTTGAAATTGTTAGAAGTTGAATTGGAATGTGGGTTCTTCATAAAACTTGAAGTTTGAGATTGTATCTTTTCAGGGATATAAGGTAGTGATTTTTTTGACTTGTGTACAGGGAGTTATGTTTGATAGAAATTTACTGCTCAGATTGAGTGATTTCAGGGACAGCATCATTGATTGAATTATTTGACCTAGTTAACAATGGAATTGGACTTTGAGTTGTTCATAAAAGTTATAGATAACATTGTGATCTTGATGAGCATATTTATTGTGAAATTGTTGACTTAACTAAATGAGAGTTACTAAATTTACCATGTACTGTTCTGTTTTAAGAGGTATGGACTAGGCAGCATATTTGATTGGATTTTTGACACCCTTAGGGGTGGAATTGATTTTTATGGTCTTCTTGAAACTTGTAGAGTTTTTCATGATCTTTCCAACGAGATATGGTTTGTAATGTTCTGAATTGTGTGCAAGGAGTTATAGGTGTTTGACTTTCGGTTTGACCATAAGAAAAAGATAAGGAAATAAGGATATATATATTAATTGTTAAATTTAAATTTTGGTTTCTTTTGTCAATTTCTTTTCCGTCCGACGTCCGATTGACCTGATTCTTGAGGCATCGGATTGGTAACACATTGAATTTCATTTTGTGAGAAATTGGAAATTTTTAGACGGAAAATTGACGTGGCCCCGGATAACGGAGCCTTTAATCACTGTTTTGTTTAATTGGGGACCTATAGAGGTCCGATTTGCGCACCGTCAGCACCAATAGGTTTCTAATTTTTAGATAGATTTTTCCTAATGAAAAAAAAATAGAATAAGGTCGGGAATATCATGAACACGCATTGTGCACCTTTTCATTATTATATGTGCATTCTGAATTGTTTTTAAATAACCAATTGATAATGTTTATATACTGTCACTGGTATAGAGGTCTTATTAGAGCGCCAATCCTCCAATGTCACTGAGAGAAGGTAGTAGCTCGGAAATCCAGGTGAGTGACTTAGATGGCTTTCACTCAATTATTATATGTTTAATGTGGAGAATAATGGAGGGATTTGGATTGTGATTGTTTATGACTGGATTACGGACGGGTGGTCCGATGAATTGGGAGAACTGACATAGAAGTGTATCTAGGTGTGGTTCTATGAACTGAATTATTTCTACTGTTTAAAAGTGTACTACATCAATGGCTTGTATTGCTACTGCTTACTGTTTTAGTGTGATATACTGTGATGTTGTAATATACTGTAATACTGTGATCTGTTGGTTATACTGTGATCAATGGCATTGCTTGCTACATCATACTACATTTCGCCGCATCTCTCTTGCATCGTTTTATGCCGATCGTGAATTGGGCATATGCATTGCATACATCAATGCATAAACTGATAATAACAATAGTTGTGACCGTAGTCGCCATGTTACTCATCATTATCGAACCAAGCCTCAAGCTTGAGGGAGTTAGTGCATACCCGTAGGCTCTCCTACTCCCTAGACGCGTTCATGAATCTTGATCTTTGTTAAGCACTCGCCACAACATGAAATAAAATGGGAAAAGAGTCGCATGTGCATTGCATACATACTGGATTGAATACCTGAATGACTGTATGATTTCTGTGACTGATTTCTTACTGTGTATTACTGTGACTACTGAGGATATGATACTGTGACATTATTATTATTACTGTAATTTGTTATGTGATGCATGAATTGGGTGAACCATCGATGATGGTTCTCACCGAGTTCGTAAAACTCACCCAAAATTTGCATCTATTTTTCAGTCTTGAAGAATACCCGTTTGACACGGAGTATCGTATACAAGTAAAAGAAAGAGGTCGGGATCGGTTTAAATGCGCATTAGTGTATTTCTATTCTCGATTTTCTATTATTGCTTAAGTCGGTTTGTAAAAATCAATGATGGAGTTAATTGTATTTATGAAAAGGGCCCCGAGTCCATTGAATGGTGTATGTAAATTGTTTCCGTATATGTTAATGTGTATGTGTGTGTGAAGGAAAGAAAAAAAAAGTTAATACTAAGTTTTGACTGAATGAGTGATGTAGCACGCCACTCTCGTGGGACACGAACTCGGATATCACCATCGACGTCGGGTTCGGGTCATACGGGAGTGGGGTGTTATACATACCAAGGAATGTCAACAAGTATTCTGATCGAGGTCAAAATCATATGACCATTAAGGACGTCAACTTAACGATTCGAGACTCAACTTCTCGATCAAAGACTTTCGACACCCCCCTAGATCGGTTCCTAAGGCTCATGAACTTTTTGGAAACAAAAATAACATTTTTGAAAACATAAAAATTAGGTTTTGATACTAATTTAATTGTCAAAATCTGGTACCACATCAGGCATATGACAACCGCTGCATACCCGAGCTAAGGACACTGACAATATCCTTAATCCAACTATGTAAGGCTAACTGAATATCTCTTCTTTTTGTAAAAAAAAATTGGGCAACATAATGGTTGTATTTTAAAAATCCAAAAACTCAATCAAACACCTGCAATCAATTTTAAATGCATTTCTATATTCTACAACTCCTGGACTTTAAAGTCCACTCAAAGTGATCCCAATAATAGTAACAAAGATTCATACATAAGGTCTTTTGCAACTACAAGACAGTTCAAAGTTAATTTATAAAATCATAAAGCATATCAACATAACCAAAGTAATAAAAATAGTTCATGAGCCTCTATACAATAGAAAAACAAAACAGAAATTATTCACATGCGATAATGCCTCGAAAATGTCAAAAGACCGCACGATCCACATAGATCTTCAATCTCATTAAATTAACCTGCATGGTTGGAAAGCAGAGAGGGTGAGTACACTATGTACTCAGTGAGTAGGAAAAATATATATGGCAAATAGAACTCGATGCATACTAAGACAATGTAGATAACCTATGAAGTGAATATACATCACATGTAAACATATAAGCCTAGCCTATAACTTAATATATACTGGTTAGGAACATGTAGGCCTAGCTTATTAATCACTCATTTGGTGAACATAGGTTCCAGTTCTAGTGTATAAAAGCAGAAAAACATCACATGCATAATCAATCTCGTTAAAAAATAAATCTTAGAATAAGCCAAAACAATCATGTGTGTCATCACTAATCGGTCAAACTAGTGTGCACACCTATCGATTCCTGATGTTGGCTCGACTTTCATCCGTGGTGAGTCTGGACTACTGTTGACAAGAGCGTCATGACCCTAGGTAATGACCTCATCAGTGTCCAAAACCTATGTGTGGAATCACCAATAAGTCCCATAGAAAGGTATCGATACAGGGACTCGACTTTTATGTACCAACATCAAGGGTACGGGGATCATTTAATCTAATGTGCTTATCACATAATTGGTCAATCGATACCTCATTAATCACAAAAAAATCATATACAAATATTAAGTACAAAAATCAAGTAAGGCACCATGCTTTTATTTATCGATCCAACTGATAAAATGGAACCTTGCTATTGCTCTAAGCCAAAAGAAAACACAAACTCGCAGCATACATGACTTGATTATGCATATGTAAATTCCAAAACATTATTTCATGCAATAAAAGTTATCTTTTGCACACCAAATGCAAAGTTGTTCAAAAATGTAGTTTCAGAAAATAAAAAAAATATTGTCTTTTGCACTTCAAGTGTAGGTTTGTTGAAAACAATATCATTTTCATATGTAATATCCCATGTTAGGGGCTAGAACCCCAGAATAGAGAATATGAGAGTATATTGAGAAATTAGATGTGTGTTTCATGCTCATACAAAATTGAGTATACATATACATTTGAAAAATTATTTTTGAAACATTAAAATAATTAATCATTGACATTTTTTAGGTATAATTGATTTATAAATGTGATTAAATTGAGAAATGTGGCTTAAATGCATTAAAAACTGATTTGGTGCGAATACTTATTGTTTCAGAATTTTTGGTGAATTTTAGAAAATTTTAAAAAATTTGGGGTACATTTAGACTAAGACAAATGCCAAATGGCAGGATAAATTGATGCATGAAAAATTTGAATGATTTACCCTATAATTGAGTGACATTTGGCATAGCTAAATTGATGACAAATGAACTAGTGATTAATTGACAAATGGATCAATCATTGTGTGACAAATGGGTTAGTAAGTTGATGACAAAAGGCATGGTTGATTAATGGACAAGTGAACTAGTTAGTTGGAGACATTTGGCAGTACCTATGCTTGATAAGTGTTGAACATGTCATAAGACATATGGCCATTCCAATAGATGACACTTAACACCTTAGGTGTAAGTTTCAGCAAGAGCAACTCCAGCTACGAGCATTTCTCTTCTCCCTTCCTCTCATACACCACCGAAACACTCTTCCTTGCACCTCCCTATGTTTGTTTATGTTCATGTCTAATTGTTGCACCAATAATCCGTGCTTCACCCTCACATAGTTAAGTAGAGAATCAAAGAATTGTTTCCTTGTTGTCCTAGCTGAAAACCTTCCAAGTTCCATCTTGAATGTTTGATGCCTTTGCATTTTTAGGGTACTGATTTAGAGTGACTTATGAGTTGGGATTAGAATTAAACAAGTAAGTAAAAGATTAGTGTTTATGACATTTTATAATAGATAATTGATGATGATGAATTAGGATGAATTCCATATGATGTTAATGATTTATTATGCTGGAATATGTTAGCTGTATTGTTTTCACCGAACATGCTTTGGCATTTTGGCCATATTTTGATTTGTAGATTTCCAAATGAGATGATTCTTAATTTAAATTAAACTAGAGAAATTTAGATTTTAAGTAGAAATTGAATTTGAAATTTAGCATGAAATTTAGCTTGAAATTGAGTCTTGGCTTAGGCTATAACACTACCTAGGATAGAAATCATATCTTATTGTTATCGAATAAACTGTATTGATGTGGGTTGAATTAGACAAAGTTGTCTTCACAAAAGTTGTAACTTATTCTCTTATATTTCAATTGGTATAAAGTTTGTAATTTTTTAATATTGGAATTGGGAGATATAAGTTGTACAACTTTGAGTGCATAATCACGCACTAGCCAAATTTTCAAATGTAGTCAGTTTGTAGTAGTTTTAGCATAACTCATAGAATAATGAACCAAATTGTATGATATTCATGTCATTAGAAACTTACGACATAGACAAACAATTGTCTAGAAGAAAGTGTTTCATAAATACTCCATTTTCCTTGTCATAATGATCATTTAAAGTAGACCTAAAAGTCTATTTTAAGAAAAAACTGGAATGGTTAATGAGTGTTTGAATTATGGAAATTTTGGAGTAAAACTGATATTTGCATAATTTTATTAAAGAAATATAATCAAGAATTTTTCAATGAAAAAGCATCATACATGATACATTTATAAATGTATTTATTCAGTTAATGAAGTAATATGAAAATGTATATGATTATATAGAAGAGCACGTTGAGCGAAAACTTCCAGACATTATTGGGACTTCAAGGCAATAAGCTAAAACGAGCAATTATAAGTAACTTAAGATGATCTCACCTTGATTTGTTCTATTTGATACTAAATTGAATCGGCATGTGATGTACATGTACTAAATTCTAGACATGAAGTGTCTGAGGAGTTTGATGAATGAATAAAACATTGGAAGTGCTACTTGAATGGGAATGCGATTGACTAGTTATTTCTCAACTTAAATGTTGAATGTCGGAATAAAAGTTTGATGACAAATATGAATGAGAAAAAAATGTGAATGTAACTAAATGAGCATAATGATTGAATTTATGGAATACATTTCATTCAAATGCATGAAATATAAAGGCAGTTGTGATTGACATCGTCAGTGAAAAAGAGCTTAAAGCTTAGACATTTCTAGAAACAACCTAAGGCTCAATGTGTGTAATGAGCCCTATATCCCCAATGGATAAAAGACAGTATGAAAGAGCTTGGTATTCACAACAGATGCGAGATAGTGAAAAGGTAACACAGTCACAACAATGTAATAAATGAATTTGAGTCTCATAAATAATTTATTTACATATATTATGAATAAATTAAATGATTGCATTGTTTGATGGCTTTTCTTGTATGAATACGTGATAGATTATCGATGATTGTGTTCTCCAAAATTGTAGCGAAATGATGAATTGTATGGATTTGTGTTTCAATTGTGACATTTGTGAATAAAGTGTTTCGTGATACTACTTGATGATAATTAAGTTAATATGGGTTTTATGATAACATGATTTGTTTTGTTGTATGATAAGAGTGAACCATCGAGGATGGTTACTCAACAAAGTTCACAAAACTCACCAAAATTGCAATGTTGATAATTTCATGTTCAAGAAAGCGACAACTTAGCCGTTGATACTACATGGAAGAAATTTTTGTACCACTTTTGGAAACAAGCTATGGCTCGAAGGTTAGTCAGCTGGGACTAAAAGATTAGTTTTTAGTTTTTGGTTAAATCCTCATATATGCAGCATATTGTGTAGGTTGAACAGTGAGCATTGATAGGTTGATAATGTATAAATATGAATGATGGATCTAATGCTATGTTGTAAATGATGGTTTATGAAATGAAATGAGGACATTTTGGATTTTTTGATAATGTGTTATTTCTGATTTTGTTTATGATGCCAAGTGATATAGTGAAGGTGAAATAGTTAACACACCAATTCTGTCAGGCATGTGCACGTGTGATCGTATGGTACGCATACATGTGTCAGATGGGAGTGTGGTGTTACACATTTCCTAGGTTCAAATTTTACATACAAGTCATCATGCATGTATTGGGATGCCCTAATCCCATTTAAGATATATGGTTTCCCCAACTCACCTAAAAAGAAGGTGTACACTCCTTTAACTTCAACAATCCTCTGTACGAGCTCTGTGATTCACAGCTCCCGAGCCTTTATACATAAAAATATACAATGTATTTACTACTCAAACATATATCTTGTATTTATACATCATCATATAAGTGTATAAAACACAATATCACTATCTTTAAGCTATAAGATTTGACCATTACTCATCAATTTGAGAAAGATTCAAGTTTACTCTAAGTAAATATGAATGCCGCTTTCCAATATATATAATTACAAATCCTTAAATCCTAAGCCAAGTTCACCTAGATATTTGATCAAACATCTAATATGCATGACTTTCAAGTTATATTTTCATGACTTTATCATAGTAATTCATGCTCCTATCTTGTTATACAACAAACACTTCTAAACAACAACACATTTCACCACTCCATTCAATCCAATTCCCTTCATTTACGTCATATTCATCATAATTATATAACCCATTACATTAATCCATTCCTTTTTCCATCATTTCGACCAAGCCTCATCCAATATACATCTTCCTCATTTTTCATCATCAATTCACATTATGCATGTACAATTAACACCATAGAATTCATTTAAATCATCAATTTCAAAAGATATTCAAAAATTCATAAACTTTCACCAAAGAGAGGGCATTTCGGTTTTGACTTAAGGGACTTCTCCATGACTCTTCTGATTCATCTAAACCATCTTTCATGTATATTCAAGCATGGAGAATAACATATCCTAACAATAAACTTAAAATCATAATGTGGAGAAAGATGAGACAAGACTTACCTAAACATTTCTTTGGTGATATCTTAGAACCCTTTAAGAATTTCTCAAATATAATGATAGATTTGAGTTCCTTGATCCCAAATTAGTTTAGAACACCTTCCTTTGGGTTAGAGAATAAAAAAAGGGTAGGATTTAGTGATAGCCGAAAATGGTTCTTCTCTTCATATCTTCTCCTTTATTCTCATTTCTTTTAATTAAAACAAAATGTTTCAAGTCTTTAGCAATGGGGTGCGTGGCCATACATGAAGAAGGGTCTAAAATATTGACTCTTCTTTGACCAAAATATTGTGAAATTACCTTTTTTTCCCTTAGGTTTTGTAAAATCACTATTATACCCTCCAAATTTTCCTAAATTGGCAATTAAGCCCAAAATTAGGGAATAACCAAAATTTTTGTTTTTTTTGGTCACTAGACTTTTGAAAATAATAATGAAGCCCCTTAACTTTATAAAATTGCATATTGATCCTCCAAAAATTGAAAAATTACATTTAAGTCCTTTTACTTTTAACAATTGGCGAATAAGCCCTTATATACATCAACTTTTCCAATTAAGCTTTCTAAGTGTCCAATAAGTCTTTAAATCATATATAATCACCTCTAAGGAATTATAACACATTTAACTCAACCACCATGGTTATATCCATCTAATAGACTCGGTTTACACACTTAAAAGCTTGTATGTCAGAAATCTCTAAGATTTAGTATAACGATGAACTCTAAGTTCATGTAAGGGCATATAACATTATAAATCACTGACATATATACCCAAAAGATTTTAAATGCATCTTTTACCTCATATACAACCATGAATTTATCCATATATAGTAGTATTTTCAAATACAAAACAATATAAAAGGGCTTAGAGAGTTAGACGTTACAAATAATGTTACGACCTAAAATTATAAATGAATGTGGTAAATTCTAGAGTGAGTGAACCAACATCATATCCTAATTAACATGCATATTTATCCGAAACAAACTAAAACAATAATTTCACAAGATAATAAATCTTCACAATCTAAGAGACAATATTCAAAGCTAAATCAATTTTGTTAAGTCCTAGCCATTAACACATTCACATAAATCACACCATGTAATCCTAAACAAAACTAACATACAACATGGAAAATTCACATTTAAATAAAAAACATATAATATATGCAACTCTCCCCACAGCTGGACAACACATTGTCCTCAATGTGAAAAGAATAAACAAACAATACATAAGTTGGGAATAAAAATAATGAAACAAGAACAATTGGAAATAACAACAAAATAAAAGACAAGGGTTAGAGTGTAAAACCCTTCATGGTGATTGAGGTGGTGATGATGTCGAAGGTAGTAGTTAAACACCTTAAGCCTTGAAATATTTTTGAATATATCGTATGTCCCTACTTTGGCGTCTTTGTTCTCTCACCATTTCCCTTCAACATCTAGGCACTTTTTGAAATGACTTTGTTAGTGTTTGAGACTGCTTCCATTACCTTCTTCTATTCCATTTGTTCTTCCTTTTCCAACTCCTTATTGGTTGAGTCCTTCTCCTATTGCAATGGTGCTACACTTGAACTGGCCTGTCCTGCCTTGGTCTTGACATGAGATTTAGCTATGATATCTCAAAGTTCCATATTATAGGACTTTAAGATTTATACTTTCGTCAAATGATGATGTTAAGAAACTCAGGATGACGGATAGTAAGTCCATTGCAATTAACACCATAGTACCCTGTAATGGTTGTGACCAAGTACCCTATGCCCAAATTATTGTTTCTCTTTCTTAGACAAGCAATAATTACATTAAAGATATGGGTGGAGGTACAAACTCGGACACTATGATCCATGCACCGCAATAGAAAAAAGTTATTTCATTGAATACTTATTAGTTTTGGTTTTGTTAAAGACAGTTTGACACATAAATTTTAGCAATAAAAACTATTAAAGGCTTCTAATAATATTATTGTAGGCATTTTTAGCATTGAACGTCTCCAACCCAGTTAAGTCTATCCAATATTTGGTGGCACAAAAGTCATCTTGCTGATCAATTATGGATGAATTAGGGATTCCACCAATTTCACACAAAATGTCATAGTCTAATCTATATGGTTAACCCTACAACCGAAACCATAGATCCTTAGGGTTAGTTGGCTCAAATTGAAGGGAGGTAAAGAATTTTAAGGTTAGTTCCTCATAAACAGGATAATTGAATTGCATGAATTTGTATCGCTGAATTCGTATATCTATGGTGTCAACCCATTCTCTCAATCTAGTTGTTTTTAATGTATTAAAATCTAAGTATTTAGGCATAATAATGTTCTTTAAACTAAGGATGTGATGTTGGAGTTATGTAAATATATTGCCCTAGAAAGTAAGTATATTTACATGTAACTTAATTTTCTTCCAATTACGCTTTGTAATGAAAATATTTATTATTAATAAAACAAAAGAGTTTGGTTTTATATATATAAGCATTATATATCTAGTCAAAAGGTATCAAGATTCTTTTGTAAGTAATACACATATACATAGAGATGAATGGGAAACATGTATATTATTAGAATCTAAATTAATTGATTCATAGATGAATAATCAAGTTGGTCGTTTGATTATGATTTAGATTGTAGTGTTGCAATTTATCTCTATATAAGTAAAGGAGTTTACTTCAAGGGAATGAAGAGTTTCATATCATGATAGTATTTGACTATTGATTATGGGAATATTAAATGAATCTAGAATCAAGTATGTTTTAAAGAATAAAATGGGTCATTACTTTAATCTTAAAACATACAACTTAAGCATTCGCTTATTATGGACCACAATCTTGATGAGTGGTGAAATCATATGTGTTTCATTATAATTCTTGATATGATTATAATGGATTTTTATAGAGTGTTAATCTAGTGTCTGCATGTTGGAATTATTAATTAAAACATATATCAAGGAACATTCACTCAAATAAAGAGTTTATAGTGATATTATCACTTGTAGATGTTTTAATGAGATTTGGTGATTAAATTGGTGCTAGTAGTTTGATGGACTAGCTACCCATCAAGTCTTAACACCAAGATAAGAACTTGTGTGTTAATCACCATGTCAAGTAAAACGAGAGATCTAGAAGGAAAAACCAACATAAGGGAAAAACAATAATTTTACTCTTTATTGCGTGGATGACTATAATAAGGTTCAAAATAGGATTTGCAATTGGACATGAAATATGTGTTCTCATAATATTTAATAATTTAATAGTTCAACTAATTGCCTTTAGTGAAATGACATTTAGTTAACAAGCTAGAATTAATTCTAATGAGATTAAATTAATTATAGGCTTATTAGAGCTTGAATTATCAAAGTCTAATAAGATTCCCCACTTGGTTTCAAGGAAAGTATCAAGCTAAGAGAGAAATATAAATGGAGGTTTTAGAAGCCCATAATTGAATGTTGGGCTTGTACTAATTAATGGTTAATTAGAATCCCAAATATACATTTAGAAATGGGATAGACTTTGGTTTAATTTGATTAATTGGATTAATTAAATTAAAAAAAAAATTTTAAGAAAGTAAAGTGCAATTTTGTTTTTCATTAGGGCTGAATATGCAACTGCACATTTGACATTAAATTTCTAAATAAAGATGGTCTTTATTATGGTTTATCATCATTAAATAGAGTTATGAACTTACCATTAAATGGTTTAATGGTTATGTTTTAATGTTTGCATGTAATCTATTAGCATTAATTGGACTAAAGAAGAAAAATGTACATTGGATGAACCATCTTCCTTATTTCATCATCAAAAATGGAATTGATAGGTCTCATTGTTAATAGACTTTTCATATAGTCTTCTTAAAGACAAATAGGAAGAGTCTCATTTAATGGCTTCTTTATGATTAATTAAATGAAAAAATGATGCATTGGATGGAAAACTTTTCTTTCCTTTGTTGTTAACCAAAAGTGTGAGTGTGTAAGAAGGTGTTCTTACATTTTTATCACTCTCTCTCCTATCTTGCATGAAAAATCAAAAATTGCATAAGAGTTTAATTCTTGATCTTCTTTCTTCTAAGAAAATTCTCCTCCAGGGTTTTCTTCTCCTTTCCCACCAAAGGATCTTGATAACCAAGTTGTTTAAGAGAAACAAGTGGTAGATCGGATTGGTCGAGGATACAATATCGAGAAGAGGATACAACACTTAGGAGAGGATATATTGTCGAGGATCAAAGTAATGTAGCGAGGAGTCAAAGCTGTAGTGAAAGAGTTGGTAATATATTCTTTATCTTGTTCTTATGTTTATTATCCTTATAACATATCATGTATATATTGACATGATGATTTGGAAATATTACTTCCGCTGCAATTTAGATTTCTAAATTTTTTTGAAATCTACCATTTCTTCAAATATGGAATGCTTTCTTTTTCCGATCCAACAAGTGATGGTGGTTACCTTCCTCCTCCAATAAGATAGGGAAAGGTACACCATAACCCACTGCCCTGTTTCATTATCCACAGCCTGATACCTGGACTTGCCTTTTGGTTAGGTTCGCTTAACCATCTACTCGATGCATAGTCCTATTGGATTGAGAGTTGTGAAAAGTTTTGAGAGAGTTGAAGGTTTTAAGATAGGTAGAGAGAAGTGAGAGGAGTTGACTTCTTAGGTTTAAAGAGAGAGTGAGAAAGTGAAAGGTGAAAGAAAAATAAGGGTGAGTGTAAACATATAGGGCAGGAAGGGTAAAAAAGGGGTAAAATTGGAAGAAAAAACTAAAAATCGTGCATCTTTGTTTTGCCCTGCCGCAACCCACGATCGTGACATTGCAAAAATTCCTACATACTTTTTGGTTTCGCTTCTTTTTCTCATTTCATCCCAAAATCTTCCCATACCTTTTAATTACATTATTACCTCCTTGTGCTTGTGATCGCGGCTCGTCGTTCGATCCTAGAATCGATCCTTAGAAACCGGTCAAAAATAATCTATACCAAGGATTGCAGCATAGGATGCAACCTCGGGTCGTCTCTCAAAGGAACCTAATGAAATGGACCTAAGCTAGCCTATATGTCATTCAATGCAAGTGAAATTAGCAAGGAAAAGGGGGTTTTGATTTTGAAAACATTAATAAACTAAAATGCATGCAAAAATTATTTTTGGGTTTTTGGAAATAAAAAATAAAAAGAGTAAAAAAAAAGATAGAATCCTCTTGAAAATGAGTTTTGGCTATCACAGTTCTAAACTAAGTGTGAATAGTAAACCTTAAAGGGCTATCTCTAAGTTCAGGGTTTCGATCAATGGAATCCTGTCACTCGCGACTCCATCTCTCTAGACCCCATTGAGTGCTCTTAAGCCTCAGAACATTAGAGGACTCTTTAAGTCCTAGATCTTGATCAATGAAGTCCATTGCTCAAGATCTCGTTAAGTGCATCTTAGTCGGACAGGATTTGAAATTACTAGGTTTGAATGGTAAACCTTAAAGAATTATCTTTAAGTCCAGGGTCTTGATTAATGAACTCCTGTCACTCTAGAGTCCATGTCTCAAGACCCCATTAGGTGCTATTGAGCCCTAAAACCTTAAAGGATTCTTTAAGTCCAAGGTTTTAATCAATGAACTACATTGCTTAAAACCTTGTTAAAAACATCTTAGTATGGGCGTGGATTAGAAATCACTAAGTTTCCGAAAGCTCAACCTTAACAACTCGTTAAGTCCAATGAATCAATTAATCAACTCGATTAATTAAAACTTGTTAAAAACCTTAGTGTATGCAATGGACATGTTAATGCAAGTGGTTAAATGCAATCTAGCATCAACTCAATATCTAACACAACTAGGCAGATAAAAGAGAATTAACAAGATCACAAGTGAACATATATGAGACTTCATATATTTAAGCACAAGGTTCTACATAAACAAAGCCATAACATATTACATTGTTCACTGCTTAATTGAACTATAATCAACAAAAATCTAACTACAAAGCAATAAACCGCAACTCGACTGTTCACAACAATGTAGTTAAAAACGTGACAATGTAAACTAGTAATCCAAACAACACAACAAATGTCCAAACATTTGATTGAGCTTTAATCAATAGCATCACTACAATTTATAAACCCTCGACTAAGGCATATTCATAAATCATAGCAAACTATAGATTAAGCTACTCCCTTTAGCGCTCGGTAAACTCCAACCATCACTATGTATCGTCAAGAGGAAGGGACGCCTAACCACACATCAACGCCGGACGAACCGCAACTCGCGATGAATCCAAGCGATCTACGGTGGACTATGGCTGCCAACAACAACAGATAAAAAAAATAATGTAAACATAAAATCCCAGGGAACCCCGAAGGGAACCCTAGGCGGCGACGACCACCGCTCCTCTCTTTTCTCTCTACGCTCGTCCCTCTCTCCTCTCTTCTCTTCGTCGGTCTCTCTCCTTGTTTTGTCTCTGTACGAAGTCGAAGAATCCCTCGATAACCTAATTTGGCAGTATTTAAAGGATGGGTCATGGTCGGGTCGCATGATGAGACAAAATTTCTATTTTTGGGTTGGGTATCGACATTCGTCATGACGCATAAAAATGGAAACATTCGTCGCGACGAATTAATTATGCCTAATTAATTAAATCATGACGAATGGGCGGTTGGTTCATTGCGACTAACGACTCATTCGTTGTCTCGTTCGTTGCGACTAACGGCTGTTCGTTGTCTCGTTCGTTGCGACTAACGAATCTGGCCTGTTGACTTTATGATCTTTTGACTCCTTTTCTCCTGCAATATAAAATAACAATTTGCAGTATCAATTGTCCTTGGAAAAATTATAATGCAATCAATGTCAATTTGCACAATTTTACTAACAAATTGCATAAAACATAAGCTCACCGCAAGGGACTAATTTAAGCACAAAATCACGAATTAAGAGTCAAAAAGTACATTAACAGCCATGAAAGTGTAGCCAATTTATATGATAAACTTGGGTTCAATCAATTCCCCCACACTTAGACCTTTGTAATCCTAGACAAAGTTTATAAGAATAAAAAAGATACAGGAGTAAAAGAGAAATCCACCCATGCTCTAAACAATAAAAGGAGATTAACGCAATTCACTTTTTCAGAATTCAATCTCAGCAAATTAAAAGAGTGCTAATAAAACAAACACTGAAAGAATTCAAGTACAAGAGATTGAGCAGAGAATCACTCGAGGTAAAGTGTTTGCGCTCATCTCACTTGTATTTAGGGACATTTTCTCTCAATCTGCTTAAGTCATCTTCTACCATAAGCTTGTGTCAATTCTATTTCTCCACTACAAGAACTATCATTTTGAAAATCAAGAGGACTTTTTGGGGTTGTAATATGCGGAAGGCTAAATGAATGGATGAAAGGATAGTATGAGCACATGCACTAACTTTAAAACCGATGCCAACAATTGAATTGAAAAACTAAACACTAGCACATACATATAACACTTGTATAAACAAAACACACCTTTCGTGTTTTTTTTTAGACGCTGTCCCTTTTTGGGACACACACACCTTTTTTTTTTTGAACATAAAGGTGAATGTAAATAACTAATGACATCACAGAAATATGCTTGCAAGTGCTCATAACAAATAAGGCTCAAGGGGCTAGCAATGGAAAAGTATTTAAGGGACTGTGTTTGGGGAAAAGAGTTTGAAGAAAGAACGCCTCTATCATATCAACAAAATTCAAGTCCATCAAGCCTCGAGTAAGAGTTAAAACAAGTTCTAGAGAAGTATGAGAGAAGCAGATACACACAAAGATAGAAAAAATTTTGGCTCAAATATCCTTCCAACAAGGGTAGTTTCTCAATGAGCAATCTCAAGTCTCAAAAACTTAAAATGCTACTTTATTAGCATGCTTCCATTCAATTTGTTTCGAAAACATCAAAAGTAAAATTTTGTCAAGTCCAGCTATCATCAAAGGAATGGAAGGTATTCTCAAAAAACTCAAGAACCACTTTGAAACTTATAAAATCTTTGCAAACAGCAGTAACAAAAGACTAGTGTGGAGAAAGTTTGAATTGAGAAAAAAAGTTAAACAAAAATGTTGTTACAGCAAAAGGTAACGTCACGGCGCACGCATTAAATTGGTCAGCCTCGTCGCGACGAGGAATCAACAGAATGACAAAGATAATACCCAAGTCGAAGATGTAAAACTTAATGCAAAAATTGGTTAACACACTCCTCAAACAGGCATGCACAGCTCCCCCACACTTAATCAACACATTGTCCTCAATGTTAAGCAAGAAGAAATAGAGCACAAGGGGCAATTCAACACAACAGAAGGAAGGCAGGAGGCAGAACTCAAAGGGACTTTATTGAATTGAAAAGATACTAATTAAACTAAAAGCTAAGCTATTTTCTACTGAGGTTGCTCCTCCCCGAAACTTACTTAACAAACTAATGCACCAATATAAGTCACAAGCAATCATAAGGCATAAGTGAGTAAACAAGTGAAGGAAAGAAACAACCTGGGAGTTATGGAGGTCTTGAATTTGCCCGGTTAACCTTCGACAATGGCCATGGTGTGGCAAAATAACTTCATCCAATCCCACGTCCATGTCGGCCTCCACTAAGCCAGATTCACCTGAAATGTTGGTCACAGAAAAATAAGAGTTAGCCTCAGTGAACTTCCATAAAAGGTGTAATCTGCAAAATACTAACTAACGATGCAAATGCAACTAAACTATTTAGAATGCAACCTAAAAGAAAAGACAACTAACTTCACGTAGCAACAAATGGCAAAAAGCAAACTTAAAGAACCACTTCTTGGGTCCCCGGCAACGGCGCCAATTTGATCGCGGCTCGTCGTTCGATCCTAGAATCGATCCTTAGAAACCGGTCAAAAATAATCTATACCAAGGATTGTAGCATAGGATGCAACCTCGGGTCGTCTCTCAAAGGAACCTAATGAAATGGAGCTAAGCTAGCCTATATGTCATTCAATGCAAGTGAAATTAGCAAGGAAAAGGGAGTTTTGATTTTGAAAACATTAATAAACTAAAATGCATGCAAAAAGTATTTTTGGGTTTTTGGAAATAGAAAATAAAAAGAGTAAAAAAAAAGATAGAATCCTCTTGAAAATAAGTTTTGGCTATCACAGTTCTAAACTAAGTGTGAATAGTAAACCTTAAAGGGCTATCTCTAAGTTCAGGGTTTCGATCAATGGAATCCTGTCACTCGCGAATCCATCTCTCTAGACCCCATTGAGTGCTCTTAAGCCTCAGAACATTAGAGGACTCTTTAAGTCCGAGATCTTGATCAATGAACTCCATTGCTCAAGATCTCGTTAAGTGCATCTTAGTCGGACAGGATTAGAAATTACTAAGTTTGAATGGTAAACCTTAAAGAATTATCTTTAAGTCCAGGGTCTTGATTAATGAACTCCTGTCACTCTAGAGTCCATGTCTCAAGACCCCATTAGGTGCTATTGAGCCCTAGAACCTTAAAGGATTCTTTAAGTCCAAGGTTCTAATCAATGAACTACATTGCTTAAAACCTTGTTAAAAACATCTTAGTATAGGCGTGGATTAGAAATCACTAAGTTTCCGAAAGCTCAACCTTAACAACTCGTTAAGTCCAATGAATCAATTAATCAACTCGATTAATTAAAACTTGTTAAAAACCTTAGTGTATGCAATGGACATGTTAATGCAAGTGGTCAAATGCAATCTAGCATAAACTCAATATCTAACACAACTAGGCAGATAAAAGAGAATTAACAAGATCACAAGTGAACATATATGAGACTTCATATATTTAAGCACAAGGTTCTACATAAACAAAGCCATAACATATTACATTGTTCACTGCTTAATTAAACTATAATCAACAAAAATCTAACTACAAAGCAATAAACTCCAACTCGGCTGTTCACAACAATGTAGTTAAAAACGTGACAATGTAAACTAGTAATCCAAACAACACAACAAATGTCCAAACATTTGATTGAGCTTTAATCAATAGCATCACTACAATTTATAAACCCTCGACTAAGGCATATTCATAAATCATAGCAAACTATAGATTAAGCTACTCCCTTTGGCGCTCGGCAAACTCCAGCCATCACTGTGTATCGTCAAGAGGAAGGGACGCCTAACCACACATCAACGCCGGACGAACTGCAACTCGTGATGAATCCAAGCGATCTACGGTGGACTACAGCTGCCAACAATAACAGATTAAAAAAAAACAATGTAAACATAAAATCCCAGGGAACCCCGAAGGGAACCCTGGGCGGCGACGACCACCGCTCCTCTCTTTTCTCTCTACGATCGTCCCTCTCTCCTCTCTTCTCTTCGTCGGTCTCTCTCCTTGTTTTGTCTCTGTGCGAAGTCGAAGAATCCCTCGATAACCTAATTTGGCAGTATTTAAAAGATGAGTCGCGGGTCGGGTCACACAGTGAGACAAAATTTCTATTTTTGGGTCGGGTATCCGACATTCGTCGCGACTAATGAATAAAGTTCGTCGCGACGCATAAAAATGATCACTCGTCGCGACGAATTAATTATGCCTAATTAATTCGTCGCGACGAATGGGCGTGTTGGTTCATTGTGACTAACAGCTCGTTCGTTGTCTCGTTCGTTGCGACTAACGACTGTTCGTTGCGACTAACGGTTGTTCGTTGTCTCGTTCGTTGCGACTAACAGTTGTTCGTTGTCTCGTTCGTTGCGACTAACAAATTTGGCCTGTTGACTTTATGATCTTTTGACTCCTTTTTTCCTGCAATATAAAATAACAATTTGCAGTATCAATTATCCTTGGAAAAATTATAATGCAATCAATGTCAATTTGAACAATTTTACTAACAAATTGCATAAAACATAAGCTCACCGCAAGGGACTAATTTAAGCACAAAATCACGAATTAAGAGTCAAAAAGTACATTAACTGCCATGAAAGTGTAGCCAATTTATATGATAAACTTGGGTTCAATCAACTTGCCTTCCACCACATTCCTGTTAGACCCCGATCTTTGAGTGAAAATTTGAATTATGAAAATGAAATTTAAGGAGTGTTTTGTGTATGTATTGTGTAATAGATGACTTAAATGATATTGATAAGAAAAGAAATGATGTGATTTTGATATCATTGGGGTTTTGAATAAATTTGGATTGGTTTTGAATGTTCAAATAGATAAGTTGATTGAAATGAAGTTAAATGGCAAGAATTAAAAAGAAAAAGTGTGAAAATTTGAAGAAGTTGGAAAGTTTGACTTTTGGGGATGAATAGTGATCTCAAGTTTGACTTGAGAGTTGAATTTTTGTTTGAGGCAAAATTTGAGAAAATGGTCTTTTGGAAACTTGTAGTGTCTGTTAAAAGCTTTCTGTCACCATAAAGTATGAAATTTTTCGATATCAGGAGTGGATGATATGATTTTCCGAAGATAAAATTCTTTTGCTTTGTTTTTGAAAATGCTATTAAGTATAGATTTGTGTATTCTATACTTCGAGGCCACTCGTCGTGAGGATTTAAGTTAAATTGGAGTAAATGGCCTTAATGAAAGTTGTAGCTTGTCTTTCAATCTTTCTAACGCCATAAAGTTTGCAATTTTTTTATATCGGGGTTAAGAGTTATGATCGACTGAAATTTGGAAGTTGTTTAGGAAAAGTTGAGTAGGGCAGTAACTTTGACTAGGTTTTTTACCCCTTTAGAGATGGAATTAATTTTGAGTTCTTCATAGAAGTTGTATAGCTTCCTTTTATCTTTCCATCGACACTAAATTTGTCAAATTTGGAGTTCGGAATCAAGAGTTATGATTTTTGGAAAATTCAGTTACATTTATGTTTTTGAAGTATTGTAATTTTGCTTTTACTCCGACCCTTGTTAGATCTTTTGCTTATATCTTTTCCGTCCGACATCCGATTGAGTTGATTCTTGAAGCGTTGGATTCCTAATACAATGAATTTCATTTATAGAAAATTTGTAAATTTATGAGATTAAATTAAGGGCGATTAATTTAATCAAAGTGGGTTGGACTATTTTCTGAACATAGTTCAGTATTTTGATAAATTCAGGATCTGTGGTGATCCAATTGAGGTAATTCTTGAGGTGAAATAAACTTATGACATGGGGCTACAAATCATATGAAGAAATTAAATTTCAATTTTGACCCTAATACTTAAAATTTCTGAATTGAAGTTCAGATTAGAGTGCAGTTTTTGATTAAGAACATCTGAAAGTATATTGGGCATAACTTTTTCTATGGTAATCAAAATGAGGCGATTCTTGATTTGAATTAAACTAGAGAAATAGATATACAATTTTTATGAAGACATTGAATGTCAATTTTGGTATTAATAATATAAATTTCTGGATGGAAATAATGTGCTGGAAAATGTTCTAGCATGAGACAAGTCTGAAATGTTTTGAGCATAACTTTTGATGTGGTGCTCCAAATTGGATGATTCTTGTGGCATTATGAAATTAAGACATATAGGAATAATTATCTAGAAGGAAGTTTTGATAAATTCCTTCAAATTGATAGTGCGAATCATATCCGAAAGTAAGAAAGAAAGAATTAAGATTTTAGGCTTTGAATGGAGGGGCAAAATGGTCAATTAACCCTCATTAATGACATGACACTAATGAGTTGCCGTTTTAAACAAGAGGGAGGCACGAAGTTGGCTGGGAAATAAGAACAAAACAAAGGAAAGAACAAATAAAAAGAGAGGAGAAAGAAGAAGCAATCGGATGGAGGAAGAAGGAGAGAAAAGAGAGAGAAAGCTTGGGGTTTCCAATTTTTGGGAGATTTCATGAGGATTTTAAGTTTTTTTTCAAGGAAAAAGGAAGGAAGAAGGTGAAAGCTTGCTTCCATACCCAAGAAATTTTGAAATTTAAAGAGAAAAATGTAAGAGCAATTTTTGATCTTTGAGTTCTTAGTAAATTTTTGGTTTAGATTACTTGAAATTAGTATGTGTTTGTTAACTAGAAGCTCAATTTTGATGATTATGCCTTAGGTTGTGTTTAATTTTGGATGAAAATTAATTGGGATTTATGCCTAATTTCGAAAATTGAGATTTTTAGAAATTATTGGCTTAGAATCATGGAAAATATGATGGATTGGTGAATTATGATATCAATTTTGAGGAATTTGTGATTTATGATATTGAATTTGGGTAAATTGGTTTAGGTCAATTTTTGTGAATTGGGGGTTTTGAAAATTTGTAATTTAGATGGCTTGATTATATGTGGAATTAGTGTTTTCTAAGTCCAATTTTGAGGATTATGTCATTTATGAAGTTGAATTTGGGTTAATTTGATTTAGGAAATTTTTAATTGGATGAAAGAAAGAAGCAAGGATCAAATTGGAGCTAGGAACAAGTTTCTAGCATCGATTCGAGGTGGGTAGTGTATTTATATTTTGAATTATAAGCTAAGTATATGATTTTTGAAACATCAAGAAACAAAGGTTTACAAATTATTGTTTATATCAATGTTCGCAAATTGTGATTTTTGAATGAGTAAGTTCAATGCTTTCGGTATGATTTTATGATATGGAAATAATTATGAAATTCATTATATTTCAAATGTTTCGAATAATGTGTGAAAGTAATGACTTCATCGTTTTAATGGAAGAGAAATTATTTTGATTTATAACTTTGAGAAATTTAAGATTATTGCATTTCTTATGATGGATTAATTGTTTTGTGCCTTTTGAAATTTGTGAAGTTTGTGAAATTTGTGCATGGCAATTGGATTGATGTGGCATAGTATGAATACCAAGTTTTTGAAACTTGCCTTCGGACAATTTGCTTTTCAAGCATGAATGTGTGTTATATGGGTTCGGTTAGGTCCCTTAAGTAGAGTCAGTGCACTGGTCTCATTTGTTTAAAGGCTTCACCGGCTTGCCCGTTAGAGGCTTTGGAGCTCCGATTTCGGACTCCCTTCACGGCTACACCGGACCGCTATGCGGAAAGGTGTAGTATGTTCTGTTCACGGCTGCACAGAACTGCTAAGCGGGAATGTGCAGTACGTTCTATTTTTGGACCGACCCAAACCGTTTGAAGTGTTATGTGATTTTGACTTTGTTCATGACGTGCTGCATTTATTATGTGATGCATTCATGTTTCAATGTTAATATTGATTTGTGAAAAGTTTTGGAGTTTTGAGAACTAAGATATTGAGGTTTTCAACCGTAAAGGTTTTGGAAGCTACTTAGGAATGATTTTTCAATAAATTGACAAGTTTGAAAAATAAGTCTTCGGTTCTTATTGTGAGAATTGTTATACAATGGAAAAAGTTTTAGAAAATGATTTTGCTTATTATTTGATTTATAAATATGTTACTCACGAGCAATAAGCTCACCCCCCTTCATTCCCATCCACAGGTGATGAGAAGAAGATCGGGTGAAGGAAAATGAAGTTTTCCATTTGTATGTGTTCTTATGGTATATTTGTTTAGCTAAGTGATTGCTAAGAAATTTAGAAATATTGTGTATTTTCGATTAGGGTTTTGGGTATTGTAAATGGCTTGCAATGCCATTAAAGTGTATTGTGTATTCATTTTGAAAATGTTTAATGAATTCGGGACAAATGTATTGGATTAAGTTATGGTTTGAATTTGTGTACGGAAATGAGTTATGGGATTGTAAGTGATTTCTGGACTTGTGTATGGATTGCAGATATGAGAACTTGTTTGATTATGGATTATGACTTGTGATTATATATAGATATGATTAGATGCGTTTGGATTGAATGAGGAATTTGAATAAGGATGTTTTTGATTTGAATTGAGAATTGTGGAAGTGTTAGGTATAGATTTGTATTCTGCTGGTATTTGGATTCCGAACGGGAGTGTCCGATGATTTTCATGATTGTTTGAGTATTATAGAAGTGTTTTAAACCTTTGCAGGTTTTGGGTTTTTACAAATGCAGCCGTTATGCTGCCGAAATTTTGTTAGATAATAAGTTGAAAGAATAAAAATAAGAATTAGATATGTAAAAGATGGTTTATGGGTTTTAGAATATTGTTAAGAAGATTTCTATAATTTGAGATGCTATGAATGAGATTGACTAAAGATGAATGAAATTAAAAAGAAAGAAATAAGGAAAGAAAAAAAAATCTATACCGGATTTCGGATCGGTTTAGTCTTAAGGTTTCCAACGCGATGAGTGTATTTGTTCCAACGGATGTTAGAATTTGATTCGATCCTATTGATTATTCCGATTTGCATTCATTTTGCGTTTTGCTATGTTTATTCGGTTTGCTTTCGGATTTTGCCTTTGATTGTAACCGGTTATTCGATTTTGTTTTCGATTCATGTATCCGTTTTCGCTTCTTTCGCTTTATCATTCGATTTCCTCCGCTTTGTCATCTTTTTGTTTCGTTCGGGTACTTTGTATTTTCTCCTTCGCTTCGTTTTGATTTCGCTTTTGTCTCTGTTTTCTGTTCCGCTTTTTCGGTTGGGATCCGATTCCCGAATCGTGTCCCAACATAGATGGTATCAGAGCTCAGTATTAGGATCATATTTGGGCATATATGTTTGTTAAGCATTTTTTAATCGATTTGAAGGAATTAGTGAGAAAATGGAATAAGTGGAAATGTGCTTTTGATGTGTGTGACCCATCATGAATTGGAATTGTAAGAATGTTTTGATTAAGGTGTCAAATGATGATTTGATTTTAGTAATGTCTTAAGGAAAGTGCGATTGAAATTTCTTGATGATGGGATAAATTGAGTTGGATTATGCACTTGGGAGAATGTGATAAGGAAAGTGTTCCTGAAATTGACATTTGAAATTCATGATGAATTAGGATGATTGAATTTGATACTGAAAAATATTGGGAAGATGAGTTTGATGATAGGAATATATGATATGGTTGGTATGTGGTTTAAGAATTAAGAACTATGTGATTTTCTCCGCTCTCTACTTTTTTTCCGTCTTTTGTTATTCGTTTTAGCTATCTGCCATTTCGTTCGTCATATCTGTTTCTGTTTTTCGGTTGGGATCCGGTTTCGGGATCGGGTCTCAACATTTATGGTATCAGAGCCCAGTATTAGGATCATACTTGGGCATATATATTTGTTAAGCATTTTTGAATCGATTTGAAGGAATTAGTAAGAAAATGGAATAAGTGGAAATGTGTTTTTGATGTGTGTGACCCATCATGAATTGGAATTGTAAGAATGTTTTGATTAAGGTGTCAAATGATGATTTGATTTTAGTAATGTGTTAAGGAAAATGCGATTGAAATTTCTTGATGATGGGATAAATTGAGTTTGATTATGCACTTGTGAGAATGTGATAAGGAAAGTGTTCCTAAAATTGACATTTGAAATTCACGATGAATTAGGATGATTGAATTTGATACTGAAAAATATTGGAAAGATGAGTTTGATGATAGGAATATGTGAAATGGGTGGTATGTGGTTTAAGAATTGAGAAATATGTGTGATAAGGAAAAAAAGTGTTTGATTATGTTTAAATTGAAAGAAATTTTGTGAGAGAATAAGTTAATTGGTGTTTAATCAAGTATAAATTTCGAGGATGAAATTCTTTTAAGGGGGGAAAAATGTTAGACCCCGATCTTTGAGTGAAAATTTGAATTATGAAAATGAAATTTAAGGAGTGTTTTGTGTATGTATTGTGTAATAGATGACTTAAATGTTAATGATAAGAAAAGAAATGATGTGATTTTGATATCTTTGGGGTTTTGAATAAATTTGGATTGGTTATGAATGCTCAAGTGGATGAGTTGATTGAAATGAAGTTAAATGGCAAGAATTAAAAAGAAAAAGTGTGAAAATTTGAAGAAGTTAGAAAGTTTTACTTTTGGGGATGAATAGTGATCTCAAGTTTGACTTGAGAGTTGATTTTTTATTTGAGGCAAAATTTGAGAAAATGGTCTTCTGAAACTTGTAGTGTCTGTTAAAAGCTTTCTGTCACCATAAAGTATGAAATTTTTCGATATTAGGAGTGGAAGAATGATTTTCCGAAGATAAGATTCTTTTGCTTTGTTTTTGAAAATGCTATTAAGTATAGATTTGTGTGTTCTATGCTTCGAGGCCACTCGTCGTGAGGATTTAAGCTGAATTGGAGTAAATGGCCTTAATGAAAGTTGTAGCTTGTCTTTCAATCTTTCTAACACCATAAAGTTTGCAATTTTTCGATATCGAGGTTAAGAGTTAAGATCGACTAAAATTTGGAAGTTGTTTAGGAAAAGTTGAATAGGGCAGTAACTTTGACTAGGTTTTTTACCCCTTTAGAGATGGAATTGATTTTTGAGTTCTTCATGGAAGTTGTATAGCTTCCTTTTATCTTTCCATCGACACTAAATTTGTCAAATTTGGAGTTCGGAATCAAGAGTTATGATTTTAGGAAAATTCATTTACATTTATGTTTTTGAAGGACTATAATTTTGCTTTTACTCCGACCCTTGTTCGATCTTTTGCTTATATCTTTTCCGTCCGACATCCGATTGAGTTGATTCTTAAAGCGTTGGATTCCTAATACAATGAATTTCATTTATAGAAAATTTGTGAATTTATGAGATTAAATTAAGGGTGATTAATTTAATCAAAGTGAGTTGGACTATTTTCTGAACATAGTTCAGTATTTTGAGAAATTCAGGATCTGTGGTGATCAGATTGAGGTGATTCTTGAGGTGAAATAAACTTAAGACATGGGGCTACAAATAATATGAAGAAATGAAATTTCAATTTTGCCTCTACGACTTAAAATTTCTGAATTGAAGTTCAGACTAGAGTGTAGTTTTGGATTAAGAACATCTGAAAGTATATTGGGCATAACTTTTTCTCTGGTAATCGAAATGAGGCGATTCTTAATTTGACTTAAACTAGAGAAATAGATATAGAATTTCTTTGAAGACTTTGAATGTCAATTTTGGGATTAAGAATGTAAATTTCTGGATGGAAATAATGTGCTGGAAAATGTTCTAGCATGAGACAAGTCTGAAATGTTTTGAGCATAACTTTTGATGTGGTGCTCCAAATTGGATGATTCTTGTGGCATTATGAAATTAAGACATAGAGAAATAATTCTCTAGAAGGAAGTTTTGATAAATTCCTTCAAATTGATAGTACGAATCATATCCGAAAGTAAGCAAGAAAGAATTAAGATTTTAGGCTTTGAATGGAGGGGCAAAATGGTCAATTAACCCTCATTAATGACATGGCACTAATGAGTTGCCATTTTAAACAAGAGGGAGGCACAAAGTTGGCTGGGAAATAAGAACAAAACAAAGGAAAGAAGAAATAAAAAGAGAGGAGAAAGAAGAAGCAATCGGATGGAGGAAGAAGGAGAGAAAAGAGAGAGAAAGATTGGGGTTTTCAATTTTTGGGAGATTTCAAGAGGATTTTAAGTTGTTTTCAAGGAAAAAGGAAGGAAGAAGGTGAAAGCTTGCTTCCATACCCAAGAAATTTTGAAATTTAAAGAGAAAAAGGTAAGAGCAATTTTTGATTTTTAAGTTCTTAGTAAATTTTTGGTTTAGATTACTTGAAATTAGTATGGGTTTGTTAACTAGAAGTTCAATTTTGATGATTATGCCTTAGGTTGTGTTTAATTTTGGATAAAAATTAATTGGGAATTATGCCTAATTTCAAAAAATTGGGATTTTTAGAAATTATTGACTTAGAATCATGGAAAATATGATGGATTGGTGAATTATTGTAGCGCCCCCTCACCGTAGGGTACACATCGGGACGCCCGGAGATCGCTCCGATACGTATCCCACGATAAAGGTGCACCACCAGAACATTCCCACTAATAATCCACATGGCATCGCAATAATTAAAATCATAATATATCAGAAAACTGTAACTTTTAAAATCCAAAAGAATCTTATCTGATCATCCGAAGATCGAATAGACAAGTCTATCAGTACCCTAAACAAAACCAAAAAGGAAACTGATACAAACATTTATCCTAAGTCATCCTCAAAAGTCCAACCCAGCTGACCGACCTGTGTGCCATCATTTCTGTTGCCAGCACGCTCGCACGACATGAAAAGACTATCTCCGGAGCTAGGGGTCTACTTTATCGATCCTAAAAAATTAGATGCAATTTTGGGTGAGTTTGTGAACTCAGTGAAAAACCATCATCGATGGTTCACTCAAATCATGCATTACGCAAATTGCGTACAGCACGGCACAGTAATATTCAATTAACAGTATTATATAACATTTTACAGTAGTCTATAACAGTTTGCAGTATCAAATAACAATTTACGATAACATATAACAATTTACAGTATCATATCACAATTCAAAGAATTATGCAACAGTTCACAGTAGCATGTAACAATTTGCCATCTCTCATGTCATCACACAATTCAGTAAGTTTGCAATTCAATCAGTCATTTGTATACAATGCATATGAGACTCCTTTCCAATTATTCAGTGTTGTGCCCAAGTGCTCAGTCAGTATTCAGTGGGGGACGCGTCAGGGATTTCTCCCCTCTGGCTCGAGGCTCTTTTCAATGATAATAGCAACTTGGGTCACATTCCATTATCTGATCATGCATTTATGCATGCAATGCAGTGTTCAGTAATTCAGTGTTCAGTAATCTACAGTGTACGACTATAAAAGCCCAGTATTACATTCCTCAGTATCATACAGTAATTCAATCCAATATAGTAGTCCAATCCAATACAGTAGAAACATGCCACTCGATCATGTATATTTCAGTAATCATGCAATTTCACATTGGCAAGTAATTCACATTGAGCATTTAGACAGTCAGGAATTTGAGAAACCAACTAGGTTACTCACCTGTAACTTCCGAGCTACTGCCTGGAAGTTCCAGCAATGTCCGTGGAATGACGATCCAACGACGCCTCTATAACAGTAAAATATAGTCCCATTACTAGATGCTCAATTAAACCATTCAGTGATGCTTATGTCTCAGTGGAATTATGTACAATGCATGTTCACGATTTTCCCGGCGCTAAAACCCAATTTAGAACTCTTAGGCCTAATTTTAACTCTTCACTCAATTAATCGAAAATAATTGATCCAATCCTATAATTCAGTTCAATTTCCTCAATTCGTACTTCCTATAACAGTTCCCTATTCACTGGATCAAAACCTCCATTGAAAACCTCAATTAAAACTCCAATTGTCTCAATTCAATATTTAGGTCACACTAAGAACCATAATTGACCTCATTCTCTATAAATCAATACCATTTAAATTAAATTCTAACTCCCATAATTATCCTCAATAGTAGACCTCTTTCCCTATTCCGTAACGAATCAGGAATCACCTCAATCGGAGGTCCATAAATTATGTCCAATAATCAAACACTCATCCATTCAGAAAAGCCCCTTCGCCGCGACCAAGAAACTCTCGCCGTGGTGTAAAAATGGTCGCTCGCCGCGGCGAACAATCCACTCTGGGCGCGCCGTGAGGCGAAGGAGGCTCGCCGCGGCGTCAACAAATTTGATGCTCGCCGTGGCGTCTCGCTGCGCTCGTCGCGGCGAGCACTTAATTTTCTCGCCGCGGCGAGGCCGCACTAGACGTCGCGACGTGCGGGGATTCCTTCTTCTTCTCCAATCGATTTCCGCCATTTCTTTCTCTAAAACCTCCATTAAACACTCCAACTACCCAAATCAACCATAATAAATGTCATAAATGCATCAGAAACCATTAATAACAACATTAAAACCATAAATACTTACCAATCGAAGATTAAATTCCACAAATCACCGTAAATCTCCGTAACCCTAAAATCTTTCAAAATCAACGATAACCCACTCTCAATCCTTCTCAACCTTCATCAATCACAATAAACCAATTAGCTTTACACAATGAGAAGAAACCATAAGGAAGAATCGACGAATCTCACCAATGGGGAAGGAATCGATGAACGTCGAAGGAGGAGGAAGAGAAGAACAATTTGTTCAAGCCTTAGGGAAAATCCCCAATTTCAAACCTAGGTATTTATAGACATAAGTCTCCAAATCAGTTCAAATTTCAGTCTCTAAATTTCAATGGCTCAACATTTTTATTTCCTAACTGTATCACTCTAATATTTCCTTTGCCATTGGACAATTCTTTCAGTACTATACAGTCAATCGATCTGTCACTCCAAAATTTTCGATCCGGGGATTTTCTCCCGAATTTCCCAAAAATTTCCTATGAGCCACTATCAATAGTCAATCACTCTTAGACTATTCTAAATCAGTCATTCGAGTCCACTTATTCCTAATTCCTCAATTAATCATGATTTAGTCATTTCAGTCAGTTTCTAGTTCACAGTCCAATCAATTCACACTCACAATTAAAATACCGAAAAATCATGAATGCATGTACCTATGAATAAATGCATATGTAATAAACCCGTTCCTCTATAATTAGAGGCCAGTAACATGCTCAATCAGTGAATGCAATGCAATAAAACCTATCAGTCTAACCCAATATTACCATAATACCCTTGCTCTCAGTAACGGGATGTTACAATTCACCCCTCCTAATAAAATTTCGTCCTCGAAATTTAATACCTGTCCGATCGAATAAATGAGGATACTGACTCCTCATATGCTCCTCAGTCTCCTATGTAGCTTCCTCAAAAGAATGGTTCTTCTAAAGAACTTTCACCAATGGAATCACCCTGTTCCTTAACTGCTTGACCCGTGATCCTATAATCTGTACCGGCTCCTCGACATAACTCAAATCATTGGCTATCTCAATCTCCTGAGCCAGAATCACATGCGTCAGGTCTGAACGGTATCGTCGGAGCATACTAACATGAAACACATCATGCATCTGGGAGATCTCACTCGGTAATGCCAATCTGTAAGCCAACGTTCCTATCCTCTCAAGGATCTCATACGGACCGATATACCGAGGGCTCAACTTGCCTTTACGGCCAAATCTCAGTACTCCTTTCCAAGGAGACACTCGGAGAAACACTCTATCCCCTACATTGTACTCCATCTCTCGCCGATGCTGATCCACATAGCTTTTACATTCTACGAGCATTTTAATGCGACTCCGGATCAACTATACCTTATCTACTGTATCCTGAATCAGCTCGGGACCTTCAATCGATCTCATACCCTCTTCATCCCAATACAGTGGCGATCTACACGGCCTCCCATGCAAGGCCTCATACGGTGCCATCCCAATACTACTCTGATACTAGTTATTATATGCAAACTCGATCAGTGCCAAATACTGATCCCATGATCCTTTGAACTCCAATACACACGCCCGAAGCATGTCCTCAACAGTCTTAATCGTCCTCTCACTCTGTCCATCTGTCTGAGGATGAAACGCTGTACTGAAGTTCAACCTCGTACCCAAAGCAGTCTGTAGGCTCTTCCAGATCCTCGAAGTGAACCTGGGGTCCCTGTCTGAGACTATCGACAACGGAATCCCATGAAACCGTACGATCTCTTCTATATACTTCTGGGCCAACTGATCGAGAGTATTGCTCTCTCTCACTGGCAAGAAGTGAGCCGATTTAATCAATCGGTCCACTATGACCCAGATAGCATCATGCTGCCTCGGTGTCCTAGGCGACCCCATCACAAAATCCATGGTAATTCACTCCCATTTCCACTCCGGAATGGGCAACAAATGCAACTTTCCCACTGGAGCCTGATGCTCAGCCTTAACCTGCTGGCACGTCAGACACCTAGACACATACTCTGCCACTTGCATCTTCATACCAGGCCACCAGAAATGCAGTCTCAGAGTATTATACATCTTGGTCGTACCAGGATGCATAACATAGGCAGCTACGTGTGCCTCCTCTAGGTCTCCGTCTCAAATCATCAATATCGAGCACACAGGCCTCTGTCCCATCCATAAAGTCCCATCTCTCAACTCAAATTTCAATCGATCTGGCTGGACTCTCTCAATCAGTCTCACTAACTTTGGGTCTTGATCCGAACTCTCGGATCCTATCATGCAACATCGGCCTCGGCCTCGAGTAGCAATCGAGCTCCCTCCCGCCCAAATCCATCATACATTAAGAGCTCTCAATGAATCGGACCGGGTAACCTCGAAACTGAACTCGAGTTGCATTACCATGCGATCTCTACTCGATGCATCGGCCACCACATTGGCCTTCCCTGGATGATACTCAATCGTGCAGTCATAGTCCTTCAGTAACTCTATCCATCTCCTTTGTCTAAGATTGAGCTCTCTCTGACTCAACAGATATCTGAGACTCTTATGATCAGTGAAGATTTGGAACGTCTCCCCATATAGATAATGTCTCCAGATCTTCAGAGCGAAAACCACTGCTGCTAACTCCAAGTCATGCACTGGATAATTCACCTCGTGAGACCTCAACTGTCTCGAGGCATATGCTATAACTCTCCCATGCTGCATCAATACACATCCCAGTCCTTGATGCGAGGCATCACTGTAAACCACAAAGCCTCCAGTACTAGAAGGAATGTCCAACACCGGTGCAGTCGTCAACCGATGTTTCAGCTCCTCAAAGCTCTTCTGGCACTCCTCAGACCATCTGAAGGACACATTCTTCCTCAATAGCTTCGTCAAAGGGGCGAAGATCAACGAAAATCCCTTGACGAACCTCTGGTAATATCCGGCCAATCCTAGGAAACTCCGCAACTCTGGCACACTCCTCGGAATCTCCCAACTTATAACTGCCTCTATCTTATGAGGGTCCACCTGGATATCCTCACCGGACACCACGTGCCCCAGAAATACAACCTCATCAAGCCAAAATTCGCACTTAGTGAATTTGGCGAACAACTGTCTCTCTCTCATGACCTGCAGAACAATCCTCAGGTGCTCAGCGTGCTCCTGTCTACTCCTCGAATAAACCAGTATATCCTCGATAAATACGATCACGAACTGATCCAGGTAGGGCTGAAAGACTCTATTCATCAAAGCCATGGAGGCTGCCGGGGCATTAGTCAACCCGAATGGCATCACTAAAAACTCGAAATGCCCGTACCTACTCCGAAAAGCACTCTTAGGCACATCGGCCTCTATAATCCTCAACTGATAATAACCTGATCTCAAATCTAATTTAGTGAACACCTGAGATCCCTGCAGCTGATCAAATAAATCATCAATCCTAGGCAATGGGTACTTATTCTTCACTGTCACCCGATTCAACTGTCTATAATCAATGCACAGTCTTAGTGTCCCGTCCTTCTTCTTCACAAACAGTACCGGAGCTCCCCATGGCGAAACACTTGGTCTAATAAACCCCTTATCCAGTAGCTCCTGCAACTGAGCCTTAAGCTCTCTCAGTTCCACTAGTGTCATCCTATACGGAGGGATCGATATAGGGGTTATATCAGGAACGAGATCAATCTCGAACTCTGTCTCCCACTCTGGCGGCAATCCCGGTAACTCCTCGGGAAACACATCTGGGAAATCCCTGACTACGGGAACATCCTGCAATCTCGGCTCAACTTTGGAATCCACTACGTGAGCCAAATAGGCCTCACAGCCTCCCTGCATCAATCTCAGGGCACTCAAGAAGGATATCATCCTCGCTGGCACTGCCTGACTAACTCCTCGAAATACAGCTCTTGGTTAACCAGGAGACTCCAATACAACCTCCTTGGTATAACAGTCCATAATAGACCTATGCGCAGTCAACCAGTCCATCCCCAACATCACATCAATCTCCCTCAAAGGCAAAATGATCAGATCGACACTCAAAACTGCTCGATCGATCTGAACCTGACACCCTATACAGATCTCTCCCAATACAGTCGTACTACCTAGAGGTGTACTCACCTCTAACCCAAAATGTAACCTCTGCCTATCCCCATGCAGTCTACATGTTAAATGCGGTGCAATGAAAGAATGAGTGGATCCAGGATCCAACAATGCATATGCTTCAAAGCCAGAAATCGAAGCATACCCATGCAACAACATCCGGAAATCTGGGCCTCCGCCGAGTCATGGCATAGACCACAGCATGGCATGCTCGCTACTCGGTCCCTCTAACTCACTGCAGACCCCTGCTGCTCGACCTCGCCCGCTACTCGATCCCCACCAACCTCAGTGGTATTCTTCGATCTTCGGTCATAGTAGATTGGGCTCCCAAAGTCTTTGGGCAGTTCCTCACTAGGTGGTCCATCGAATCACACCTCAAACAGGCTCCAGACAGCCATCGACACTCTCCACTGTGTCTCTTGCCACAATACTCATATAAAGGAGCAGACTACCCTGAAAATCTGGCACTGTCGCCACCACTAACAGTCTGTACAAATCTGCCCCTCTGCCCATGACCAGTCTGTCTAGCCCCTCCTGCAGATCTGAAGGGCCTACTCGCGCTTGTTATACCCTCGCCAAGCCTTGCCACAGCTATTACTAGATCTCTTAATCCTGATCCCCTGACCAGTCTCAGTCATACGCTATCTCAGTAGCTGCTCGATCCTCACTGCTGCAGCCCTCAACTCAATAAAACTGCCCATATCGGATCTAACCAATAGGGTACGGATCTCCAGATTGAGTCCGCCCTCGAAACACCGACACCTGTCAGCCTCAGTAGCCACCAATGAAGAAGCATAGACCACCAACTCGTTGAACCGCACTTCATAGTCGGCCACGGTCAACTGCCCTTGTCCCAGCTCTAGGAACTCTTGCAACTTCATTTTCAGATAGATCTTGGGCATGAAATTGTCCTTGAACGTCCTCAGAAAATCATCCCATGTCAGTGTACATGGCCTGGTGGTACTGCCCGGGACAGTCTTCCACCACTGATATGGAGGACCCTGAAGTAGAGAAATTGTGTAGTCAAAACGCTCATCCGGGTCATAGTCCATCTGGTCGAGGACTCTCTCAGTCCTCTCTAGCCATCCCTCAACCTCCGCAGGGTCGGTGCTACCATAGAAGTCAACCGCCCCGCCACGCGATTGATCATATCTCCGTTCCGTCTCACGGGGAACTCGAGGAGGCAACTCCCTCGAATGAGGCATCGGGGACTCCCTACTAGCTCCTACCGATTCCAGTTCAGCTGGTAGCTCAACTCGATCTCCAAGGACGAATGACCTAAAACGGATAAGAAATTCTGATCAGTTTTGCTATTCTTACAGTGATTCCAGCCTAAAATATACTATGCCCAAAAGATGCCAAACCATGCTCTGATACCACTTAATGTAGCGCCCCCTCACCGTAGGGTACACATCGGGATGCCCGGAGGTCGCTCCGATACGTATCCCACGATAAATGTGCACCACCAGAACATTCCCACTAATAATCCACATGGCATCGCAATAATTAAAATCATAATATATCAGAAAACAGTAACTTTTAAAATCCAAAAGAATCTTAATACAGTCATCCAGTATCAAAATAGACAAGTCTATCAGTCCCCTAAATAAAACCAAAAAGGAAACTGATACAAACATCTATCCTAAGTCATCCTCAAAAGTCCAACCCAGCTGACCGACCTGTGTGCCATCGCTTCTCTTACCAGCACGCTCACACGGCAGGAAAAGACTATCTCCGGAGCTAGGGGTCTACATTATCAATTCTGAAAAATTAGATGCAATTTTGGGTGAGTTTATAAACTCAGTGAGAAACCATCATCGATGGTTCACTCAAATCATGCATTACACAAATTGCGTACAGCACGGCACAGTAATATTCTATTAACAGTTATATAAGATTTTACAGTAGTCTATAACAATTTGCAGTATCAAATAACAATTTACGATAACATATAACAATTTACAGTATCATATTACAATTCACGTAATTATACAGCGATTCACGATAGCATGTAACAATTTGCAATCTCTCATGTCATCACACAATTCAATAAGTTTGCAATTCAATCAGTCATGTGTATACAATGCATATGAGACTCCTTTCCATTTATTCAGTGTTGTGTCTAAGTGCTCAGTCAGTATTCAGTGGGGGACGTATCAGGGATTTCTCCCCTCGGGCTCGAGGCCCGGTCAGTACAGTATTCGAGCTCGAGGCTCTTTTTAGTGATAATAGCAACTTGGGTCATATTCCATTACCTGATCATGCATTTATGCATGCAATGCAGTGTTCAGTAATTCAGTGTTCAGTAATTTACAATGTACGGCTATAAAAGCCCAGTATTACATTCCTCAGTATCATACAGTAATTCAATCCAATACAGTAGTCCAATCCAATACAGTAGAAACATGCCACTCGATCATGTATATTTCAGTAATCATGCAATTTCACATTGGCAAGTAATTCACATTGATCATTTAGACAGTAAGGAATTTGAGAAACCAACTAGGTTACTCACCAGAAACTCCGAACTCTCGCTGGAAGTTCCAGCAATGTCCGTGGAATGACGATCCAACGACGCCTCTATAACAGTAAAATACAGTTCCATTACTAGATGCTCAATTAAACCATTCAGTGATGCATATGTCTCAGTGGAATTATGTACAATGCATGTTCACGATTTTCCCGGCGCTAAAACCCAATTTAGAACTCTTAGGCCTAATTTTAACTATTCGCTCAATTAATCGACAATAATTGATCCAATCCTATAATTCAGTTCAATTTCCTCAATTCGTACTTCCTATAACAGTTCCCTATTCACTGGATCAAAACCTCCATTGAAAACCTCAATTAAAACTCCAATTGTCTCAATTCAATATTTAGGTCACACTAAGAACCATAATTGACCTCATTCTCTATAAATCAATACCATTTAAATTAAATTCTAACTCCCATAATTATCCTCAATAGTAGACCTCTTTCCCTAGTCTGTAATGAATCAGGAATCACCTCAATCGAAGGTCTATACCATAAATTATATCCAATAAACAAACACTCATCCATTCAGAAAAGCCCCTTCGCCGTGGCCAAGAAGCTCTCGCTGTGGCGTAAAAATGATCGCTCGCCACGGCGAACAATCCACTCTGGGCGCGCCGTGAGGCGAAGGAGGCTCGCCGCGGCGTCAACAAATTTGACGCTTCACAAGATCATCTCGCTGCGTCGTCATGAAAGCACTTAATTTTCTTGCCGCGGCGAGGCCGCACCAGACGTCGCGACGTGCGGGGATTCCTTCTTCTTCTCCGATCGATTTTCGCCATTTCTTTCTCTAAAACCTCCATTAAACACTCCAACTACCCAAATCAACCATAATAAATGTCATAAATGCATCAGAAACCATTAATAACAACATTAAAACCATAAATACTTACCAATCGAAGATTAAATTCCACAAATCACCGTAAATCTCCGTAACCCTAAAATCTTCCAAAATCAATGATAACCCACTCTCAATCCTTCTCAACCTTCATCAATCACAATAAACTAGTTAGCTTTGCACAATGAGAAGAAACCATAAGGAAGAATCGACGAATCTCACCAATGGGGAAGGAATGGATGAACGTCGAAGGAGGAGGAAGAGAAGAACGATTTGTTCAAGCCTTAGGGAAAATCCCCAATTTCAAACCTAGGTATTTATAGACCTAAGTCTCCAAATCAGTTCAAATTTCAGTCTCTAAATTTCAATGGCTCAATATTTTTATTTCCTAACTATATCACTCTAATATTTCCTTCGCCATTGGACAATTCTTTCAGTACTATACAGTCAATCGGTCTGTCACTCCAAAATTTCCGGTACGGGCATTTTCTCTCGAATTTCCCGAAAATTTCCTATGAGCCACTATCAATAGTCAATCACTCTTAGACTATTCTAAATCAGTTATTCGAGTCCACTTATTCCTAATTCCTCAAGTAATCATGATTCAGTCAGTTTAGTCAGTTTCCAGTTCACAGTCCAATCAATTCATAATCACAATTAAAATGCTGGAAAATCATGAATGCATGTACCTATGAATAAATGCATATGCAATAAACCTGTTCCTCTATAATTATGGGCCAGTAACATGCTCAATCAGTGAATGCAATGCAATGAAACCTATCAGTTTAACCCAATATTACCATAATACCCTTGCTCTCAGTAACGGGATGTTACAATTATCATATCAATTTTTAGGAATTTGTGATTTATGATATTAAATTTGGGTAAATTGGTTTAGGTCAATTTTTGTGAATTGGGGGTTTTGAAAATTTGTAATTTAGATGGCTTGTTTATATGTGGAATTAGTGTTTTCTAAGTCCAATTTTGAGGATTATGTCATTTATGAAGTTGAACTTGGGTTAATTTGATTTAGGGAATTTTTAATTGGATGAAAGAAAGAAGCAAGGATCAAATTGGAGCTAGGAACAAGTTTTTGGAATCGATTCGAGGTGGGTAGTGTATTTATATTTTGAATTATAAGCTAAGTATATGATTTTTGAAACATCAAGAAACAAAGGTTTACAAATTATTGTTTATATCAATGTTCGCAAATAGTGATTTTTGAATGAGTAAGTTCAATGCTTTCGGTATGATTTTATGATATGGAAATAATTATGAAATTCATTATATTTCAAATGTTTCGAATAATGTGTGAAAGTAATGACTTCATCGTTTTAATGGAAGAGAAATTATTTTGATTTATAACTTTGAGAAATTTAAGATTATTGCATTTCTTGTGATGGATTAATTGTTATGTGCCTTTTGAAATTTGTGAAGTTTGTGAAATTTGTGTATGGCAATTGGATTGATGTGGCATAGTATGAATACCAAGTTGTTGAAACTTGCCTTCGGACAATTTGCTTTTCAAGCATGAATGTGTGTTATATGGGTTTGGTTAGGTCCCTTAAGTAGAGTCAGTGCACTGGTCTCATTTGTTTAAAGGCTTCACCCGCCTGCCCGTTAGAGGCATTGGAGCTCCGATTTCGGACTCCCTTCACGACTACACCGGACCACTATGCGGAAAGGTGTAGTACGTTCTATTCACGGCTGCACAGGACCGCCAACGGAATGTGCAGTACGTTCCATTTTTGGACCGACCCAAACCGTTTGAAGTGTTATGTGATTTTGACTTTGCTCATGACGTGCTGCATTTATTATGTGATGCATTCATGTTTCAATGTTAATATTGATTTGTGAAAAGTTTTGGAGTTTCGAGAACTAAGATATTGAGGTTTTCAACCGTAAAGGTTTTGGAAACTGCTTAGGAATGATTTTTCAATAAATTGACAAGTTTGAAAAATAAGTCTTCGGTTCTTATTGTAGGAATTGTTATAAAATGGAAAAAGTTTTAGAAAATGATTTTGCTTATTATTTGATTTATAAATATGTTACCCACGAGCAATAAGCTCACCCCCCCTTCATTCCCATCCACAGGTGATGAGAAGAAGATCGGGTGAAGGAAAATGAAGTTTTCCGATTGTATGTGTTCTTATGATATATTTGTTTAGCTAAGTAATTGCTAAGAAATTTAGAAATATTGTGTATTTTGGATTAGGGTTTTGGGTATTGTAAATGGCTTGCAATGCCATTAAAGTGTATTGTGTATTCATTTTGAAAATGTTTAATGAATTTGGGAATGTATTGGATTAAGTTATGGTTTGAATTTGTGTACGGAAATGAGTTATGGGATTGTAAGTGATTTATGGACTTGTGTATGGATTGCAGATATGAGAACTTGTGTGATTATGGATTATGACTTATGATTATATATAGATATGATTAGATGCGTTTGGATTGAATGAGGAATTTGAATAAGGATGTTTTTGATTTGAATTGAGAATTGTGGAAGTGTTAAGTATAGATTTGTGTTCTGGTGGTATTTGGATTCCGAACGGGAGTGTCCGATGATTTTGATGATTGTTTGAGTATTATAGAAGTGTTTTAAACCTTTGCAGGTTTTGAGTTTTTACAAATGCAGCCGTTATGCTGCCGAAATTTCGTTAGATAATAAGTTGAAAGAATAAAAATAAGAATTAGATATGTAAAAAATGGTTTATGGGTTTTAGAATATTGTTAAGAAGATTTCTATAATTTGAGATGCTATGAATGAGATTGACTAAAGATGAATGAAATGCAAAAGAAAGGAATAAGGAAAGAAAAAAAAACTATACCGGATTTCATATCGGTTTAGTCTTAAGGTTTCTAACGCGATGAGTGTATTTGTTCCAACGGATGTCGGATTTTGATTCTATCCTATTGATTATTCCGATTTGCATTCGCTTTGTGTTTCACTATGTTTATTCGGTTTGTTTTCGGATTTTGCCTTTGATTGTAACCGGTTATTCGATTTCGTTTCCGATTCATGTATCCGTTTTCGCTTCTTTCGCTTTATCGTTCGATTTTCTCTACTTTGTACTTTGTTTCTGTCTTTTGTTATTCGTTTTAGCTATCTGTCATTTCGTTCATCGTATCCGTTTCTATTTTTCGGTTGGGATCTGGTTTCGGGATCGGGTCTCAACAATTCCCATGCCAACCAATCCTCAATTCTCCTAAGATATTCAACTAGACTCGAAACACACACAAAAAAACAAGATGCAAAACCTATTTATTACAAAAGATGGCATAACAAGATGATAAAAAAAACCATAGGTTGCCTCCCATGTAGTGCTTCTTTTATCATCTTTAGCTCAATGTACTTCTTTTGTTCATGGTGGTTTGAATGATTCGTGTAATGGTAGCGTGATCATAGGTCTCATGAATTGCAAATGAGCTATCAAACTATGATTTCCATTACCCTTCTTCGTTGTCTTCTTTTTCTGTTTATTCCTTCAAGATTGTGGCTTTCCAGATGGATCCTTGTGATCATCATTATGTTCATCCTCTTTACGAGACTTGGTTCTCTTAATGATGTCTATGGAATTGTGAGAGCTTATTTTATCATTGGACACGTTAAAGGACACTTTCTCATTCCCCACCCTTAGAGTCAACTTGCCTTCATCAACATCTATAATAGATCAAACGGTGGTTAAAATTGGTCGTCCAAGGATAATTGGTATCTCCAAGACTTCCTTTATGTTCAAAATGAAAAAGTCCATAGGAAAGGTAAATTTTTCCACCTTCGTAAGAACTTCCTTGATTATACCTCTTAGATGGTGAATTGATTAATTAGCCATCAGCACAGTCATCCTTGTTGGACCCCGATCTTTGAGTGGAATTTAGAAATATTAAATGAACTTGAATGAGTGTGTTAGTATATCTATTGTGTTAAAGATATAATTATGCTTAAAGGAAATTGATGAGAAATAAGTGATTGGTTTTGATGACTTTGAAATTTGAGTAGAGTTGTATGAGTTATGAAATTTAAAGTGAATGAGTTGATTGAAATGGAGTTGAAAAGCATGAAATAAATAGTGAAAGTATGAGAATTTGAAGAATTAAGAAAGTTGACTTTTTGGGGATAGAGAGTTGACTTTTTGATTTAGGCAGAATTTGAGAAAATAATCTTCATAAAACTTGTAGCTTATGTTGCAAGCTTTTTGTCGCCATAAAGTATGATATTTTTCGATATCGGAATTGAAAGTTATGATTTTCCGAAGTTAAGGTTATTTTACTTTGTCTTTGAAAATGCTCTTAAGTATAGGATTGTGTATGTTGTGCTTTGAGGTGAATTCTGGGATTGATATGTTTTGAATTGAGTTAAGTGGTCTACATGAAAGTTGTAGAGGAAGTTTATATCTTTTCAATGATGTGTAATATGTTATTTTTGGTTGTGGAAATTAGAAGATTTGAAATTTTAAAGTTTGGATGTAATATAGGGTGATATTTAAGTGGCAGTACCTTTGATTGGAAGTTTGACCCTTACAAAGGCAGAGATTGCCTTTAAGTGCTGCATGAAAGTTTTAGATTATTTTTTTATCTTTTCATTGATATAAAGTATAGAATTTTTGGACAATGGGGTGAGAAATTATGAATTTTAGAAGTTTTGTTACTGTTCTGATGATAGTATTCGGACAGTAACTTTGATTGAATTTTTGAACTATATAGAGGCTGAATTTGCTCTTAAGTTCTTCATGAAAGCTTTAGATTATGTTTTGATCTTTCCATTGGTGTAAAGTATGGAAGTTTTGGGCTACTGTCTGGGAAGAGTATTGGTGGACAGAAATTTCGAGTGGATTTTTGATCCCTTTAAAGACGAAATTGATTCTTCAGTTCTTCAGAGAAGTTGTATAGCTTCCTTTAAGCTTTCTTTTGATACCAAGTTTGTAAATTTTAAACTTCTATGTAAAAAGTTATGAATTTTAGAAGTTGGAAGGTTGCGCTGGGGAGCGACCCGCTTGGTCGCTCTCGCTGGGCCATTTCCGCTCGACCATTGCCGCTCGACCATTTCCGTTTGGCCATTTCCGCGTGGCCATTTCCACCCGACCATTTCCGTGCGGCCATTTCCACCCGGTCATTTCCGCTCGGCCATTCTCGCTCGGCCACTCGCGAGTGCGAGCTCCGATTTGGAATTTTTCTTGACCGACCTCTCTCCATTCTTTTGGCCATATCTTTTTCGATTGACTTGATTTTTAAAGCGTTGGATTCCTAAAACATCCTTCTATCTTTCTACGAAAAATTTGTGGAATTTTTAGATTAAATTGAAAGAGTTTGATTTAATTAAAATGAGTAGGTAAATTTTCTGAACAAGGTTCAGTCTTATGAGAAATTCTTGTTCTGTGGAGATTCGATTGATCTGATTCTTGTTGAAAAATAAAATAGAGACATGGGGCTACAAGTATTATGAAGTAATTAAATTTCAATTTAGCCTCTAAGACTTCCAATTTAGGAATGGAAGTCGGGTTTAGTGTGCAGTCTTGGATTAGAAAAATCTGAAAGTATTTTGGCCATAACTTTTGTTCTAGTAATCGAAATGAAGCGATTCTTGATTTGGACTAAACTAGAAAGCTAATGCTACAATTTTTCTCAAGGACGTGAAATTTAATTCAGTCTCTAAGAATGTCAATTTTTGAATGGAATTAAATTGCTGAAAAATGTTTTAGCATAAGACAAGTCTGAAATGTTTAGAGTATAACTTTTGATGTAGTGCACCAAATTAAATAATTTTGGTGGCATTATGAAATTGAGACAATAAGGAACAATTCTATAGAAGGAAGTTTTAGCAAATTTTTTGGGGCTCGAATTTTTTTTATGATGTCATTAAGCATGAACTGTGTTAATTGTGTGATTATGGCTTAGTTTGATTTAATTGGGAGTGCTAGTGGATAATTAAGGTTTATTTGTGTTTAAGTGAGAATGAAAGGGGTAAAATGTTTGAGGGCATTCTGGGAAGATTGCTTAAGTTGGATAGGTCAAGGCTTTGTATAGGAGGGTATTTTGGTCATTGTCTATTCCTTTAGGTTTAAAAGAAAGAGTTAGAAGAGAAAGAAAAGAAAGGAAAAGGGGAAGAGAGGGGAGAGTGTTGTGGCTTGAGGAAGAAGGAGAAGAAAAGTGGGTTTTCGATCCTAGTGATTTTCGACAGATTTGAAGCAATTTCCTGGTAAGTTTGAGTTCATTCCATTGTATTGTGGTTAGATTAAACTCTAAGATGGATTGAATGTGTTAGAATCGGTGGTTTAGGGTTTAAAGGCAAAAATGGATAGATTTCTTAGGTTGATGATTTTGTGACTGATTTTAAGTTGTTAATGGGTTAGAAATGTAGTATAGGTCTTGAATCAAGGTTTAGGTGTGTTGCATTTGCAAAAGGGAAGGATTGAGGTTGGAAAAATGTTAGAAAATCAGGTTTGGAGACGTTCTCCAGACTCGAACGTCGCGATGTGCGTATGAACACGCCGCGACGTGAGAGAAAGCTGTGCACGCCGCAACGTGCGAGAAGAAGCAAGCCATGACGTATGAGAAGGAGCACGCCATGACGTGCAAGAAAATGGTGCACGCGACGACGAGCACGGGCGTTCGCCGCGGCGAGCCCCTTGTTCCCAGCAAAGATGAATTTTGGTATTTTAGGCATATCTTTTGCTATAGATGTCCAAATGAGGTGATTTTGGATTCGTTGTGATCTAGAAATAAAGGGCTACAAGTTGTATGAAGAAAGGAAGTTGGGTTTTGCCTATAGAGATTTGGGAATTTAGGTGGAAGTCGGATGTAGACTCTTTATGCTAGAGTTTTTACTTTTCAAGCTTTTTGAATATTTTCTTTGAATGATATTTTGAATGGAAACTTGGTTTGTTATAGGAAACCAAGCCGACCTGATCCAATCGCACGAGGAAGGACAACAGTGAGTTGGATTCTCAAGCGATATTAGGTGGATAATATATTTATGGTTGTTGTGTGTACGGCACATTGCCTTGCTTGTTCGCATGTGTGTGACACTGTTTGTGTTGAATAATGAGAAATATTAAAAATGCATTTTGATCATGATTATGTACGGCCTTGATAGGCATTATGGCATTGGGTAAGAATGAAAAGTATGAAATATTTGATAAAATGCTTTGAGCATGAAACGAATTGTTATGTGCTTTGTTTGGGTGAGGCAGTAACGGATCGTTAGTCACGTGCGCGTCGACATATAGCCTTCTCCCGACTGCCCGCTTGAGGCCCCGAGATCCTTGAGAAATCGGACTCGTTTTGTTTATGGTATAAACTTCGGTTTATCCGGATCATTTTACGGAACTCTCGAGCCATTTGTGTGCATTCATTATTTATTTGTTGGGCATGATGCATGATGAATTGTTATATTGTGTAATCATATGACATGTTCTTGTGAGGATTGTAAATTGATAGATTGATGACTTGCTATATGCTTGTGTATATACATATAAATGCTTGAATGTGTGGCTCGTTGCCAATGGATATAAATGTATATGCCACTGATCTTCGTAGCTCACCTTTTTATCTCCCACTCCTTAGGTGCAGAACGAGACGATCGTTGATCTTACAAGGCATCGGAAACTTCAAGCTAGTTAGGAGCTTTGTATTAAGTTAGTATTTGGTTGGCCCTCCGAGCATATCATCATGGAGCATATTCATGTATTTTGGATTTAAACTTTATTCTGTATTATGCTATTTTGAGAATGCTGTATGAATTTTCTTCGGATTGTAATGGCATGAAGCCCCTTGGTTTATGGGGGTATTTAATTCATAGATGGAATGCATGTAGATAATGTGTGTATGTATGTTTGCATGAATCAAATTATGTATGGATGTTGGGATCGGGTCCGATATGTTTGGGAGCTCGTCACTGGCGCAGCCCGAGGGGCTACCTCAGGAATAGGGATCCTGGACTTGGGGCCCAACATGTTTGGTATCTGAGCCTTAGGTTATGTGTCCTCAGCTTAGAATGCATATAGGATGAATTGTGTGATATATGATTATTTGTTGCATTTGATAGATTGCATTAAGTGACATGCATATCATGCATACATGTAGGAATCAAGATTGACATGTAGCTAATCCTTAGTGTTTACCATTGAAGGAGTATGATGTCACCTCGTAGAAGGACACGAGGAGTTCTGCAAGGATCTATTGCACCTGACTCTCCGACTAGAGAGGAGAGGACTGATGAGTCGGTAGCCCCAGGGCATGCTGAGGCTTCTGTAGGGCTAAGTAGTGAGCCCATGCCATCACAGACTCAGGAGTCGCCGGTTATGCAGGAGCAAGTGCCTCCGTTATATCCGAGGTTATTCCAAGCATTCACCCAGGCATTTGTTCAGGCTATGGGTCAGATGCCACAGCCTTCTGCTTCAGCCCTAGCTAAGAAGGGGAGATGGTTCGACAAATTAAGGAAGTATAAAGCAGTGGACTTTTACGGGACCACTGATCCTGAGGAAGCTGAGAAAGACCGAGAGGGTGCTAGATCAGATGGAGTGTGAGGATGATGAGAGGGTTTTCTATGTTGCAAGTCTGCTTTAGGGAGACGCTCTGTATTGGTGGGAGACCGTGCCAGGGAGTCAGAGACCAGCAGGGTTGACATGGCAGGACTTCCTTGCTGCTTTCAGGAAGAAATATCTGTCTGAGGTGTACATTCAGCAGAAGCAGAGGGAGTTCCTCAGTCTTACCCAGAGGGAGATGATGGTTAGTGAGTATAAGCGTCGGTTCACTCAGTTGGCGAGGTATGCTTCGGATCTGATGCTGAGTGAGGCTGCTAGATGTCGTCGGTTTGAGTCGGGACTGCACTTGGCCATCAGAGAGAAAGTGATAGTGCAGAATTTTTGTGATTTTCAGCAGCTGGTTAAGGCAGCTTTGAGGGTTGAGAATATTGAGAACATCAAGAGTGTAGTGAACAGAAAGAGAAAAGGAAGAGAGCAGTTCAAGAGGGGAGGTAGTACTAGTACTCCTATGCTTCACAAGAGTGCCAGGCGCTTCCATGTTCAGTCTGAGGAGAGGAACAGTGGTGCGAGCCGATCTCGATCGGTAAGGACTTCTACTGTTTCTCACCAAACCTCAAAGGTGGGCGGCAGTAGAAGGGGAGATGGGGATAGGTCATTCATTCCGAAGTGTGAGCACTGCAGGAGACCCCATAGAGGAGAGTGCTACAGATTGATAGGAGCTTGCTTTAACTGTAGGGAGAAGGGGCACATTGCTAGAGAGTGTCCTCAGCCTCCACGGCAAGAGAGAAGCCAGATGCAAGCTTCTAGGAGAAAAGAGACTGTAGGACAGAGGACTTCTATAGAAGTGGGTAGTTCAGATGCAGCCAAGAGGGTGAGTCTTCCAGGGAGACCGAGGGGACAGGCATTGGCTAGGGTGTTTGCGATGACTCGGGAGGATGCGGAGACCGCTCTAGATGTTGTGACTGGTACGGTTAAGTTATTTTTTGATGATGTGCTTGCTTTGATTGATCTGGGATCTACTCATTCGTTTGTTTCCTCGAGTAGACCTGTGTGTGATAGAAATGTGAGCCCTTTGGATACTCCACTGATGGTGAGTACTCCAATCGGCAAGTATATTATTTTCAGTCAAGTATTTAGAGACTGTGAGCTATGTATTGGTGGGGAACTTCTTATGGTGGATTTAATGCCACTGAAGATGGGAGGATTAGATGTGATTTTGGGTATGGACACCTTAGAGAAGTACAATGCCCGACTGGATTGTAAGCTGAAGACAGTAGAATTTGAATTGGATAACAGCAGAAGAGTGGTATTTTCTAGGGACAGAAAAGCAAGTCCTCCCAGAATTGTTTCAGCTTTCACAACAGAGAAGATGATGAGGAAGGGATGTGAGGCATTTTTGACCTATATGGTAGACATTAGAGCAGATAGAGGGAAATTTGAGGATATTCCAGTAGTCAGGAAATTCTCGGATGTTTTTCCTGAAGAATTGCCAGGACTACCGCCGCCTAGGAAAATTGAGTTTCCCATTGAGCTCTTTTCAGGTACTGCACCGATTTCAATTCTGCCTTACCAGATGACTCCGGCAGAATTGAAGGAGCTTAAGGAGCAATTAGAGGATTTGATGGAGAAAGGGTACATAAGGCCGAGCTCTTCACCTTGGGGAGCTTCGATTCTTTTTGTAAAGAAGAAAGATGGATCGTTGAGGATGTGCGTCGATTATCGGAAGTTGAATCAGGTCACGGTGAAGAACAGATATCCGCTTCCACGCATTGATGATCTGTTTGATCAATTGCAAGGGGCAAAAGTATTCTCTAAGATATAATTGAGATCGGGTTACCATCAGTTGAGGATAAAGGAGTTAGATGTGCCAAAGACTGCTTTCAGAACACGGTATGGGCATTTTGAGTTTTTAGTTATGCCCTTTGGACTGACAAATGCACCTGCAGCCTTTATGGATTTGATGAATCGGGTCTTTAAGCCATTCTTGGACCAATTTATAATTGTCTTTATTGATGATATATTGGTTTATTCCAATAGTGATAAGGAGCATGAAGAGCATTTGAGGATTGCTTTGGAGACATTAAGGAGGAACGAGTTGTATGCCAAATTCAATAAATGCGAATTTTGGTTGAGGGAAGTTGCATTTCTTGGACATGTAATCTCAGAGCAAGGACGGTATGTGGATCCAAAGAAAATAGAAGCTGTGGTTAATTGGGAAGCCCCGAAGAATGTAGCAGAGGTGAGGAGTTTTCTGGGTTTGGCAGGTTACTACAGGAGATTTGTGGAGGGATTCTTCATGATAGCCGCTCCAATGACTAAGTTGTTGAGAAAGAATCAGAAGTTTATCTGGAGTGATGAATGCCAGAAGAGCTTTGAGGAGCTCAAATGCAGATTGACAAGTGCTTCAATTTTGATTTTGCCTTCTGGAGATGAGGGCTATACCGTGTATAGTGATGCTTCGAAGAAGGGTCTTGGTTGTGTATTGATGCAGGGAGACAGGGTGATTGCTTATGCTTCGAGGCAGTTGAAGCCATATGAGTTGAACTATCCGACACATGATCTGGAATTGGCAGTAGTGATTTTTGCTTTGAAAATTTGGAGGCATTATCTGTATGGAGTTCAGACGAAGATCTTTACCGATCATAAAAGTCTCAAGTACTTGCTAAGCCAGAAGGAACTGAATTTGAGACAGAGAAGGTGGATTGAGTTGCTTAAGGATTATGACTTGCTGATTGAGTATCATCCGGGCAAGGCAAATGTAGTGGCGGATGCTTTGAGCAGAAAGTCTTCCATTGCCCATGTTCGGACAGTCTATTTGCCTTTATTGGAAGAGATGGCCAAACTTAAGATAAGTTTGAAGCAGGAGGAGCCGGATTGTCTTCTAGCTAACTTCCGAGTGAGACCAATACTCAAGGAGAAAGTTAGGAAATTGCAGGCACAAGATGCAGATTTGAGCAAGCTCAGAGAGGAAATTCAGAATGGTAAGATTTCTGAAGTAGTAGTGAGGGATGATGGGCTTATGAAAGTGGAGAACAGGCTGTGTATCCCAGATGTGCAGGAGATTAAGGATGAGATTTTGGATGAGGCACACAATGCACCTTATGCCCTGCATCCAGGTAGCACCAGGATGTACAGGGATTTGAGAGAGCATTTTTGGTGGAAGGGCATGAAGAGAGATGTAGCTGTTGGAACCCGTATTCGGAACCCAACTACTTATACATATTTCCTCAAACGAACACATGATTCTGAATGAACTCTTATAACCCGTTACCGAAATATCCAATTTCTAATCCGAAAATCCCGATATAATTTTTTTTAAAAATCCATTTTCATACTTATACATGGTTCGGGTCTTAATCGGAGAACGAAACGAAGAACAAAACAAAAGTAAATCGAACGGAACGGAGGAAAAGCATCTGAAGCGAAGAAACATATTGAAAAAAATTACGAAGCACATGAAAATCAAAGACTAAAGAATTGAATCAAGCAAATTACAAAGCAAATCAAGGCTCAAATCGAAAGCAAAAGCAGATTGAAGCGAATCGAATCGGATAACAAAGTATGGAAACAAGCGAAACGGAAGCCAAAGCAACTCGAACCGAAAGGTATAAAGGCGGAAGGAAATAAAACAAAAGGAGAAACAAAGCACATCGGTTTGAAAGGCATAAAGCAGAAACAAAGCGAACATCTCGAAGCATAATTCAAATAGGGCAAAGCAATAAGACAAGCGTGAGAGCTAATTCGACAAAATTCAATTGAGCTAACAATTGGACATTTTGCAAGGAAAGGTAGGAAACTTGATGAGAAATCACTGGTTCAATTTGGGTGAATCGGAGGCCAAACGAGAAAGTTATAAGAGAAAATGTAAAATGACCAAAGGAATAGTAATTAACCATATGAATAGTAACCGGCCAATTTCCGACCCTTATATCTTTTCACTCCTAATTTCGATCGGGACATATCATACCTCATTTACAGATAACAAGACCTCTACATCTTTCATGGAGGATGGAAATTTCAATTCCTGCTCTAAAGCGCGAAAAACCCATCCAAGGTTCAGCCCAAAATAGCCTATGAATAGTAATCCGAGAAACCTTAATTGCATAATGGGCAGTAAATTTCAAAATAACTTTTTCATCCCAAAACGAAAACTAACCCATTTTATACCATTTTAAAGTTCTTAACTTGCTCTACAACTTTCCGAAGACCTCTTATTCCAATTAAATCGTTTGAGGTCTAAAATCTGCGAAATTCTGCCCAAATTTAAGAAAATTTGGACAGCACCTCCTTAAAATTACTCTAGCCAAAACTTCATTTAAACTTCACCCAAACTACAAACCTGCATAGAATCACTTCAATCTTCCTTACATCCAGTCATCCAACTTCAAACTCAACTCAACTCAATTGGCAATGTCACAATCTTAGTCATCTATCATTTGTTTTTCTCATTTCCATTCCTACAATCATATAACAATACATTTTAACTTCGAAACTTTTACAATTGCAAACTTCAAAACCATAATAATTACATAAAACTAAACAGATACAATGCTTGAAGGGCATTCTAGCCTAAATACAACCAAAAAGATAAAACTGCAGTTACAAAGAACAAACTAAAGCTTTGAGACTTCTAAACCAACAAAAATGCATCGGATTTTCTTGATCCGATCGACGACCCCGATTCTTGCTTGCTACGAGGAGGGAAAAATGGGGGTGAGCTCGGCGGCTCCGTGGGTAATAACTTAATAAATGAGATATACGTAAAAACCGTTATTCATTCATTCAATCTTTTCATACAAGTCACATTGAGAAAAGCATTTTAAATTTGTCAAAACTCTTCACGGAAAACTACACTTCAAACAATTACAAAGTCAACAAATATCAAACAACACATAACTTTTCAGAATGGTTTGGTTTCGGTCCTAACAAGACGTACTGCACATTCCCGCTTAGCGGTCATGTGCAGCCGTGAACAAAGGGGAGTCCGAAATCGAAACTCCTAAGCCACTGCGAGCGGTAGGAGAAGGCTATCGAGGAGAGGCGGTAATTGACTCTACGGAGGGGACCTAACCAAACCCATACAATTCACATATTCATGCTTAAAACAAACAGATTGCCCGAAGGCACTTTTTGAAATTTGACTTTCAAATTGTTTCCAAATCAGATCTTTATCAAAACTAATTCAAATATTACAAAGCATTGGAATTCATGTTACAAACCATTTACAATCCATGCTAACATAAATTCATACTCAAGAATATCACATATAAGTGAAAGACATCACATAAAGTAATTCATACAAACATGCTAAGTCATTGGTGGAAAACATTAGTTTGCATTTATTAGAAAAACTTTAATGCATATTATCTCAAGTATTAAGAAATCACCCACCTTGAATCCTTAAGCTTTGCAATAGGTTCACATGTCCTTCCTCAATCCCCAAACGCCTTTAATTGCCCTTAATCAAAGCATACAAAACCTTAATTAACACTAAATATCAAAGCTGGAAATTTCTAAAGAATGAAAAACATGACTAAAACCCTATCTCACTTTGCCTATGCCATTCCTAAACCATAACCATCAAAGCCTATCTCAATTGTATCCATTATTTCCAAGAATCTCATGCCTTAAAGACACCACACCAAATCTGAAATATTTTTTTTATATAATCCTTCCTCTTTCCCTTTTTCCTTTCTTTTCTTTCTCTTTATTCTTTCTTGAAAAAAAACTCTTCAAACTAAGGCATAAGAATCCTAATTACTATAAGATACACATGCTGAAAATTCTAAGGCTTGGAAAACTTGCATTTAACCTATTATAATCTTCCCTATACCTTCTTATTCACTCTACAAACCACCATGTTTGAACAAAATGCAAACTCTCACATATTCTCTATGATGAAATTTTCAAACTTCATGTATTCTTCTTCTTTCCTTTTCCTTCTTAAATAATGTCTTCTTTAAAGCCTTAACTAAATAAATTCTTAAACTTTACAAATCCACAATAAAATCATGAATTAAAACAAGTAACCAATGCTGGAATTTTAAACCATCAAGGAAAACATGAAATTTCTTTGCTATCATCTTAGCTATACTTTATCTAAATCATTGTCCTCAAAACCTATCTCAATAACTAACAACTTTCTCAAAACTCATACCTAAAAGTTACCTATCACAATCTGAATTTTTTCCCTTGATCTTTCTTTTCTTATTCTTTCCTTCTTCCATCATACATCATTCTCCAATCACACTTTTGAACCAAGCAAAGCAAGTCCCATCTTTAAGCAAACCTCTAACAATAGAATTTTCATTAACAAAAACCAACTATGCTGAAATTTTTAAAAGGATGTTCTAACTTCCATTTAAACTAACCTAACCTACCCTTTCCTTCATATTTACTCTTCAAGCCATCATTTTTAGCAAAATTCTAACAATAAGATCACAATTAACATAAGGGACATATGCTGGAAAATGTTAAAGAATACAAAATCTAGGTTTAACACCCATCTCACTTGACCTATACCTTATTTAAACAATTAACATCATAACCCCTCTCTAAACCAAGCAAAATCTCATCTTAGATTCACAATTTAATAAAAACTCAAGTGCTGGAATTTTTCCATGGAAAAAACTTGAAATTCATGCAACATCACCTTACCTATACTTTAACCTATCCCTTAACATCAAAACAAGCATTAAAAACACATATCCTAACAACTTAATTCATAAATTTCGAAACCCTAGCCTAACACAAATCTGATTTTTTTTTCTCCTCTTTTCCAACACAACAAAACCCTCTTCTCACTCTTCTAATCACCAATATGAAATAAGAAAGATAAAATCGTAATCATAAAACCAAGATTTTCGAATTCCTCTTACCTTGTAGGAGACCCACGAAAAACCTCTTTCTCTTGCTTTCTAAAGATGAAAAACCTCTTCCTCTTCCTTGCAAAACCAAAGCCTAACCTTCTTTTCTTCTTCTTCTTCTTCTTCTTCTTCTTCTTCTTCTCCTAGCTTGGCGAACGACTCTCCTCTCTTTGATTCTTGAAGTTTGAAACCTTCTAAAGCTCCCCTCTCTTGTAACTTTGGATGACTCACCCAAGAATAACCTAGGTTTTGTTTCATTTTCACTTATTCCCTAGCCAAACGACACCACTCCACCTAAGGCCTCCCTTGCATTTTCGTTGGTCAACTCTCCTCTTAAACTTCCTTACTTTGACTTTAACTTAAACCCTAAGTCAAGTCCTCAAGCCCACCAACTTTCCCTCCTTTCCAACTTAAACTTCCCCAAAATTTCATCCTTCCCTCCATCCAACTTAAATATTCGTGGGCTTGGGTTTCCTAACAAACATCATGCAAGTTCTTTTTTTTTTTTAATTTAAGTGTAACCTAATGGACCCTAATAAACCCTAGCCCATATGCCTCCTTCCTTCATCATTTAAATGAGAATCTCTGGCCCTAACCCAATTGCTTTCATTACTCTTCCTTTCATAACAATTAAAAGGGCTAAAAGCCCACCTTAAGCCTTAAAACATAATTAAATTCCTAATTGCTCTTTCAATTCAACTTATTCTATTAAAATTCTAATAATGCATAAAACTCTCAATTCCTCCATTTTATCTTAATTAGCCTACACCAATAAAACCCTCAATTCATAAAAATCTTTTTACATACAAAGCTAAATCCCTTCATTTAATAATCATATCGTACGCAATAAAATCCCTAATTATTCCAACCAAGGTAACAAGTATCAATCTAAACCTCAAAATAATTTAACAAAATACTTTAAACATGCTTAATGCGAATCGGGGCCCAACAGTAGCAGAGTTTGTGAGTAAGTGTCTAGTGTGTCAGCAAGTCAAAGCTAAACACCAGGCACCTTCAGGCAAGTTGAGGTCGTTGCCTATTCCGGAATGGAAGTGGCAAAGGGTGACCATGGACTTTCTGATGGGTTTACCCAAGACCAGTAGGAAACACGATGCCATATGGGTTGTTGTGGATCGGTTGACGAAGTCAGCTCATTTCCTGGCGATTAAGCAGACTGATTCTTTGCATGTACTAGCAAAGAAGTACATCGATGAGATCGTGAGATGGCATGGGATCCCGGATTCGATTGTGTCTGATAGGGACCCTCGGTTTACTTCGAGGTTTTGGGGAAGTTTACAGGAAGCTTTAGGGACTAAGTTAAATTTTAGTACGACTTTTCACCCTCAGACGGATGGTCAATCTGAGAGGACCATTCGGACACTTGAGGGAATGTTCAGGGCATGTGTGATGGATTTCAAAGGAGCTTGGGATGAGCATTTGCCATTGGTCGAATTTGCTTATAACAATTCGTACCATTCGAGCATTCAGATGGCTCCATATGAGGCATTATATGGGAGGAGATGTAGGACTCCGATCTGTTGGGATGAAGAAGGAGAGAGGAAACTGGTTGGATCAGAATTGATTCAGACGACAGTTGGTAAAGTCAATCTGGTTAAGCAGTGGCTTAAGGCAGCACAGGATAGGATGAAGAGTTACATTGATGCATACCGAAAGGAGATGGAGTTTGAAGTCGGTGAGAAAGTGTTCCTTAAGACATCTCCTTGGAAAGGAGTAATAAGGTTTGGCAAGAAGGGCAAGTTGAGTCTGAGGTATGTGGGTCCTTATGAAATTCTTGACAGAATTAGACCACTCGCCTACAGGTTGGCGTTATCTTCGGAATTGTCTCAGATTCATGATGTCTTTCATGTTTCCATGTTGAGGAGATATAGATCGGATCCTTCTCATATCATTCAGACTAGTGAGGTTCAGTTGAGAGATGATTTGAGTTATGAGGAGCTTCCAGTGGGGATTTTGGATACCAAGGAAAAAGTTCTCAGGAATAAAACGGTTCAACTAGTCAAAGTCCTGTGGAGGAATCATTCGGTAGAGGAGGCTACTTGGGAGCCTTTGGAAGCTATGAAGGAGAAGTATTCGCATCTCTTCGATGATTCAGGTAATAATTTTGAGGAAGAAAAATTATTTTTAGAGGGGGAGAAATGTTGGGCCCCAAATTTTTTTTATGATGTCATTAAGCATGAACTGTGTTACTTGTGTGATTATGGCTTAGTTTGATTTAATTGGGAGTGTTAGTGGATAATTAAGGTTTATTTGTGTTTAAGTGAGAATGAAAGGGGTAAAATATTTGAGGGCATTGTGGGAAGATTGCTTAAGTTGGATAGGTCAAGGCTTTGTATAGGAGGGTATTTTGGTCATTGTCCATTCCTTTAGGTTTAAAAGAAAGAATTAGAAGAGAAAGAAAAGAAAGGAAAAGGGGAAGAGAGGGGAGAGTGTTGTAGCTAGAGGAAGAAGGAGAAGAAAAGTAGGTTTTTGATCCTAGTGATTTCCGACGGATTTGAAGCAATTTCCTGGTAAGTTTGAGTTCATTCCATTGTATTGTGGTTAGATTAAACTATAAGATGAATTGAATGTGTTAGAATCGGTGGATTAGGGTTTAAAGGCAAAAATGGATAGATTTCTTGGGTTGATGATTTTGTGACTGTTTTTAAGTTGTTAATAGGTTAGAAATGTAGTATAGGTCTTGAATCAAGGTTTAGGTGTGTTGCATTTGCAAAAGGGAAGGATTGAGGTTGGAAAAATGCTAAAAAATCGGGTTCGGGATCGTTCTCAGACTGCACATCGCGACGCGTGATGAATACGCCATGACGTCTTGAGAAAGCTGTGCTGCCTTGCGACATGCAAGAAAATGGTGCAAGTCGTGGCGAGCACTGGCATTCATCGCGACGAGCCCCCTGTTCCCAGCAAAGATGAATTTTGGTATTTTAGGCATATCTTTTGCTATAGATGTCCAAATGAGGTGATTTTGGATTCGTTGTGATCTAGAAATAAAGGGCTACAAGTTGTATGAAGAAAGGAAGTTGGGTTTTGCCTCTAGAGATTCGGGAATTTAGGTGGAAGTCGAATGTAGACTCTTTATGCTAGAGCTTTTACTTTTCAAGCTTTTTGAATATTTTCTTTGAATGGTATTTTGAATGGAAACTTGGTTTGTTATAGGAAACCAAGCCGACCTGATCCAATCGTAAGAGGAAGGACAACAGTGAGTTGGATTCTCAAGCGATATTAGGTGGGTAATATATTTATGATTGTTGTGTGTACGACACATTGCCTTGCTTGCTTGCATGTGTGTGACACTGTTTGTGTTGAATGATGAGAAATATTGCAAATGCATTGTGATCATGATTATGTACGGCCTTGATAGGCATTATGGCATTGGGTAAGAATGAAAAGAGTGAAAAGTATGAAAGCTTTAATAAAATGCTTTGAGCATGAAACGAATTGTTATGTGTGTTGTTTGGGTGAGAGAGTAACGGATCGTTAGTCACATGCGCGTCGACGTATAGCCTTCTCCCGGCTTCCCGCTTGAGGCCATAAGATCTTTGAGAAATCAGACTCGTTTTGTTTACGGTATAAACTTCGTTTTATCCGGATCGTTTTACGAAACTCTCGAGCCATTTGTGTGTATTCATTATTGATTTGTTGGGCATGATGCATGATGAATTGTTATATTGTGTAATCATATGACATGCTCTTGTGAGGATTGTAAATTGATAGATTGATGACTTGCTATATGCTTGTGTATATACATATATATGCTTGAATGTGTGGCTCGTTGCCAATGGCTATAAATGTATATGCCACTGAGCTTCGCAGCTCACCCTTTTATCTCCCACTCCTCAGGTGCAGAACGAGACGATCGTTGATCTTGCAAGGCATCGGAAACTTCAAGCTAGTTAGGAGCTTTGTATTAAGTTAGTATTTGGTTGGCCCTCCTAGCATATCATCATGGAGCATATTCATGTATTTTGGATTTAAACTTTATTCTGTATTATGCGATTCTGAGAATGTTGTTTGAATTTCCTTCGGATTGTAACGGCATGAAGCCCCTTGGTTTATGGGGGTGTTTAATTCATAGATGGAATGCATGTATAGAAAGTGTGTATGTATGTTTGTGTGAATCGAATTATGTATGGATGTTGGGATCGGGTCCGATATGTTTGGGAGCTCGTCGCTGGCGCAGTCCGAGGGGCCACCTCGAGAATAGGGATCTGGGACCCGGAGCCCAACAAAATTCCTTCAATTTGATGGTTAGAAAAATGTCCTAAAGTAAGCATGAATTGAAATAAAGTTCAGGGGCAAGTTTAGAAGATCACTTAAAGAGTTAATGTTTTAGGCTTATATGGAAGGGTAATATGGTCATTTGTCATTCATTAAATGACTTGGCAGGAGGGCTGTCATTTTTAAGTTGGAGCAGCCGAAACTTTAGAGGAAAAGAGAAAAATGAAAGAAGAAGAAAGAAGAGAGGAAGAATGGAGCTTCGGTGGAGATAAAGGAAAGAGTAAAAAGGGGATTAGGGTTTCGATTTTTCCTAGCTTTCAAGCACGATTTTAAGAGGATTCAAGGGGAAAAAGGTGAAAGCTCCAAGATGAGCCAAGAAAAATCCAAAAATGTGAAGGTTGAAGGTAAGAGAAATTTTTAAGCTTTGAATTTTTAGTGAGTTTTTGGTTTAGATACCTTGAAAATGGTATGGGTTTGTGATTTCCAAGCTCAATTTTAGTGATTATGCCTTAGGTGATGTTTAATTTTGGATGATTATTAATTAGGGTTTATGTTATGAATTAGGGAAAATTAAGGAAAGGCTTTGGAGAAATTGAAGCATTGGACAAGTTTCTAGCAAGGAATTGAGGTGGGTAATATGTTTATATTTTGAATTATGTGATTTTAAAAAATCAAGAAAGGAAAATATTTCTGAAATTTATTATTTCCAAATGATTTTGAAAAATTGTTACAAAAGTATAATTCATTGTTTTTAAATGATTTGAGAAATTGATCGAAAAATTTAGAAAGAAAGTATTGAAATTTATTGTTTCTGAATGTTTTGGAAAAATGTTACAAGTTATAAATGATTTGAGAAATTAAGAAAAGTTTTGAAATTCATTGAAGTGATAAATTATGATTTGAAGCAATTGTTATGATTTTTGCATTCCTTGTTGTTGTGCATGATTGAGAAATTGAATATGAATGTGATGGTTATGCGATTGATTGATGATTTAAGATTGCATTTGAATTGTTATATGAATGTATGTGAAATTGTGAGTGTGAATGTGTCGAGTACAACACGATATGAAAATATGAAAAATTAAGTTTTCGAAATGTGCCTTCGGGCAATCCGATTTTCAAGTGTGATTGATGTGTTATGTGGGTTTGGTTAGGTCCCATAAGTTAGAGTCAAGTGCACTTGTCTCATTTTTAAAGGCTTCTCCGGCCTGCCCGCTAGTGGCACTGGAACTCCAATTTCGGACTCCCTTAAGTTCACGGCTACATTGGACCGCTATGCAGGGAAAGTGTAGTATGTTCTGTTCACGGCTGCACAGGACCGCTATGCGAGAATGTGCAGTACGTTCCATTTTGGACCTACCCAAACCATTCTGATGTGTTATATGTGTTTGATTTTGTTTATATGTGACGCATTCATGTTTCGATTTTATTTATGAATTGTGAAAGTTTTGGAATTTTGAGGAATGAGAAATTTAGGTTTTCAACTGTGAAAGTTTTGAAAACTGATTATGAATGATTTGAAAGGTTAAAAAGTTTCATAAATAAACTTTTGATAAATTTTCTGTTGTGAAATTTTGATAAAATGGAAAATGAGTTTTGCAAATGTTTTTGCTTATTGTTCATTTTATAAACATGGTATCCACAAGCTGTCAAGCTCACCCCCCTTTCATCCCCATCTTCAGGTTTCGAGCAGGAGATCGAATGAAAGAACGTCAAGACTTTTGTTCGATTTTAGTTATCTTGGGTTTTGTGTATTTTGGATTTTAGTATGAGTTTTATATATGGCTTGGAATGCCATTAATGTATTGTAAGCATTTATTTCATGATGGATATGAATTATGAATTTATGTAAGGAATTGAGTTATAAATATGTGTATGATTATGGAATATGAATTGTGATTGAATATGAATATGATTGGGTTGTATTCGGATTGAATTATGAAATTGTGTATTGAATTGAGGTACGTTTCTGATTATGGATTGAGACTTCTTGAAGTGCTAGGTATAGAATTGTGTTGTTTATGCTGGGATTCCAAACAGGAGGTCCGATGAATTTGATGATTGTGTGATTGGGCCGGTATATGGAAGTGCCTTTAAAAATATTTGCAGGTTTTTGGGTGTGTAAAATACAGCTGTTATGCTGCCCAATTTTTGGTTCAAATAAAAGACTAAGAATAAGAATAAGATATGTGTTTTGTTTACAAGATGAGAAATGAATGTATAAGAAGATTATTAAGAATTGAGATTTGGATTTGAGGATGAATTTCCAATTGGGAAAAATTAAGTTGCTTTGTATGAGTTTTTAATGAATGAAAGAGAAAAAGAAAAAAAATTTACACCAGTTCTGATCGGTTTCGAATTAGTTTAGTATAAGGTTTCCAACGCAACCCTTTTCTATTGTTAAAAAGTTTGAGTTCTCGGATGTCAGAAATTTGTTTAATTCGATTGAACCGATTGTTTGCTTTCGATTTTGAGCCATTTGATTGGTTTTCGTTTCTATTTTCCGTCTTTTCCAGTTGGGGTTTGGTTCTGAGATCGGGTCTCAACAATCCTGGTCAGTGTTATTTCTCCTAAGTTTGTAAAAGCCTTACCCACTTTGACATTACCTATAGTCCAAGGAATGTACAAAATCCCCTAGATTATTTTGTTTTCATGGTAATGTTGCCATTTCATTAGAGTTCTCTATACTTCCTACTTCACTTGCTAGCTTTTCTAGCTCCTTTCTACCGATTAATTTCTCTTGTATGGATTCCATAAGAGTGAGTCATGTTTTTAACTGCTCTATTACCTCAAGGACTTCATTCAACTCTAGTTCTCTTGGCTTTTGTTACGCTAAAATGGGTGATCGGCGGCTTATCGTTCAATTTAAGAATTGATCCTCGGAAACCGGTCAAATAAAATTTATACCAAGGATTGCAATACAGGATGCAACCTCGGGTCGACTCTCAAGGAACCAGTGCACCAATTGATCCTAGACTAGCCTAATGTTTGAATTATGCATGCGATGAAAGCAATAAAAAAGGGGGTTTTGATTGATTAATCTAAAATTAAACTAAACCAAAGTAAAGGTAAATATTTTTGGGATTTTGAAAAGATAAGGCAATTTAAATTAAATGAGACTGAAAACAATTAATTAAAACTCTCTTGAAAATGTAGCTCGGGTCATCATCGTTCAAAATAATATCGGGGTTTGAAATCCACTAAGTTTCGAAAGCTAAACCTTAACAACTCGTTAAGTCCAAAAATTAATTAATCAACTCGATTAATTAAAATTTGTTAAAAACCTTAGTGTATGTATATAATGATTAATGCAATAAATCGATCAAACAATAACACAACCAACTCAATCAAACACAACTAGGTAGATTAAATTGATTAATGCAATCATCCAACTGATATACATGAACTCCATGTATTTAAGCACAACATTCAACAATAATCAATCCATAACATATATCAAAGTTTAACATCCGATTAAACTATAACCGGATTCAATCCATCATACAATGTATTCTCCAACTCGGAGTTAATACGAAATATATAGAAATCTAAAACTAAGATCGATTACCCAGTTAAGCTCACGGAACTCAGACCCTCACTCCATCTTCAAGAGATCGGAGACTTAGCCACGCATCACGACGAAGAGTCCATCTTCGCTGGACACCGGCGTTGCTCATGACTCAAGCGGTGAAGGATGAAGGAATGGTCGCAGCGAAATGAAGGCGGAAGAGAAGGTGGTGAATGTGGGCGATGTACATTGCCTCGAATCAAAACTGCAAAAACTAGAAAAAACGAAACCTATTAGACGAACGGAGAAAACAGAGAAGAAGTTAACCTCGGGAGAGCGGCCGCTTGTTTTTGCCCCAAATGGCAAGATTTTATAGGGAGTTGTGCGGGTCGGGTCGGATCAGTGGATTAATTTCCATTTATAGGCCGGGTTACCCGACATTCGCTGCGGCGAGTAGCTGTAGTTCTCTGCGGCGAAGTCCGGATGGTCACTCGTCGCGGCGAATACATTAAATACCATTAATTTGCTGCGGCGAATGGAGGGTCTTGATTATTCATGGCGAATCTCATGACATGTTTACTTCTTAAATGTTGACTCCTTTGGTCCTACAAATACAACCTATTTGTAGTATCAATTGTCCCAATAAAAATTATGCAGAATTAATGACAAATGACAACAAAATACTGACAATGTGCAATTTATCAAAATCAATTTGCGGGACCAAAATAAGCATAAAAATCATAGATCAGGAGTCAACAGATGCATAATTACTAAAGAAAATGGGCCTAATTTATAGTATAAATTTGGTCCAATCAATGGGGTATGGAATTATAGGTCGATACTCCTTGACTTCCTTTTGGTTAAGTTCATTCACTAGGAGATTTTTATCAGCCTTTTCTTTTTCTTTTCCCTATATTCTTCAACATGGTCAAGCTTCTCCTCAGTGACCTGGGTGATAACCATTATCCTTTCCTTTGGGATTGTTTATATATTACTTAGAAGGCTCCCCACATTTCATGCAGGCTGTGTATTTGCCAATTGACTTGCTTTATTTCATTACCTTGCATCAGGAAGTAGTCGATGCTATCATGATTATCCTAGCCACAAAGCTTGTATCTTTATTGAATGGCCTTAATAGGGGATGAAGAAGAAGCTTTCATGTTGTTCAGCTGTCAAGTCAAGTTGTTGATCTTAGCCTGCATTTTTGTAATTGGGTCAATAGCTAAATCTCTTTTTTGCTCACAGAGTGTTGTGGGTTGTCTACTCTTGTCATTAGTCCACAAACAACTATTATTGGCCAATTCTTTAAGCAACTCCTCCACTTCATCAACAGTTTTTTGCATAAGCAATCCACCTGATGATGCATCTATACTACCTCTCATGGTTGGATTGACTCCATTGTAGAAGGTTTGCAAATAAAATTCTTTTGTTAGGTTGTGATGTGGACACCTTATTTGCAAATCCTTATATATCTCCCATGCCTTATGGAGTGATTCCCCATAACTCTATTGGAAGTTCATGATTTCTTTTGCGATCTTTATAGTTTTAGTGAGGGCAAAATACTTTTTTAGGAATGCACGTACCAATTCTTCCCATGTTGTGACATTTGAGGGACTAAGAGAGTGATACCAAGCTTTGGTTTTATCCCTTAATGTAAAGGGAAAACCTCATCCTAACCGCATCCTTCAACATCCCTTAGTATCAGAAGGTGTCATATATTTAAAGGAAGTTTACTATATATATTTTGGGATCCTCATTGGTTAGTCCATAAAATTGTACATTTGTTTGAAACATGTTCAGTAGGGCCGACTAGATTTCAAATGAAGGTGCTTGAATAGGAGGTCTAGTAGAACCTTGATTGGTTACGTTGAATCCCAATCTTATGAAATCCATAAGGGTCCGAGGTTGGTTCCCTTGGGTTTCTTTTTGCTGAAATTTTTGATGAAATTCCTCAGCTATTGATTCTTCAATTTCTTCTTCATAATGTTTGGCTTTTCAAATGGCTCCTTCCAAGCAACTGATATCGAGTGTATGGGTTTTAGCAATCTGAATTAAACTTCGAGTGATTGATTTGTTTATGCAAATGCACAAACACAAGAGTGATGAGAATGCCTTAAACTACAAGAGTTAAACTAATCCTACTACTTCCTGAAAATGGCACCAAAAACTTATTGAGGCAAGTTTTAATCTACTTAAAACCCTTAAAATACTACAACTGCATAGGTTGTGGGTGTAGTATATAAGGTGTTGATCCCTCAAGAAGTTGTTCAACTAATCTAATTCTAATTTATCTAAGGCCTACAGAATTATTAAAAAGAAAATGAAAGCTACACAGAAAAGTAAACACATGAAGATGGTTGATCAGAATTTTAAAATGTAAAATTAACATACAAAGATTCAAAATGAGCACCACCAAATTAACAATGGAAATCAAGAAAGAAGATTAGCCAATTATGAGAAGGGGATTTATCCTATCACCAAATGCTAACATGATTACTTTTGTATTAATACAGTATCGATCCTATACTTTCGAAAGGTGGATTACTCTATCGAATTATAATCATTAAACCTTAAATCATAACCCCTAATTGAATTATAGAATTTACAATCTCTCAATTAACAAAAAAACACACAATTCCAATTAGACCTTAAGCCCTTTAATAGAAAACTGGATCCTCACATGAGATTTGACTTCATTTAAATTCCTAATTTAATTATTTATGTGATCTATTAGATTGTTTAACTCTCATTACCCAATCTAATTATTTTGCTATCAGTTCACTCTCCTAACTTATTAGCAAAGCATGCAAATATAATAAATAATTACAACACCTAATGTATTAACGTCAAAAGAAATCACATTAACATTGATTTAAGAACAAATCCCTAAATAAGTTTAGAACATCATCATCAAACCCAAATCCATCTTAAAAATTTAAAAGATAGAATAATAAAGATAAAATGAATGTCACTTGGAAGGGTCATAATCGATCAAGAAGATGACAGCACTGTAGCCCCTTCTTCTCCTTATTCCTTTCTCCTCCTGCTCTCTTCTTCTTCCTCTCTCCTTCGATCTTTCTCAAAGTGGAAGAGGTTGGAGCTTTTTTTTAGGTTATTTCTTTTTCTTTTTCATAGTATTTTCCCTTTAGGGTAAACCTTAGGATTTTGTCGTGCTAAAAAAAGTCTAAAAAGTCCCTCGAAAACTTAAGTTTGGAAGTCTATCCTTGTCTTCTATCTTGTAGGCCACATTCATGGCACTAAAATTTTCTTTTGTCACGATCATGACAGGTGAGTTGGCCACGATCGTGACAATAAACTTTTCTTCTATCACGATCATGGAAGGTGAGGCCACGATCATAGCATCTCCACCAGGGTTCTAGGGTTTTGCTCTGGGCTTCCTTCGAATCTCCTCCATTCTTCGATATTTGACTTGATACCCTGACAACCACATTAAGGCATGTCAAACACATAAAATTAAAGCCCAATAGCATGCTCTAACCTACTAAACACTCAAAACACAAATATCTATCTAACTAACACAATCCTAACCTAAACATGCACTAATTATCCAATTTAACAACTAAACACATACTAAACTACCCACTAAAACATTATTCAACCTATCACTATCAACTCCATGTATGCAGATCTAGAGAGGGATGTTTTCTTGCTTGATCTCCTTCATGTTTAACCTTAGATACTATGCTTGTAAAATGAATACATCTTATTATCTAGGTTGAAGTATCTTCTCTACTGCCTTATGATATGAAAACCTAAGAAAAAGACATCATCACTATTAACAAGTATGTTTTGCAATCCATATTACTTCTAGTTAGCAAATGCCTACTCCTTCATTATAGAAAAATTAACTCTCTTATCTAGAAAGTAATCTACTATTTTTGAGCTCCACCTTTGAGCTCCATCCTTACGAATTTCTAGTGATGGTGAGATAATCTAATGATCTATATATGCATTAGATGGACAGAAGCTCAATTTAGCTTCAGGTTTAAAGTTAAATGCAACTTATACCCAAGTTCTCTTAATATAGATAGTGATATCAACTTGATTTATGATTATTAAAGCTTAAATAGAAGTTCTTAGATCAAGGAATATGGTGGGGGACGAAGAGGATTGGATAGGATGTTGAGAAGTTAAACGTCAGAAGTTTAGCAAAGCTTATGATATAATAATGAAAGAGGTAATGACCGATGAGTAAAAGAAGACAAAAGGTTTTGATAGGGAGAAAATAGGGACCAGATTTGGATTGATTTAGAAGGAGAAGACTTTTGCTAAAAAATAGAGTTAGAGATTTAGATTGCACGCATATGGTCAAAGGAGAAAAGGTGGTAAATGAGTGGAGTATGAGACGGAAGATGAGTGATAACTTGACAAGTTTAAAGGATTAGGAAGCGACAGGAAGTGATGAAGTCAAGAAAAAGTAGAACAAAGGAGGAAGTAGTGTGTGAAGAAGTCAAAAATTAACAAAATTACAAAAAACTACAGCATAGATGGGGAGATAAGAAGTAAGAATTTAAGAGTAAGAATTTCTCAATACTATTCTTATGAGATTGAGGACATGAGGATATGAATGAGGAAAATTTTGGATTTTGAAGAAAATAATCAAGGTAGTATTTCTTTTACCCATACCAATTACAAAAGTAAAAATGCTCACTCCTAATATCACACCATAAATGACAATGCATCATTCATTTTTAAAGTATTATTTAGGTGATTCAAGTGTCAATCTCATGAGGATTGTAACTACTAATAATAGTCATCTTTCTATTATCAAATCTAACTAAATGAGTGATTGACTTAAAGAAAATCAAAAGTAAATAAATAATAAAAGTTAACTAGCCAAGGTGATTGATAAGATTAAAAATTGGTTGTTAGAGTAGATATATGTGAAGAATCCCACATAAAAGTTTTCTATGTTTGAATTTATCTCAATTTTAAAACTAATTCTAGTTATTTGGACCAATAAAATTCTTAAATTATAACTATATTCTTTCTTGAGCAATATATTTCCTATCTTTTGAAGTGAATAACACGTTAATACAAGACTTATTCTACAATATACAAATGCACAAGAAGGGGGGTTGAATTGTGTATTTTTTAGATAAGTCCCTTCGAAAACGTTTTGTTAAAAGAAACGACTGAAAATCGAAGTTATAAAGTATTTTTTGAAAACTTGTATAAAAACTAGTAAGATCAAAAATTAAAAGATAAGAGAGATTAAGAGTTGAGAGATGTTGACACAGCGATTTTTATACTGGTTCACCCCAAACCGTGGGCTACGTCCAGTCCTCAGATATCTTTCTAAGATTTCAATATCTCTCAAAACGTTACAAGTATTCTTTGTCTCCGAGTTTCTTAAGGTCTCTTACAATCAATATTCTTTCACACTTAGCCTCTGTAGGCTATCTGCACTACTTTCAACTGAAAGGTTTTTCGAGCTTTGTTACAGAAAAATAGTTCTAGATTTTTCTCACAATAGTTTCTCTCAAGTATTGCTAAGCTCTTTGATTCACTAACTTTTGTAACTTTTTCAATCTTCGTAAAATTTGTAACTTTTTCAATCTTCGACTCCGACTCATATTTATAGTCTTCGTCTTCAATTGCTTTTTGATTCTTGATTCTAGCTTCTTTCAAGAAACGGTTATTCAGTTGAGTTCTGTAACTAACTCAAACTGATTCTTGATTTGACGTGGTTTGCTTCCGTCTGCTTTTCTTCATCTGTTTTCTTCCGTCTGTTTTTCTTCGTCTGGTTTTATTCGTCTGCTTTTCTTCCGTCTATTTTTCTTCGTTTGTTTTTCTTCTGTCTATTTTTCTTCGTTTGTTTTTCTTCTGTCTGTTTTTCTTCGTCTGCTTTTCATTATTATTTGTACTTCATCAAAATCATTTATGTAACGTCATTTTAACTTAACAATCTCCCCCTTTTTTATGATAACAAATAATCATATAAGTAAGATGAAAAGCTGTAAATGGAAAAATATACAGATGAGAAATAAGAACATATCTTCACTCCGTCTTCTTCAAACTTCTAGTTCTTCATTTTCTGCTTACTCTTCCTCCCCCTATCTTTTTCTTTCTTCTTCAAAAAGTTTCTTTTCTCCCCCTATTTCTTATTAATAAAAAATGATTATGACCGATGATGCTTCAATAATTCTTTCACCATCTCCTTTATCTCCTTGACTTCTCTGCATAGTTGAATTACTTTTGCTTGTAAGTCAAAAGATGAGGTTGGTCGGTCATCATCCTTCGGTTGTTCTTCTTCAACAACAATTGTAGAGTTATATGCATCTGAAAATGGAACATATGCTTCAAGGATCTCTAGGGTAGGAGGTTGAATAGATAGGTTGGGTTCTGGAAGATCTAAATCATCAAGAGCTGGTAGTCTGAGAACTTGTCTTTCATGCAAGGGTAGGGCATCTTCAATTGAAGATGTATTAGACAGTGGCCTAATACGCATAATTAACTGCACAAGGGATTCAGTTCTGTAAGTAAGCTCTCCAATCCTTATCGTGTTGAACGTCCCTTTTGTAAGTTTTCCACCCACTGGACAATGTTCATCTCTAGTTGTTGAACTACTACTAGCTCCTGAAATGAAAGTTCCCGTCATCGTCTTCTGTACAGAGCATGCTTCATCTATGTTTCGTACTTCTTCTGCAATTTTGTTGGACCCCGAACTTTCTTTGAAAATTTGAAATTTGAAATTGACATAAAATGAGAAAATGTGGTATGATTTTTGGTAATGAAAGAAGAGTATAAATGAATTATGAGCATTTGATGAAATGAAAAGATATGATAGTTACAAGTTAGGATGTTGTTTATGATTTGGGGTTATGACAGCTATGGGGATTGATAGGAAATTGGGGTTTTGATGAACCAAACGAGTTGAGATTTGAGAAGATTGTGAAGTAAATTTGTTGTTTGGATTATTATGAAGTTTTTAGGCATTTGAATAAGTGAATTTGTGAAGATTATAAGTGTATATGATGTTAGATTGGAGGTAGAAAGCAATGAAGAGGGTTTAGAGGGGTCTTGGGAACCCCCATGTTCGTTTAATGGACTTTAGGTCCGTTTAATGGACATATACGGGTCAAAAAGGACCCCAAGCATCACCCATGTCCGTTTAACAGACTTGATGTCTGTTTAACGGACTTTCTCGGGTGAGAAAGTACATTTTGGCCCGATAGTGTCCGTTAAACGGACATGTATGTCCGTTAAACGGACACTCACGGGTCAGCTTGCGGAAATCACGATTTGGGACCATTTTAGAGGCCAAATCTGACTTTGTGGCCTTCATAAAAGTTTTAGATCTCGAAGTCTTCTTTGCAATGGTATACTAACGAAACTAATATGACATTTTTGATGAAAGTTATGATAATTGCGCCAAGATAGGTACAAATTGATTGAGGTTATGAACATGTTAGATTCTTTTGATCATAACTCCCTCGTCCAACCTCCGAATGAAGTGATTCTTGAGGCGATAAATTTATAAGCCATGAATTTATCTCTCTATGAAATTTGGTAGTTTTTGGTTTTGAGATGAAAAAGTTCGATTGTACGAAAGTGCGAGGTCAGTTTAAAGAGCATGATTAAGGTATAAATACATTTTGGAATTTTTAAGCATATTTTGAGTTATAGACCTCCGATTGAGTCGGTTCTTGTTTCTAAATGAACTAGAGACTAAAGGCTAGTTGTTTTGAGAAGTAAATTGTGATTGTTATGATTCCTCTATGTGGATCACACTTTGTGATTTGAGATGTTATGTGAACAATGTGAAGCGATGTGGGCTAATAAGGGTACTTTGAAGTAACCTAACAAGGAAACCCGCTCAGGCTTGATGAGGGTTAAATGAATTCGAGTTTGGATCAATTTTTGGGCCCTGTTTAAAGAGTAAGCACATGCTTTGAAAGGGCTAAATGGATTAACCCTACAGGGTAAGACGTATATGTTTCATGATTGTGAAGAGTATAGGTGGTATGGTTTAGTTTAAGCTGTTGGGTTTCGGTTTCAACATTTGTGCGCTCGCCTAGCGCGCACGTTTTTCCTCCGTGCGATGTTATTTTGTTTCTTCCTTTTCACCATCATTTTGTATTTCTCCTCTTCAGCGCGTTGCCGTTTCCTCTCGTGCGACGCCGTCTCGTCTGTGATTTTGTTCCCATGCGATGTCATTTCCGTTTGCTTGTTTTTCTTCTAATTCGACCTCTGTCTAATCTTTTGCTTATATCTTTTCCGTCTGACATCCGATTGACTTGGTTTTCAATGCGTTAGATTCCTAAGACAATTATCTTCATCAGAATGGGAAATTTATAATTTTTAAGATTAAATTGAGGAAGATTAATTTTTAATCAAAGTGAGTTAGATATTTTTCTGAACATGGTTCAGTCTTTTGAGAAATTCTTGATTTGTGGAGATCCAATGGAGTTGTTTGTTATGGAAAATTAAAATATAGACATGGGTCTACAAGTCTTATGAAGGAAGTTAATTTCAATTTAACCTCTAAGACTTCCAATTTCTGAATGGAAGTCATGTTTTAGTGTTCAGTCTTGGATTAATAAGATCTGAAGGTATTTTGGCCATACCTTTTTCTCTAGTCATCCAAATGAGGTAATTCTTCATTTGGATTAAACTAGAGAAATAGGGATACAAATGTTATGAAGGATTTGAATTCCAATTTATTCTTTAAGAATGTCAATTTTCAGATGGAAGTAAATCACAGGAAAATGTGTTAGCATAATGATAGTCTGAAATATTTGGAGTATAACTTTTGACGTAGTGCACCAAATTAAATGATTTTGGTGGCGTTATGAAATTAAGACAATAAGGAACATTTCTCTAGAAGGAAGTTTTAGCAAATTCCTTCAATTTGATTATTTGAAAAAATGTCCTAAGTTAAGCATGATTTGATGAATTTTGAGGCTTTATTATATTTTATGATTTTGAGGACTTAATTAGCATGTTAATGTGATTAATTAACATGTAAATTTGAGTAAGAGCATATGGGATATATTGATTGGATTGAATTAAATTAAAGTGTTAGAAATGTATGAGGGCAAAATTGGAAGAGTGCTTAGGTGTTTTAAGTTGGAAGGCTAACATGGAGGGGCATAAGGGTCCTTTACCATTCATTAAATGACATGACATGTGGGTTAGAATATAAGGAAGAGTGATGCACGAAAATGAGAGGGAAAGACCAAATAAAAGAGAGAAATGAGAGAGAGTTGCCGTGGAGAAGAGGAGGAAACGAAGAAGAAGATGCTAGGGTTGGGTTTTCATGGACTTCAAGAGGGATTTTGAGGGTTATGCATGAAGGAAAAGATGGAAGAAGATGAGAGCTTCATTTCAAGCCAAGAAATTGATGATTTGGTGAAGATCGTAGAGGTAAGAGATGGTTTTTAATCTTTGAGTTTTTAATGAGCTTTTGGTTTATTTGGCTTAAGATTGTTATGGGTTTAAGATTTATAAGCTCAATTTTGAAGATAGCATGGTTAAATTGATTCAATTTTGGATGTTTAGTTAATTAGGGTTTATGTCTTGAATTAGGGATTTAAGTGAGGCTTTGGAGAAATTGACGCTTTGGACGAGTTTCTAGCATGGAAATGAGGTTGGTAATTTGTTTATATTTTGAATTATAAGCTAACTTTGTGATTTTGAAAAATCAAAGAGCAAAATTTTATAAATATTGTTTATGTTAATGTTTGAAAATTATGATTTTTGAATGATCGAATTCGTTGATTTTGGAATGATTGGAAATTTTCTACAATTGTTTCGGACTTTTTAATGAAATGATTCAATTGTTACTTTCAAGGGTTTTGAATGATTTGATGAAATGGGAATAATTGTTTGAATTCTTTATGCGTGATTGATTGAGATTTCAAAATGTGAATTTGTGAGTCATTGTGTTTGAATGATTTGGAAATCTACTAAAGTGTTACATTCTTTGAATTTAATGCTATGCGAATTTTTGGTTGAAATTGTGAATGTCATTATGATTGCATATGGTATGTCAAGATATGAAAAATAAAGCTTCCGAAATGTGCCTTCGGGCAATACGAATTTTCAAGTGTGATATGTGTTATGTGGGTTTGGTTAGGTCCCATAAGTTTGAGTCAGTGCACTGTCTCGGTTTTTTAAGGCTTCTCCCGCCTGCCCTCTAGTGGCACTAGAGCTCCGATTTCGAACTCCTATAAGTCATGGCTACACTGGACCGCTATGCGGGAAAGTGTAGTACATTCCGTTCATGGCTACATAGGACCGCTTTGCGAAAATGTGTAGTATGTTCCGTTTTGGACCGACCTAAACCATTATGATGTGTTATGTGTAACACCCCACTCCTGTAAAACCTGAACCCGACATCGATGGTGATATCCGAGTCCGTGCCCTGCGAGGGTGGCATGCTACATCACTCAGTCAAATCTCAATATAGATTATTTTTCTGAATGAATCATAAACATACATTATAAATATTATGCGGAAAATAATTTGCATAACAAGACCGATAATTACAATGACCACGAGGGCCCTCTTATAAATACAAATTAATTTAGTCCGATGCCTTTACAAATTGACCGAATCAATTATACAAAAATTCAGAAAAACATAATCAGACGTTAATGCAGACGCAACTGATCCCGAACTCTTCTCTTTACATGGCGATCGCTATACCCCGTTGCCAACGGGTATTCTTTGAGTCTAAAAAATTGCAAATTTTGGGTGAGTTTTGCGAACTCAATGAGGTAACCATCATCGATGGTCCACTCAATCCATGCAACAACATTAATTCACTTATTATATTTTCGCATTGTTGCATATTTGATCACATTTCACAATTCGCATACATCTAACTTTATTTCGTAATGCGCTTTTGCAAAATTTCACATTTCACACAGTTACAGAAGTTCACATTCATATTTTTCATAGTTGAAACATGCATATGAGACTCACTTCCCATTTATTATTATTTTGCTGTGATCGAGTGCCTAAACTGTCCCTTGAAGGGCTCTTTAATATCTGTCCCTTATCTGTTGGCGGATACAGGGCTCATTATATGTTGAGCCTGAGGCTCTGAACCACTTATGAGCTCGAAGCTATCGGTGGCAACTCTGGTCACAACAGCCATTATGTTTCGTGCAACACTCAGACATATCACAGTTATTTCATAATCTCACATTTAGAAGTACACATGATTGTTATCACATCAGTATAAGGCATCTTGCCTATCATTCAATCAAAAGGGATTAAATCAAATGCATATGACGTGCGCATGTAACCCTTTTACAATTTATTTCGGTGTTGTGATCGAGCGCCTGAACTGTCCCTATAAGAGCACATTAGTCGTTGAGTCAGAGGCTCTGAAACTGTCCCAATAAGGGCGCATTAATCGTTGAGTCAGAGGCTCTGAATCACTGTGGGGTTCGAGGCCCAAATATAAACGTTGAGCTTATAGCTCTCGGTGGCTGCTCCGGTCACAACTGTCATTATCTGTTCATGCAATCATGTATGAACTGCGTATGTCACAATTCATCACTTTATATGCACGTATTCATATATCATAATCATTCCCAAATTATCACATTCGAAAAAATAGTTAACAATTAGTCACATGAAAATCACAATCATTTCCAAATTATCACATTCGAAAAAATAGTTCATAATTAGTCACATGAAAATCACAATCATTTCCAAATTATCACATTTAAACACGGAGGTCCCAAATTCTCAGACAAACAACACTTCTATGTCATAATCTCCCAATACCTCGGACCTTCTGTCCGAAATTCATAAACCAAACACAATCCTACCATTATTCTCCATAGAATCATAATCAAATAATTATAATCAAAAGATAATTGAGAAACCATCTAGGTCACTCACAATAGCTTCTGCGCTAACGCCTGGAAGTCTCGGCAACGTCGGTGGGCTGACGTTCCAAATGCGCCTCTATCACAAGTTAAATACTCATATTTTACACATTGTCCAATCAAAAATATTTAGTAATTCACATGTAGCAATTTAAAAGTATGTACTATGCACTTTCGTGACATTCCCGGCATTATCCCAAAAATTCTCGTCACTGCATTTCCTCAATATCAGAAACTCTATAGACACTAAAATCATTCAATTTTTCTCAGAAATCCTAAAGGTATTCTCCAAACATATATGGACTATCCTTATGTCGAAACTATATTTTACACTCGAATTCCATCCAAAATTGAGAACTTTTAAAGACTGATTCGACACTTCCCTTCCTCATAAAACGTGTAGACCTTTGTCTCTAGTTTACAAAAAATCAAAAATTATCTCATTTGGACACTTACATCAACATTTATGGCTAAAATACCAAAACATGTCCGTGTAGGAAAATGGGTCCTCGTCGCAGCGGAAGGAAGCTCGCCGCGGCGAAGGTTGAGCTCGCCGCGACGAGGGCACTAGCGTGCACCGCGGCGTGGTCGCTTGCTTGCGTGCCGCGACGTGCATGCTTGCGTGGACCGCGACGTGCGAGCCTAGAAACCTCCCGAAACCTAATTTTTCAACATACTTTAATCAAATTCTTCCCATTTTTCAAAACATAATTCATCTTAACCCTAAAACATCACTTATACTTCATTTTCAACTTATCTAAACACAATAAAATCAACAAAACATCAAAATCTAACCTTGATCATAAACCGAAAAACCACACATTTTCTTTAACCCATTTTACAACTTCTAACACATAATCCCCTCTTAACTCAAAACAAAACATGTTTTATTCATTTGATCAAGAGGGATGATACTTATACTTACTTGATTTGGCTTCTAAATCTTCAATGATTTCCAAAACCCAACTTTCCTTCTCTTCTTCTTCTCCCACGGCATCTTCCTCCATCCTTAAACAAAAACCCTAACTTCTTCTTTTTATACCCTTAATAAGGGTGAAATGTCCATTCTACCCCTTCCTTTAAACCTTAAGTCATATAATCTTAAGTATCATGCCCAATTTTCCCTTATACAAATTCTTATAACCTTACCACCTCAATTCAGAAATTTAAACTCTTAGGGACTGAATTGAAATTCAATTCCTTCAGATAATTTGCAGATCCATGTTTCTAGTTTAGTTAGAAACAAACACTAACTTAATTGGATCTCTACAGATCACGAATTTCTCATCAGACTGAACCATGTTCAGAAAATATCCCATTCAAACACTTTCAATACAAAGTAATATAGCCTTAACTTCAAAAAATCATTTCTCTCAATCCCGATATCGAAAAATATCAAACTCTAATGCGACAGAAAGCCGTCAACATATTCTACAAGTTTCATGAAGATCAATGTCTCACATTTCAAATTCACACACTTTCATTATGTCTTTCATGCCTATCAACTTCCATTTCAATCAATTTATTTACTTTGTCTTTCATAAACCTCTCCAAATTTCAATGGCTCATGAAAAAAAGAAATTTTTCTAAATCATGTCATTAACCTGTAGTGTCAATTTGATAGTCATTTTCAGTACCGAAAATCTCATCGGTACCCACTTAGCAATTTTATGTAGAATACACATAAATCACTCCAATTCAATTTTTTTCAAACACATAATTTACATTTTTCACAAAAATTACACTTATAGACACATATGCTGGAAAATGTTACGAATGCATGTACAATCAAGTGCATTTGCAAAAATTACCATTCATATCCATATAGAGGCCATTTTATGCATGAATATACCGAGATACGTGTACACATTCACAACCCGACCCAAATTTACTATTTTATCCTTCCCATCAATGATGGGATGTTACATTATGTGTTTTGATTTTGTTTGAAATGTGATGCATTCATGTCTTTGAAATTGTTCATGATTTGTGAAAAGAAATTTTGAGATTTTCGAGAAATAAAGAAATGAGATTTTCAACTGTGACAATTTTGGAAATTATGGAAATTGTGTATAAATGTTTTAAAAAGTTTATGAAATAAACATTTGATGAAATTTCTACTGTAAAATCCTTTATAAGATGGAAAAGGTTTTGAGAAATGACTTTTGCTTATTATTCAACTTATAAACATGTTGAGATATTGCATGATTAAGAATAATTATATGAATTAAGTTTTGTTTGAGGATGAATTTTCCAAAAAGGGAATAAGATTGCTTGGTATGAATTTGATACTTGAATGAGAAAAAGAAAAAAAATTTACACCAATTTTCGGATTGGTTTAGTCTTAGAGTTTCCAACGCGACGCTTTTTCTACGATAATTGTTTTCAGATTTTGGATTAAGTTTTTGTTTCTCTTTTGATTCGATTTGCTTTCGATTTCGCAATTTGTCTTTCGTCTTATGTTTCTGATTCGATTCGTATCTCGCCTTTGATTTCGACCGTTTATTCGATTTTGTTTCTGATGCATGTTTCCGATTTTGCGTCTTTCGCTTTATGATTTAAATTCCTTCGCTTTGTTCTACTTATGATTCTTCTCATTTCTGATATGGTTTTGATTAATCGAATTTTTTGATTTCGATGTGATTCGCAATTCGATTCCACTTTTGATTTCTTTTCTGCATTTTGTTATTCGATTTTTCGATTCGTTTTAGGTTCGATTCGGTTTCGATACCTTCGCTTTGTGTTTCGTTTTGATCGAACTTTCGCATTTGTATTCGTCCGTTCTTTCGCATTAAGAATTCACTTCTCTTCGTTGTCGTTTCGTTTTTCGGTTGGGGTCCGATTTCGAGATCGGGTCCCAACAAATTTGATCTACTGATAGATCATCTATTACCTCTTCTGGGTATAGTTTCTGCTTCCCCTTATTAACATTGCGTACCATAGGATACCTTGGTTGAATGCCAGGTACAACCTTTATCACTGTTTGCTCTGTGATTGGGAAAATAGTGTACGGTTGGTTTGTCATCTTTGTGGGGTATGGTCTTGTTCCTGCATACCTCAAGGTCTCATAAAAACTCTTCTCGTCTTCATTCAACAGATGCCATGTACAACTATTTATCAGAATAGGTTGTAAATGTACCTTCACTAACCTCTTTGGTATATCCTTGATGATTATTGAAGTACTCCTCTTATTCACAGATTGAACCTCTTCAGTCACTCTGATTCTCAAATCTTCTTTCCTTAGAAGTTGAGAATAGTTATACTGTACCAAATTAAGTTCTGCTGATTTCTCTTGTTAAACATCAGTAGGAGTAGCCTTCTTCTGACTAAGTTCTGCTTATTTCTCTTGTTGAACATCAGTAGGAGTAGCCTTCTTCTGACTAATTTCTGTTGATTTCTCCTGTTGAACATTAGTAGGAGTAGCCTTCTTCTGACTAACTTTCTCAGTAGTAGGAGTACTCTTTTTCTGAATGACTTTCTCAATCTTCTTCTCTGCCTCAATCAGTCTTGGAGTCTTTTGAGGTTTTGGTTTCTGCTTCTCAAACTCCAATTTTCTTTTACTCTCATTCTCTTTAGCCTGTTTGGCTGTATCTTCATTTAAGATAGAGACTAGAGATCTTGTAGCCTTAGGTGCGCCTGTCTCAGAGACTTCTGCTTGAGTTAGTTCTCTGAATCTCTTTTCTTCTTGTTGTCGCAAGGTTCGAACTCTGGGTGATCTTTTCGCTTGCTTTGTAATTTCACTCAAAAGTGTCTCCCCATTTCTTTTCAGAGCACCTTTTCTATAATCCGTACTCAGCTACTTTCTTTTTGAATAATCATCTTTTCTTTCAAAGTTTATTTTGATGATTTCCTCCTTTCAGTCATGGGCATGTTTGCACTAGATTGAGATTTAGAACTTTTTGTAAGTGATTTCTTCTTTGTACGCTCCCCCTCAATTCTTGCTTTAATCTCAGAATCTGCTTCTACTCTGTCCAGATTCTTTAAACCCATTTTTGCCACTGTTCCTGAGTTGATAACACTCTTAAAAGACATCTTAATTATGTTACCTATGTCAAGAAGGTCTCTAGATTCTCTGAATATCCTTGTCAGCAACATTCCATAAGGGTAATTGTTTGTATCTTTCATCGCCTTAACCATATATTGAAAAATTAGAAATGGTAAATCTATGGGTTGACGATTCAATAAGTAGAATAGGCATTGTTCATCCAATGTTGTTACCAAATTCCTTGAACCTACTCTTGGTAAGATGCAATTGAACAGAATTCATGTAGGATCCTAGCCTTCGGCACCAGACTTGAGGTCTTCCTCTCCGTTAGGTCGTTGTCTCCATATAACTGTCGATTGACTTCGTCTTTCTTTACACTGACTTTCATCATCCATCTGGCTTTGCTTGTGAGCTTTTCTCCAACAGATGGACATTCAGTTACTTTCTCAATCAACTCCATTGTCACAATAATAGACAATCTATCTACTGTAGAAACAATAGTATTGTCTACTAGCTGCACATTCTTCTAGAAATCATACACTTCATTTTGATATACGATTTCTCTCACTTGGAAGAACTTCCTCCATCCTGCTTCTACTATCTCTAGTTCAATGTCCATGTCGTTTTTCCTCAAAGATTCAAAATCAATATGTCTTCCGAAAATCATTGCTTGCTCTATTTGATTCATCGATGAGTAAGAAACTGAGTTCACTGATTTGTTCTTCAAAAGGTAAAATCGGTTACAGAGATTTGAGAGAGCTGAGAGCGGAGAAGCTTTTTAGTTGAGAATACTCGAAAGATCTTATCAGGCGTGTTCTAGAATAGGTGAAGTTCTCAAGGCTATGAGACTTTCCCTCCAAGACTTCCTTATGAGAGAAGTTACTAGTTGTAACTCACTGTTACTAACGCCGTTAACTTCGATGACCTTTTAACTAGGCTGTGACATGTTAGACGGTTGGTCACTTAACATCACCATATTGAGGTTTCGTCTGATTTCCTTGAATCATTCTTCACTCAGTGGTTTAGTAAAGATGTCCGCCCATTGAAACTTTGTCTCAATAAACTGAAGACTCACAATCCTTCTCTGAACGTAGTCCCGTAAGAAGTGATGTCTAACTTCGATATGCTTCACTCTCGAATGCTGAATTGGATTCTTCAACAAGTTGATGGCGCTCGTGTTGTCGCAAAAGATTGGGATCTCCACTTCTTGTACTGAGTAATATTCTAGTTGATATTTGATCCACAATGTTTGTGAATAACAGCTTGCAGCAGACATGTACTGGGCTTCAACAATTGATAGGGTGATTGAACTTTATCTCTTGCTTGACTAGGAAACTAGGTTTGAGTCAAGAAAGTGACAGCCTCCACTCGTACTTTTCCTATCAATTCTATCTTCGGCATAGTCTGCATCACAATATCCAATCAACCTGAAATCTTTACTTTTCTCATACATTAAGCAAATATCAGTAGTACCTGCGAGATATCTCATAATTCTTTTAGCAGCAATGTAATGAGACTCTCTAAGATCGGCCTGAAACCTTGCACACAAACATACACTGAACAATATGTCAGGTCTATTTGTTGTAAGATAAAGAAAAGAACCAATCATCCCTGTATACAGGGTTTGATCCACCTTTTTACCAACTTCGTCTCTAGATAAAAGGTTAGAAGGATGTATCGGAGTTGCCATAGGTTTCACTTTTTCCATATCAAACTTAGACAACAATTCGTTCACGTATTTTTGTTGATGGATAAAGATCTTTTCTTCGGTTTGCTTAACTTGCAACCCAAGAAAGAACTTTAACTCTCCCATCATACTCATCTCAAACTCATTTTTCATCAAATTCTCAAAACTCATACACAACCTTTTTGAAGTCGCACCAAAAATAATGTCATCAACATAAATTTGAACTAAAATAAAGTCATTCTCAAAATTCTTCCTAAAGAGTGTCTTATCTACCTGACCTTTACTAAATCTGCTCTCAATGAGAAAAGTACTTAGATGATCATACCAAGCTCAAGGAGCTTGTTTCAAGTCGTACAAAGCCTTATGAAGTCTATAGACATGATCTGGATACTTAACATCTTCGAAACCAGGAGGTTGCTTAACATACACTTCTTCGTCTATAAAACCATTCAAAAATGCACTTTTCACATCTATTTGAAAAAGCTTTATATCATGACAAAAAGCATATGTAAGCAATATCCTAATAGCTTCAAGTCTTGCTACCGGAGCATACGTCTCATTATAGTCTATTCCTTCTTACTGATTATAGCCTTGTGCTACTAATCTTGCTTTATTCCGACTTACTCTTCCTGATTCGTCTAACTTATTCTTAAAAACCCATCTAGTTCCTATGATGGATTTCTTCAAGGGTTTAGGAACCAAGGACCAAACTTTGTTCCTAGTAAATTGGTTCAGCTCCTCTTGCATAGCTAAAATCCATGCTTCATCTTGAAGAGTTTCATCCATCTTCTTAGGCTCTATTTCAGAGACAAATGCTGCATTAGCTTCTCTTCTGAATTTGGACCTTGTTCGGACTCCTTCTGAGGTCTCTCCTATGATAAACTCTCGTGGATGAGAACACTTATATCTCCAATCTTTTTTTAAACCAAGAGTCTCTGGAATATCCTTAATCTTATCTAACTGAGTTTTTGATGATGAAGCTTCTTTAGTATCACCTAAGGGCATTGAAGGGATTTCACTATCCATATCATCTTCCTTACTTGGTTGGGAACTATCATCAAACTTGACATGAATAGTCTTCTCAATAGTCTTCGAGGTAAGATTATAAATCCTAAAAGCCTTCGATGATAAGGAGTAACCTAGAAAAATTTCTGAATAGGTCTTTGAATTGAATTTGTCCAATATTTCCTTTGTATTCAGTATAGAGCACTTGCAACCAAATGGATGAAAGTAGGATATATTTGGTCTCTTTCCATTCCATAACTCATAAGGAGTTTTCTTCAACAAAGATCGCAACAATATTCTATTCTGAATGTAACATGTTGTATTCATAGCTTTTGCTCAGAAGTACTTAGGAAGATTCATCTCACACAGTATAGTCCTTGCCATCTCTTGAATCGTCCTGTTCTTCCTTTCAACAACTCCATTTTGTTGTGGAGTCCTAAGAGCAGAGAAATTGTGGAAAATTCCATTCTCCTCACAGAATATTCTAAACTTCTTATTCTCAAATTCTCCACCATGATCACTCCTAATACTAGCTATCGACATTCCTTTTTCATTCTGTAACTTTTTGAAAAGGGTTCTAAAACACTTAAAAGACTCATCTTTGTGTGACAAAAACATTATCCAACAAAATCTAGTAAAGTCATCAATAATAACAAGTCCATATTTCTTTCCGCCAAGACTTATTATCCTAGTTGGACAAAATAAATCCATATGTAACAACTCTAGAGGTCTAGATGATGTTACAATATTTTTAGAAGAAAATGATGTTTTGACTTGTTTTCCTTTATGACAACTTTCACAAAAGAAATCCTTTTCAAAACTTATTTTTAGTAAACCTCTTACCAAATCATGCTTTAACAACTTTGAAATATGTTTAAAACTGACATGACCTAGTTTTTTATGCCAGATTAGTCTTTCTTCATCAGTTGATAAAAAACTCGAAACATTTTGTTTTTGAAAATCTTCTAAATTAATTCTGTAAAGATTATTTCGTCTTTTGGCAGAAAAGAATATAGAACCATCTTTGTTTCTGACTTTACAAAGATTTTGATTGAACGTAACTTCAAAGCCAGAATCACACAATTGACTGACACTAATCAAGTTATGTTTCAGACTATCAACAAGCAGCACATTATCAATACATGCAAAAGAATCTTTACCTATTTTACCGATTTCAATTTTCTTGCCCTGCTGGTTGTCTCCAAAAGTTACCGATCCTATCTTCTTATACTGAAGATCTAGGAACATAGACCTTCTTCCCATCATGTGTCGCGAGCGTCCACCGTCCAAATACCAATGGTGCTTGCTGCCACTTCCAATGAGGGATATCTGTAGGAGATATTATTTTATTTTTTGGTACCCAAATTTTCTTAGGTCCTTTAGGGTTAGTAAAATGCACAGAATGATAGTGATCCATTTGATAAGATTGTTGATGAAAATGTGATTGTCAGAACTTCTTTTTCTGAAAAAAAGACTTCCTTTTTTGTTGAGACTTATTTCTAGTAAACCCTAATCCAGTTTTATCACTCGGATATCTACACTTTCCTAACATATCCTTCATTTTTCTCGTACTTTCAGTGAAAGTTGCTATATCAGCTGAAAGACTCTTGATCCTAAGCTTCAGTTGATTGATCTCTTCAGATCAATCTATGACTCCCTTTTTCTTAATTTCCCCTGCTTGCTTTTTTAAGCAGGTGTTCTCTCTTTCTATCTCTTGTGTATTTTTTAGATTTTATACATACTTTTTCCTCAACAGTTTGTACTGTTTCATAATAGCATGAGAATCTTCTAGTAGTTCAGAATATGCAACTTGCAAGTCATCATATTTAGAGGTTACCTCCTCATCACTTTCCTCTTCGGCTACCAGGCATATATTTTGTTAGACCTCGAACTTTTAGTGGAAATTAGCAATACTAAAATGAAATAAAATGAGTGTTTTTGTATATGAATTATGTTATAGATGTATTTGTTCCTTAAGGAAATTGATGAGAAAAAGGTTTGATTGGTTTTGATGACTTTGAGATTGCTCTTACTAATTCAAGACTAAACACTAAACCCGACTTTCAGTCAAAAATTGAAAGTCTTAGGAGCTAAATTGAAATTCAATTTCTTCATATGATCTGTAGCCCCATGTATCTATTTTATTTTGCCTCAAGAATCAGTTCAATCGGATCTCCACAGATCAAGAATTTCTTAAAAGACTGAACCATGTTTATAAAATTTCCAAACTCACTTTGATTAAATCAATCACCCTCAATTTAATCTTAAAAATTCATAATTTTCTATGGACATATAAAGGGATGTCTTAGGAATCCAACGCTTTGAAAACCAATTCAATCGGATGTCGGACGGAAAAGTTATTCACAAAAAAATAGAAAATGGTCATATTTCAAATAAAATAGAATTAATAAATAAAAATTAAAAATAATAATAATTAAATAATAATTATAAACATCATCTCGTGAGGGCGATGTATAGCCCTCGCGAGAGAGCTTCCGCATATATATATATTTTTTATTATTTATTATTTTTTTCAATATATATATATATCTGAATTTTTCCAAAACACATAACTCTTGATCCTGAATTCCAAATTTAACAAATTTAGTATCAATAGAAAGCTTGAAGGAAGTTCTACAACTTCCACGAAGAACTCAAAAATCAATTCTGTCTCTAAAGGGGTCAAAAATCCGATCAAAGTTACTGCCCCCATTTAATGTATCCCTAAATAATACTCAACTTGGAAAATTTATATCTGACAGCTCCAAAGTCCAAAAATTGCATACTATGCATCAATGGAAAGATTAAAACATAATATAAAACTTTCATGAAGAACTTAATGGCAAATTCAACCTCTAACTAGGTCAATGTTTTATTCAAAGATTCTGCCATAATATTGGTCAACCCATACCACATCCAAACTTTAAAATTTCATATCTTCCAATTCTCACATCCACAAATAAAATATAATACATCATTGAAAAGCTAGCAAAATCTTCTATGACTTTCATGTAGGCCACTTAACCCAATTCAAACACATCAGTATAGAAATTGGCCTCAAAGTAGTATACACAAAATTACCCTTAACTAACACTTTTAAAAACAAAGTAACATAGCCTTAACTTTGGAAAATCATAACTTTCAATCCCGATATCGAAAAATATCAAACTTTATAGAGACAGAAAGCTCTCAACAGAAGCTACAAGTTTCATGAAGATCATTTTCTCAAATTCTGCCTAAATCAAAAAGTCAATTTTCTATAGCCAAAAGTCAAACTTTTCTTAATTCTCCAAAATCTCATACTTTTTCTCTTTAATTCTTGATTTTCAACTTCCATTTCAATCAACTCATTCACTTTAACTTTCATAACCCATACAATTGTAGCAAATTCCTTCATTTTGATAGTGAGAAAAATGTCCTAAAGTAAACATGAATTGAAATAAATTTCAGGGGCAATTTTGAAAGTTTACCTAAAGAGTTAAATTAGTAGGTTTATAAGGGCATAATGGTCTTTTATCAATCATTAAATGACATGGCAAGTGAATGTCGTTTATAATGAAGAGGAGAGCACGACCTTGAGGGGAATGAAAGAATAAAAAGAAGAGGAAGGAAGATAGCAAACTTTTGGATGGGAAAGAAAAGGGGAAGAAGAAAATGATGCTAAGGTTTTCGATTTTAGGAAACTTCAAGCATATTTTTGAGTAGATTCAAGGGGAAAATGTGGAAGAGCTTGAGAGCTTCCTAAGGAGCCACAAAATTTCGAAAATGAAGAAGATGAAGGTAAGTGATGATTTTTAAGCTTTCAATTTTTAGTGAGATTTTGGTTTAGTTGGCTTAAGATTGATATGGGTTTGTGAATTATGAAGTTAATTTTGGTGATTATGCCTTAGGTGAGGTTTAATTTGGGTGTTTATTGATTAGGGAATTTCAATATGGATGAAGGAAAGGAATGGCGAAATTGAAGCTTTGGACAAGTTTCAAGCATGGAAATGAGGTGGGTACCGTGTTTACATTTCGAATTATAAGCTAAATGTGAGTTTTCGAAAAATCAAGAAAGAAAAATCGGTCTTAAATTATTATTTTCGAATGATTAAATTCCTTGTTTTTAGAATGATTTTAACAATTGTTATAATGTACAATGATTTAAGAAATTGCAATTATTATCGAACTCATTGTTTTTCGAATGATTTGAATAAATTGAGAAATGCCTTCGATTGATCATTTCATTGGTTTTGAATGAATGTGAAATTGCCATACGAATTTTAGATGATGAATGTGCAATGTGAATTAGAATTTGTGTAAATTATGATTGAGTTTTGATATGTGAATGTCAATTTGTTTGAATATGGCTAGAAGAAGAGAATTGTGTTGGCTGCCATTTTGGGTTAATTTTTTGGGTTTACATGGATTGGTGTGGAGTTAAGAGATTGAAGAATGTGGAGTTTGAGGTTTTTGTGTGCAGGTGCTGGAAATTGATTGAAGATTGATGATTTTTGGTTAGTTGAATTTTAGGGGAGATGATGTCCAAATTTTTATCATGGGCAGAAACTTTGCATGCGTTTTTGACCCTCTTAGAGTGTGAATTAGATTGGAGGATCTTCTTGAAGAATGTAGTTCATGGTTAGAGCTTTCCATTGGTACTTTATATGTCATTTTTTGACTTAGGAATAAGAAGTTATAAGGTTTGAAAGAATTCAGTTATTGTTTAAACTGGCATTTGATAGGCAGTAGCTTTGAAAGAGTTTTTGCATCTCTTAGAGATTAAATTGATTTTTGCATCCTTCATGAAAGATGTATATTGTCTTTTAATCTTTCCATTGAGATATAATATGCCTTATTTGGAGTTCGGAGTAAGAACTTATGAGGTTTGGACATAGTTTAGTTACTATTTATGGTCAAATTTAGGCAGAATCTTTGGAAGGGTTTTTCATCCCTTTAGAGCCTTCATTGATTTTTGAATCCTTCATAGAAGATGTAGATTATCTTTTACCCTTTCCATTGAGGTATCATATGCTATTTTATGGATTTGGAGTAAGAAGTTATGAGGACTGGAAGAACACAGTTACTGTTCATATGGTTATTTTTAATGTTTCATTGGTCATTTTACAGGCAGTACCTTTGAGTGAGTTTTTACCTCTTTTAATGACTGAATTGATTTTTGCTTCCTTCATGAAATTTGTAAATCATCTTTTAATCTTTCCTTTGAGATATGATATGCCATTTTTGGAGTTAGAAGTAAGAAGTTATGAGGGTTGGAAATTTTTAGTTACTGTTCATATGGCCATTTTATGGGCAGTAACATTGAAGTAATTTTTGACTCCCTTAGAGGCCATATTGGTTTTTAAACCCTTAATGAAAGTTGTAGAGTTTTCTTTGAGCTTTTTATTGATACTAAATTGGCAAAATTTGGAGTTCGGTGTGAAGAGTTATGAAATTTCATTTTAGTTTAAGAATAGGATTTCTGATTGGGCCCTAAGCCTTTTACACTTCAAGAGGGAAATTAAGGTGAATTTTTCAAGACCTGTTCGAAGTAAATGGATTAAGTTCATTTTTGCGGATTGTCCTTTCAAAATTGTTTGAATTCATTGTGTTTGAATGATTTAGAAATTTTTAAAGTATTGCATTCTTTGATTTTCATGTGTGAGAATTCTTTGGTTTTTTTTAATTGTTATGAAAGTGATTGAAGAATTGTGATTTTCTATATGACATGTGTATGGAAAAATTGCTATATGAAAGTGTGTGCATTTGTGAATGTTAAGGTGTCTAGTATGACACAATATGAAAAATCAAGTGCCTTCGGGCAATCCGGTTTTCAAGTGTGATTTATGTGTTATATGGGTTTGGTCAGGTCCCATAAGAGGGACAAGTGCACTTGTCTTATTTTTTAAAGGCTTCTCCCGCCTGCCCGCTAGTGACATTGGAGCTCCGATTTCGGACTTCCACAAGTTCACGGCTACACTGGACCACTATGCGGGAAAGTTTAGTATGTTCCATTCACGACTGCACATGACCGCTATGCGGGAATGTACAGTACATTCCGTTTTGGACCGAACCAAACCATTCTGATGTGTTATGTGATTTTGATTTGTTTATAATGTGACACATTTATATGTGATGCATTCATGTTTCGATTTTATTTGTAAATTGTGAAAAGTTTTGGAATTTTGAGGAATGAGAAATTGGGGTTTTCCAACCGTGAAAGTTTTGGAAACTGATTATGAATGATTTTGATTGATTTGAAAAGTTTGAAAAATAAGCCTTCGATGATTTCCTACTGTGAGAATTTTTTTATAAAATGGTAAAAGTTTAGAAAATGATTTTTGCTTATTATTTGATTTATAAACATGTTATCCACGAGCTGTCAAGCTCACCCCCCTTTCATCCCCATCTTCAGGTATCGAGCAGGAGATCGGATGAAAGAATGGCAAGGTTGTTTGTTCGTTTTTGCATAGCGTGTATTTTGTGTAAAGTTGAATTTGGTATTGATATGATATATGGCTTGAATTGTCGTTGATGTATTTCGAGCATTTATTTCAGAATGTATGAGGATTATGAAATTATGTATATGATAGAGTATGGTGTATATGAATTTTGGAATTGTGATTTTATATGAATATGATGGGTTGTATTTTGAATTGAATTATGAACTTGTTGTTGAATTGAGATATGATTGTGACTTGGGTATAGATGTGATTGGGATATGGATTCCGGATGGAGGGTCCGATGATACTAGTTATTGTTTGAGAAATATAGAAGTGTGTTTAAAACTATTTGCAGGTTTTTGGGTTTTAAAAATACAGCCGTTATGCTGCCCGATTTTTGATAAAAATTGGTTTTATGGCAAAGATAGAATAAGAATAAGATTTTTTTGTTAAAGATGATATTGAGATATTGTATCATTAAGAAGAATTGAGTTTGATTGAGAATAAGTTTCCAAATGGTTTTGATTTGTATAAAATTGAATAAAGATGAAAGGAATGAAAAAAAATTATACCGATTCGGATTGGTTTAGTCTTAAGGTTTCCAACGCGATCGTTTTTCTCTGTTCTTTGTTCTCAAATTTCGGATCCGCTTTGTTAAGTTTTTGTTTCGTTTTCGATTCGTATTCGATTCGCTTCGCTACTTTTTCTTTCGATTTGCTTTCGATTCTTTCGTCTTATGTTTTCGATTCAATTTGTAATTTTGCTTTGTAATTTCGTTTGCCTACTTTGTCTTTCGCCTTCTGTTCCGTTCTTTCGAGTTCGATTTCTTTCGATTTTGCTTTTTGCCACTTCGTTTTTCGTTTCTGTTTTTAGTCTTTCCGATTGGGATCCGGTTCTGGGATCGGGTCCCAACATATTTGCATGATCAGATATCTCGAAGCATGTATCTGATTCAGATGAATCTAGATCCTCCCAGGTTGCCATCGTGCTTTTCTTCCCTTCTCTACTCTTCTTTGGTTTCCTTTTTCATGTTGGACACTCGAACTTATAATGTCCTGGTTTGTTGCACTTGTAGCCATATGATGGATGTCTTCTTTATCTTCCCATCATCTTTGCGTTCTTTTTGAAGATTTGATTTCCTTTGGACTTTTTCTTCCACATCCGTCTGATCTTCTTGGAAATGAAGGATAGCTCGTCATCTTCTTCACTCGACTCCTGTTCTGACTCACTGGAATCATCATTCTTTGATTCTTCAATCTTCAGCGCTTTTGATGAATTCCTCTTCCTTTTAGTCTTATGATTCTTTTGTCTGGCCTTTAGTGCTATCGACTTGTCCCGTTTGGGCTTGTCTTTAAATTCGAGCTCAACTTCATATATCTTCAACGATCCAAGCAGTTCATCAAGTTTTAACATGCTTAAATCCTTGGCTTCCTGTATAACAGTAACTTTTGGTCTCCACCTCTTTGGTAGACTCCTTAGGATCTTACAAACATGATCTTGGTTGTCGTAAGTTCTTCCAAGAGCTTTTAGTCCATTGATAATTGTTTGAAATCTTCCAAACATTTGATCAATAGATTCTTCATCTTTCATTTTGAACAGCTCGTACTAATGCACAAGAATACTTATCTTGGATTCTTTAACTTAGTTCGTACCTTCATGTGCGATGGATAACGTAACCCATCTCCTTCGCAGTATCGCATCTGTGGACTTTATCGTACTCACTTCTGCTTAAGGCACAACTCAAGAAGAACTTTGCTTTGGAGTTTAGTTGAAATCTCGCCTTTTGATCAACCGTCCATCTGATTCGTGGAATAAGATTTCCTTCTTCATCCGCTGGTGTGTATGGTCCATTCTCTATTACGTCCCAAAGGTTAACATGAGTAGATTCGATAAACAACCGCATCCTATCTTTCCAGTAGTGATAGTCTTCTCCGTTAAACGCTGGAGGTCTAGTGACTGAGGCACCTTCCGCTATGTATGTATGTGATTCCGCCATAATCTTTAATCCACACTTTATTAAGGGGATCCTTGTACACCGAGCTCTGATACCAATTGAAGTGACTCACACGTTAATACAAGACTTATTATACAATATACAAATGCACAAGAAGGGGGGGTTGAATTGTGTATTTTTTAGTTAAGCCCTTCGAAAACGTTTTGTTAAAAGAAACTTGTTCTTTTCACAAGAACTACTGAAAATCAAAGTTATAAAGTATTTTTCGAAAACTTGTATAAAAACTAGTAAGATCGAAAATTGAAAGATAAGAGAGATTAAGAGTTGAGAGATGTTGACACAACGATTTTTATACTGGTTCACCCCAAACCGTGGGCTACGTCCAGTCCTCAGATATCTTTATGAGATTTCACTATCTCTTAAAATGTTACAAGTATTCTTTATCTCCGAGCCTCTTCAGGTCTCTTAAAATCAGTATTCTTTCACACTTAGCCTCTGTAGGCTATCTACACTACTTTCAACTGAAAGGTTTTTCGAGCTTTGTTATAGAAAAATAGCTCTAGAATTTTCGCACAATAGTTTCTCTCCAGTATCGCTAAGCTCTTTGATTTCACTAACTTTTGTAAATTTTTCAATCTTCGTAAAATTTGTAACTTTTTCAATCTTCGACTCCGACTCATATTTATAGTCTTCATCTTCAACTGCTTCTTGATTCTTAATTCTAGCTTCTTTCAGGAAACGGTTATTAAGTTTAGTTATGTAACTAACTCAAACTGATTCTTGATTTGACGTGGTTTGCTTTCGTCTGCTTTTCTTCGTCTGTTTTCTTCCGTCTATTTTTCTTCGTCTTCTTTTCTTCCGTCTGTTTTTCTTCGTCTGCTTTTCTTCCGTCTATTTTTCTTCTTCTGCTTTTCTTTTGTCTGCTTTTCATTTTAGCTTCCGTCTGCTTTTCTTCGTCTGTTTTTCTCCCGTCTATTTTTCTTCGTCTGCTTTTCATTATTATTTGTACTTCATCAAAATCATTTATCTAACGTCATTTTGACTTAACATCTTTAACTCGTCATCATCATCATCACACCCAGTCTGAAGTCTCGTAATAAAGCGAAGTTTGGGGAGATCTAATAGTACGCAGCCTCACCCCTATATAGTAGAGAGGTTGTTTTTAGTAAGCTCACATGAAATGTGATAATAAAAGAGTGATGTAGGTTAAAGAGTAAATAAGTAAAATTGGCACACTAAATGATTATGTAAAATAAAATTACAATAAATACATAAATAAATAAAAATAAAATATAACCAAAGGATATACCTGATGGTGTCTTCATCTGCTAGTACCTGATAAGCTGTAAAGTCCAGCTCTTCTTTTTGCTAATTAAGGCAGGGGTCTTTGCTCAGAGACCCTGAGGGTATGACAATCCCATGGTTCACCCTAACTTAGAAGAATAATGTAATTACATCTTTAGTAATCTATTCAACACTCATTATAATGTAACTTTGATTATATTCAAGATCTTTTATATTATATTCACTCCTTCAAATTTATATATGAATTCAAATATTATATCTTTTGTGTCCATTCCTTCAATTCAATAAAAATATAAACATGAAAGTAAAATTTAAGATATAGGAGTTTTTCATTAAATAAAAGAAATCAAATCAAAACATAATTTAGGGTTCATAATACCATATAATCTATATCTTAATTAATTTATAAAATAAAAAAACATAAATAATAAAAAAACAACAAATAAGAATAGGATCTAACAGTTCTTGAATCTTAATCTTTTTTTTTTATTGTTCTTGATAAAATAAGAAGACCTTTTTTTCTCCTATTTCAACTTTTTATTATGAAATCCTGAAACTTTTTTCAAACACAAGATGTTGTAGATTCTCGTATTTCTTTATGCCCTTCTTAACTTCTTTTCTGTAAAAATTAACACTAATAAGAATCTTAAAAAACCTTATGTTGGTCTTATGTTACTTCTAGCCAAAAATAAGAAGAACTAGAATGAACTACCATAGAACGCAGGTTAAACATGAATCCCTGTTAGTCTTGTGTTCCTGAACATGGGTCCATTTTGCCCCTATGTTTAGTAATTTTGATCCATGTTCGTGAAATATTGTAATTCATTCCTCTAAAAGGAAAATGAAATCACTCCAACTTGTATCTTGCTTGCCTAAATTCATTCTTTCTTCATTGAAGAGGTAAAATATGGCATATAAATAAAGTATAAGTAAGTACAAAGTTAAAAAAATCTAAATACTCTCAAAATCATGCTAAAATTATAGTTCAACTAGTATATGTCACTTCTCCCAAATATTAGGAAACCATTTCTTATTGTTATTATAGTGTCATATTGTTGTTTAATGAGGTTTTATTATGCTTAATATTTGTTATTATTACTTTCCATATATGTGAGAAAGAATGTGTTAGCTTATATACTTCTATAACTCTATTAATTTAGGGATTTTAATTTTACAAATATTTATAGGTCTTTGAATCCTTGCTTTTAATAATACAAAAGGAAATCATCTTTGAAGAAGTTTTTAGAGGAAATGGAAATCTTCGTTAAGAAAACTAACTTTATCAATATGGTATTATTTAGTTTCATTAAAGAATGGTTTTTGCCAAATATATCTAAAAAGTTGCAAGTTGGTCTTTCATACATATCCTTTATTCCTGATGATTGCAAGTGTACTTGGTTTACTGAATTTTGGAATGCAAGCATTCACAATTCAAAACCTTTAAAATTCAATACACTCTTTATATTTTTAATAAAATCAACTTCTTTTAACACATAATTTATTAAGTTGTTTTCATTAATTAACGTTGTCTTAATTTAAGGAAATAAGATGTTAAGTTTTTAGACAAAATAATGTATACAATACATCGAGAGTTTAGGTTGATTTATATGATTATGTATTTTTAAGGTTTAAATACTTAGATAGTAGTGCCTAACTATAAAGATATATATCATATTAAAAATGTTACATAATGAAAATAACTATTTAGATTCTTACATACAATCCTTAAACATGTGAGAGCTCCATTTATGTAATTTTATGGCCTAAAATATATAAATTTCAATAATTCAATTACTCTAAAGAGAAATTCCCACAAAAATTATCACATTCACTATATGCTTACTAGTTATAAAAATATTATTTAAAAATTGAAAGAATTTTATTAATAAAGCTTGAAGCTTATAAACTATCATGAAAGTCAAAACTAACAGAGTTCACCCAAGTTTTAAGGAACATCTAAAAAATTTTAAAAAGGAAAGAAACATCAACATCTGTTAGAAATGTTATAATGTTGTGACAAACTACCTCTAATCTTCCAACTAAGCTTTAATTGTGTAAATGCACCCATATGATCAATGTTAGTAAGTATGATTTCTTTAATCCATAAGATTGTCATAGTAGCCAATTCATACTTGTCCATAGCTAGGCCTTTTTTTTATCTACTATTTCTTTCACACCTTATCCTATAAATGCTACAGAAGAAGGAAATTTTAAGGAAACAAGCGTCATATTTCATACCTTATAGTGTTTTGATCACCTATTTGAAAATATTTAGCCATTTCTACTCTCCATAATAAAGTTGTAATAGTTGTTGAATCCTAGACAAAAGAACCTAGCAAGCATATTAGAAAACAAGATGAGCATTAGTTTTAGGAACAAGTTGACATAGCAAACATATATTGTCTTATATTTCATAAAATTTGTCACCAGTCTGTAACATTTTCCTTATTAAAAAATAGTTGATGAAAAAAATCTTTAGGCAATAAGGATTTAATGATAAAAGATCAAACTAATGGAATTTTTAATAATAGGGTCTAAACAAATCTAAGCAAGCATCCCTCATGCATTTTTTTTATGTCTATTGGTGTTGAACCCCGATTCTGAAGCCCAACATTCGGAACCATAAAATATGAGCTTATACTAATAAAATGTTCTTAACAATGTATGGTTATTCCAATTAACCCTCATTAATCATCCTCGATTCATCTTCATATAATTTGTAAACCTATGTTTCTAGTTTACTCTACATTGAAAATCATTTCATTTGGAACCTTATAGATCTAGACATATTCAAAATGTCGAAGCATGTTTAGTAAAATAACACCAGTTCATATTATTCCAACAAATTCCCTCAATTTCCTTCAATCAAACCTTTTTTTGATCAATTCAGAATGCTGCCAATTTTTGTGGAGAGATAGCACAAAGTATTAGGAATCTATTGTCTTAAGGATCACTTCATTTAGAAGTCGGATAATAAAGATTGGGACAATTGACATACCTTTCTCTATGGATATCGGATTAAGATTTTCTTTAGAAGTTTAGAAAAAGGACTTCAAGATCTATAATTTAATGTAGATCTTGAAGACAAATTCGATCATCTATAGGGTCAAAAATGGGACAAGATAATAGGGTCAAATGAAATCAGGCAAAGGGTCAGATGAATTGGGAAAATTATCATAACTTTCTCTAAAGATGTCAGATTAAGGTGTTCTTTAGAATTTTCAAAATAGGACTTCAAGATCTACAATTGCATGAAGAACTTGAAGATAAATTCGATCATTTATAGGGTCAAAAGTGGGACTAGACGATATGGTCAAATGAAACTAGATGAAGGGTCAGATGAATTGGGAAATTTGTCATAAATTTTTCTAAAGATGTCCGATTAAATTGTTCTTTAAATGGTTAGAAAGAGAACTTCAAAATATACAACTTTCATGAAGATCTTGAAGACATATTAGATCATCTACATGGTTAAAAATGGGACTAGACAATAGGATCAAATGAAATCAGATTAAAGGTCAAACAAATTGGGAAAATTGTAATTACTTTCTCTAGAGATGTCATATTAAGGTTTTCTTTTTATGGTTAGAAAGATAACTTCAAATTCTACAACTTTGATGCAGACCTAGAAGACAAATTCTATCATCTACAAGGTCAAAAATGGGACCAAACAATAGGGTTAGATGAAACCAGATGAAGGGTCAGCCAAATTGGGAAAACTGTCATAAATTTCTCTAGAGATGTCAGATTAAGAAGTTATATGGATGGTTAGAAAGAGGACATAAATATCCAGAAATTTTATTAAGACCTATAAGAAAAAGTCGATCATCTATAGGATAAAAAATGGGACTAGATGATAGGGTCAGATGAAACTAGACGAAAGGTCAGACGAATTAGGAAAATTGTCATAACTTTCTCTAGAGATGTCAGATTAAGATGTTCTTTGAATGGTTCAAAGAGCACTTCAAGATCTACAATTTCATAAAGACCTTAAAGACAATTCGATCATTTACAGGGTCAAAAATGGGACCAAACGATAGGACCAGATCTAGACGAAGGGTTAGAGGAATTGGAAAAATGGTCATAACTTTCTCTAAAGTTCTCAGATTAAGATATTCTTTAGATGGTTAGAAAGGGAACTTCAAGATCTACAACTTTGATGACGACATGGAAGAAAAATTCTATCATCAAATTGTCAAAAATGGGACCAGATGATAGGATTAGATAAACAGTGCACCAGACGATATGACGTCATCATTAGACGGTATGACGTCGTCAAACGATATGTCGTCATTATGTCTACATCACCAAATGATATGATGTCATCATTAGACGATACTTCAACATACACGACATGACATCATCACTAAATGATATGACATTATTAGACGATATGACATCATCAGATGATACAATCTATACTCCTGAATGTCTCTACTTATAAGGATCATAACCTTTGACTCCAATGTCTAAAAATTTCATATTATATACCGTTGGAAAGCTAAAAAGATAAGCTACAACTTTCTAAAAGATAATATTGTCTAATTCAACCTAGATTAATCCAGATTTTTCCCTAAATTTGGAATACAAATTTTTCCCCTATGGAAGACTTGAAATTTTTGCACTATGCAGACTTAGAATGTCTTGAACATAACCATTCAACTACCAAAATGACTCATTAAACTCTCAAATCTCAACTTATTTGACTCATCACCTTAAACTAAATTTGAGTATTCATAATTCCTATTTTCCTTTCCATAGCATGTCACTTATGCATATACATACATATATATATATATATATATGTTGGGACCCGATCCGGGAACCGGATCCCAACCGGACTAACGAAGAGCGAAGCGCAATTTGAAACGGAGCGAAAAGACAACGCAGCGGAACAACCAGAACGAGGCAAATAGCGAAATGCGGAAGCCAATAAAAAAACGAACTCGAATCATAAAGCAAAAGAATCGAAAGCGAAGCAAATGCTTGAATCGAAATGGAGCAACGGAAGTATCGAATGCGAAACAAAGTACGAATACCAAAATACGGAAGCAAAATACAAATCGGATTAATCAAACCATATGGCGGAGAAAAATCAAAACAGAACATATCCGACATCCGATAACAATTATCGAAGAAAAACGATCGCGTTGGAAACCTAGACTATCCAAATCTGGTATAAATTTTTTCTTTCTTTCTTTCTTTTCTTTTTCTTATAACCATCATATTCAAACTCATGCCAATCAAATACAAATAATTCCCACTTTTGGAAATTCATCCATATACAAATCTCAAATTTATCATACTCTTATATACTTGCAAATAAGTCCAAAACCTCATTTTTATCCCAATTTTATCGAAAATTCAAAAGATAATCTGGCTACCTTTGACCTAACCCAAAACCTGCAAAGGTTCAAAATACACTTCTAAAATTCCAATCAATTACACACTCATCAAAATCCACCGGACCCTCCGTCTGGGATCTCAGCAGATAAACACAAACCTATTTCTAAACGGCTTCAAATCGTTATTCATGTCCAACTCATTTCAGTCTTCAATCCATATTCAAAACACATTTTACATCTCCAAAGACTATGAATTCTTCAAGTCAATATACAAATCATAATTAGAAATCAATCATATTCAAATCACATTCATATTTTTTCATAGTTCATATCTAGACATAACCCAAATCCTATTCATAAGCAAATCCCATAATCCATGAACCGTATATAAATCCATTTCCATAACACAATTTCTTATACAATTTCAATAATTTCATACACATCATAATTTAATTTCTTACAAATCCTTAATGGATTTTCAAGCCTTTTACAAACTTATACAAAGATCCAAACTACTCAAGATACAAAAACATACACAAATCGAACTGGTGTCCTGACAGTCTTTCATCCGATCTCCCACTCGAATACCTGGAGATGGGGATGAAAGGGGGGGTGAGCTAAAATAGCTCGTGGATAATATGTTTATATATTGAAAAATAAGCGAAATCATATTTAGAAAAACTTTACCATTTATTATCAAAATTTCACATTAGAAATTTGGCAAATTTCTTATTTTTTCACACTTTTCAAAATATTGCCAAAACAAATGCAATCGCTCTTCAGTTGAAAAACCACCATAAGTTATTTCTCAAAATTTTCACATTTTGTTTTTAAGATGATGCAATGCAACGCACTTATAAACAGAACGAAACACACAAAGCACATCAAATGGTGCAGTTCGGTCCAAATAGACGTATCTTGCACATTCTCAAGATAGCGGTCCTGTCTGCAACATGAGAATGAATGTACTACACTTTCGCAGAGCGGTCCAAGATACCGTGAAGGAGTCCGAATCGGAGCTCCTATGCCACTAGCGGGCGGGAGAAGGCTTTAAACAAATAGAGACAAGTAATCGACTCACAAGGACCTAACCAAACCCACATAACACATAAGCTTAAAAGGAAATTCAAATTGCCCGAAGGCACTTTTAAAAAATCTTGATTTTTCAAATCACATGTTTATGCTTAAAATTCAACAAATAAACGTACTACCCACCTCGAATTATTGCCAGAAACTTGTTCCAAGCTCCAAATTGACCATTTCTTCTTTCTTCCTTCCAATTTAAAGTAACCTAAGCCATAATTATCCAAATTCAACATTATAATTTGCATAATTCTCAAAATTAACCATAAGAAATTCATAATCATCATATTTTCAAGCTTTCTAAATCAAGAATTTCTAAAACCTCAAACACCAAATTTAACATAAACCTAAGTCACAATTTACCAAAATTAATCCACTTAATCATGAAATCTTCCAAAACTAATCATGGAATTAACAAATCCATCACCTTTTCCATATTTCTAAACCAACAAATCACTAAAAACTCAAAACTTCAAAATTTCTCTTACCTCTTTCTCTTCCTAATTTTGAATTTATAAAGCTTTAGAGGAAGCTTCCACCTTCTTTCATCCTTCTTCCTTTAAATCTACTCCAAAAGCAAGCTTAAAGTCTCTAAAATCAAAATTCCTAAACTTTCTCTTCTTCTCCATCTCACCGACTCTGTCCTTCCCTCTCTTCTTATTTTCTTTCTCATTTGTTCAAGTTTCGTGACTCTCCTTGCAAAAATGACAGCCACTTCTTAACTTATAACCTATAATAAAACTACAACGTTTCATGCTCTTCTTATTTCCCTTGCAAATTTGTGTGGCTCTCATTCATCCACACGGCTATGCTTCCTTTCTTCTTATTTTCATTCATTTTTGTTAGAGTAGTGCCCTAAAGGCAATCGCCTTTAGCGCATTATGTACAAAGTTGTGTACATTCTTTATAAATAAACAAAGAAAGGCATATTTCATTAATTTGTTGTTCATTATTTATGAACTGATATTGATCTGTAATCAAATTAATGAAGTCCATGATATATGACATAGCATGAAGGAAATTAGGATGTGATCATACTACTGAGATTCCTATCATGTGCAATTATGTCAGTATCTAAATTATCCCTAGTCATAGGATTATCGAGACCGACATCAGAATCCGAAAAACTAGCACATCTCAAGCTCCTTGATTTGATCAAGCAGTGGATCTTAGAATCTGTAAATATGAGATATTTAGGGTTGAAATGTGGATTCTTACTAAAGGTAGTAAGTACATTGGATGACCTGCTATGAGATCATCACATGGATGTCCTATTCTAATGTCAGTGATAATCTCATCATAGCAATGGTGCAAGTATCCTTAGATTTGAGGTGCTCAAGGATATCTTGGATACTGATTCTGTGCTTTGACTCCATTCCTTGTTGCCTTACAGAGGTTGCTCATAGGGTGGTGCTTGGGTACAACTTGAGGTATTCGAAGGTAATTGAGTAGCCAATAGAGAATTCACCACTTTTGTGATAGCAGAAGATGATACCCATGGCCTCTTGTCAGGGTCATTACTTGGAAATCTCTGATCAGAGTACATATGTCATGAAGAGTGTCTTCATTGACATATTAAGTATTAAGTAATGAGTCCCAGGACAAGAACTAATATCACTTGGACTAGATATGACGTAGTCAGTCTAGTGAGAGTTGACACATTGCCCATACTCATAACCAAGTGGGGTATAGGATGGTGAAAGGATGAATTGCACGGTAATTGTCTATGGAAGGGTTCGTGATATGGTCCATGATGAATATAGATTCATTAGTCAAACCAATTACTTTCCGGTCAATTGGGGGTCATGATGTGTTGCTAGATACCGCTCATGATTTGCTTAGATTAAGTGTTAATCTAAGTGGCCAACATAACCGGGAACCTAATGGGTCACACGCATAAGAGTGTCTCGGAGAATTTGTAAAATAGTTTTGGACAGAGTTCCAATAAAAGGAGAGCAAACGGATTAAATAGATCCCGATGAGATCGAGATATGTCCCGATGAGATCGTGACATCGATATTGCTGAAAAAGGTTTTCGGTGGTTTTTCCATGCCGAGGCCCGGTAGGACCGACCCTAGTGTGACTCGACCACTTTAGCAATTATATATATATAATTAATTAATTAATATATATATATATATATGCTTGTCACGTGGATGGAGGAGAGGAAGAAACATTTGGAAGCTTCTTCCTCATGCTTAGTCATTAATGTCATTAATGACTAAAAGACAAAAAATAAAAGGTATAAAGATGAAAGAAGAAGAGGAAGCATCGTTGGCTTTGGTGAGAATGGAATGAGAAAGGCTTTGAAAGAGTTTCAAAAGCTTCCTCTCCAACGATTCTTCTCCAACTTTTTGCCATCTCCTTTATCATTTTCCAAGCTCTCCAGATCAAAGGTAAGATCTAGCAGTCTTTACTTTGGTCTAGCTATTCCCGGGTCAAAGGGTTTGTCCCGGTTAGGTTTTCCGATCTCTGCGTGGATACCGTTAGAGACGGTCTCCTTTAGTCGTTCGGTTTGACTTTGTTATATACTCACATGGATCCTGGCTTTCGGGAAGGTCCCGGAATAAAAATTTTTGTTTTCCGCACCGTGGGCATGTGATGCTCACACCGGGATTTTTCTATAGTGGTATCAGAGCCACTTGTGTCGTATATAACGAAGAAACCATGACTAGGTCGGAGTTCCTTATTGCTTGTGATGATGATGCATGTTATATATGTGAATTTCGAATTCAGTATAGAGATCATGTTTTCGAAATTTTCTTGCCCAGATATGTTCACAAGATGTTGTTGTATATGTATGTGGAAGCTCGGAATTTATCAATTTGATTTGATATGGTTTTGCTAATTTATTCCCTAATGTTCTGGTTGCTGTCTTTGTACACATTCACTGGACAGGCATGCTTATAAATTCTAGAATAAATTGTAGAAAAATTTTTTTCGGATTTGCTGTCACCAACATGTCTCTAAGATGTTTATTAATGTCTATGAGAAAGGAAAAATGTTTTCGAGGTGATTTACTATTTATTTGAGAATTTATTGTGTGCTCCTGGGAATAACTATGTTGAGGAACACAGATTCTACATTGGCTTAGTTGCTGAGTTTCAATGAGTTTTTTATGGAAATAAATCCTGAAAACATTCATGGAGCATGTTGTGAACATGTAGTAACCTCTGTAAGTTTCTCATAATTTATTGAAATTTTTTCAATGGGTTTTTCAAGCAAACCACAAAGCTTGGCAGTTTTGAGAAAGTTGCTGGAGTTGTTTTGTTTGGAATGAGAAATTGTGTAATTTTCAGTTCCAATGCCTAGGATCATTTTTAATGTGATTAAAAATGTGTTACATTTATTTTTTATGCTTGCCTAAATGAATTTCTTGAAATTAGGTTTCCAAATAATTTTCGGATGTCAAATGCGTCTCATTAGCGTCTCGTTAGTATATTCCCTTATCTTGATTGTTTTGGCCGTCACAAATTTTGTGACAAAATAAATAGTCTTGATAAAGTGTAGACTACCTAGAGATACTTAGGGTGATAATTTGATATTCTCAAATTTTTGGAAATCTAAATGAATAAGAGTGTATTCATCAATTTCAAGTTTCATGTATAGTTTGACTATATATGGTAAGCATGGTACAATGAAAGTGTTTCATTGGTACATCATAATAAAGGATATTACACTTGGTATTGTGAATTTGATTACACGGATTGAGAAATTAGCCGATTAGAGAGCAGACCAAATTCCAGTCGACTAGAACATGCACCACGAAAGTGGATTCCAAATGATTAGAACATGCACCGTCATTGGAAAGTGGATTCCAGTCGACTATAATATGTTCCAATGACCGAAAGTGCAAGAATCAATTCCGATCGACTAGAACATGTTCCAATGACCGAACGCATGATAATTTATAGTCGATTAGCACAAGTTCCAATGATGGCACATGCACCAATGACTAGAACATGCACCAATCGACTACAACAACATCATAGGTTGATGATGGATGATTTTAGGTATAAACTCAATGTAATTGATGAAATACCTAAATCATTCCATATAGTCATGGTGACTATAATCCTATCGCTTGGAGAAGAAGAAGATGAGACCTGAAAACCCTCAAATAATATGAAAACTAACGCCTTCCATTAATACGGGAGAACCAGAGTTCTTATAGAGTTGGGTTGTTGGGCAAACCCAAGCTCACTCAGACGGATATGTTCGAACCATGGAAAATGAGATTTTGGATTAATGGGTCGGTTTTCACTAGAAGCGTTGATTTGTTAACAAACTCAAGGTCAATGTGGACAGAGGCGAAATTGGGTAGTGTACATCGATGTACACGCATCAAGAGTTGATGACCCAATGTGTGTGCATACATCAAAAGTTGATAGCACTAGTCGATAGTTGCACCTAAGATGGAAATAGTATGATTGATACCTGTCGATTGAAATAAGGTGGCTTGTTGGGCAAACCCAAGGTTATTTTAGGAATGTCGGATATCTATCTATGATGCAATTGGTATGACCGATACCTACCGATTGAACTAAGGAGGCTTGTTGGGCAAACCCAAGGTCATTTTTAGGAATGTCAGATATCGACCCACTAGGACATTATGTCATAATTTTTCATGAATTCGTACTGAGGGTTATAGATTCTTTGAAACTAGTGGGAGCCATATACATATCATACAAGTCCTTATGATTATGCATCTATTCCTATTCTAACATTCTTTCTCTCTTTTCCCTATAGGTTATTGAAGATGTCTTCTAGTGTGAATCTTCGCTCACTAATGGATTCCAACAAATTAACTGGACCAAATTTTCTCGATTGGCTGAGAAATCTGAGAATTGTTCTCAGGTCTGAGGAACTGGGATATATCCTAGATGTTCCACTTCCTGATCCACCTGCTGCTGATGCTTCTGATGAGGATCAGAAAGCATATCGAAAGCATCTTAAAGACAGTGACATGGCTACTTGCATTATGCTTGCCTCGATGTCACCAGAGCTGCAAAAGCAGCATGAGTCTATGGATGCTCATACCATAGTGTTTCATCTTAGAGAGTTGTTTGATGAACAAGCTCGGTCTGAAAGGTTCGAGACCTCGAGGCTACTCTTCACTACTAAGATGACTCCAGGTTCATCTGCAGTGCAGTATGCACTGAAGATGAATGGGTATATTGAGAGGTTGGCAGTCTTAGGTTTTGTTATGGATTATGAATTAAGTATTGACTTAATTCTGGTTGGATTGTCTGATAGTTATTCACAGTTTGTGTTAAACTATCGGATGAACCAAGTATCCACAATAATCCCTGAGTTGATCAATCTGCTCAAGACAGCAGAGCAAGCTATCAAGAAGGATAGTAAGCAAGTGCTTATGGTGGCTTCTTCTTCTGGTTCCAGGAAAAAGAATCTAAAAAAGAAAAGGTCTAAGAAACCAAAAGGAAGTGCAGCCAAGAAGAAAACCAAAGAGACTGAACCAAAAGGAACTTCCTTCCATTGTGGCAAGATTGGCCACTAGAGGCGAAACTGTCAAGTTTATCTGGAAGAACTGAAGCAGAAGAAGGCATCAGATGCCTCGACTTCTTCAGGTATGTTTGTCATTGAGGTTAATACTGTTTCTGATCATAACATATGGGTATTAGATACGGTTGTGGCTCACATATGCAATGATATGCATGGCCTCGTGGATAGTAGATACTCATGAAGGAGAACTAGACTGCGTGTGGGAAATGGAGCAAGAGTTCTGCATTAGCCGTGAACACTTACTTTTGTCACTCCCCACTGGGCTTGTAATTAAATTGGATGATTGTTATTTTGTACTGTATTAATAAAGAACATATTATCATTTCTTGTTTAAATAGATTTGGTTTCCATTTGACTTTTAGTCACAATGGTTGTTCTATTAGTTTGAATGGAATGCTTTATGGTACTGGTACATTATGCAATGGAATTTACATATTAGATATGTCACATCCAATTATGAATGTCAATGACACGAAAAGACATAAACGAGATAATTTAAAATCAACTTATTTATGGCATTGTCGCCTTGGCCATATAAGTGAGAGACGCATAGCTAAGCTCCATAAGAGTGGTAGTTTAGGGTCATTTGATTAGGAATCATATGACATATGCGAATCTTGTTTATTAGGCAAGATGACTAAGTTACCCTTTAAGGGAAAGGGTGAACGAGCGACTGGAGTATTAGACCTAATACATTCAGATGTATGTGGTCCGATGTCCATCCATGCCAGAAGTGGTTCTCTTTACTTCATTACCTTTATCGATGATTATTCTCGATATGGGTACTTGTATCTGATGAGATACAAATCTGAAGCATTTGAAAAGTTTAAACAATTCAGAAATGAAATAGAAAACCAACTTGGGAAAAGTATCAAGACATTGCGATCTGATCGTGGTGGGGAATATTTAGACCAACAGTTTTTGGATTATCTCAGAGATAATGGGATTTTATCTCAATGGACTCCTCCTTACACACCACAGCATAATGGTGTGGCAGAAAGGAAAAATCGAACCTTGTTAGACATGGTACGATCGATGATGGGCTTTGCAAAGTTACCTAAATCCTTTTGGGGGTATGCAATCGAGACAATTTGTTTACTTGCTAAGCAGAGTTCCATCAAAGCAGTTGATGTTACTCCATATGAGATGTGGACTAACAAAAGACCCTATCTTACTTATTTGAAAGTTTGGGGCTGTCACCTTATGTAAGCGGAACATATCGAGATAAGCTTGATGCAAAATCGACAAGTGTTTGTTCGTAGGATATCCTAAAGAAACAATGGGATATCGCCTACTGCCTTTGAGGAACAAAAGGTGTTTGTTTCAAAGCATACCGCCTTTTTTAGAAAGAGTTTTTTACAAGAAGACAGAGGGAGCAAAATAGAACTTGAAGAAGTTCAAGATGCTCGAACAGATCATGATCAATCGTCAACTCAAACTGTGACTCATATGGATGAAGTAACATTCAACCTTCTACAACACACGAAGTTCGTAGGTCAAGTAGGATACGCTCTGTTCCCGAGAGATATGGATTTCTCGTGAGTGAACAGGATGACGTATTGCTCATATAAGATGATGAGCCTACCACCTATGAAGAGGTTCTGAAGAGTTCAGAATCTAAGAAATGGCTTCATGCCATGAAATCTGAAATGAATTCCATGTATGAAAACCAAGTATGGACTTTGGTTGATGCACCCGAAGGAATAAAACCCATAGGGTGTAAATGGATTTTCAAAAAGAAAATCGACATGGATGGTAATGTGATTACCTATAAAGCAAGGCTTGTGGCTAAAGGTTTTCATCAAAGACAAGGAGTTGACTATGACGAGACCTTCAGCCCAGTAGCAATGCTTAAATCCATTAGAATACTCCTAGCCATTGCCACTCATTATGATTATGAAATATAGCAAATGGATGTGAAGACAGCTTTCCTAAATGGAAATCTAGCTGAGGATGTGTATATGACACAACCTGAGGGCTTCACCTCCTATGATGGCGAAAAGGTATGCAAGCTTCAGAAATCCATCTATAAATTGAAACAAGCATCCAAGAGTTGGAATATCCGATTTGATGAGGTAATCAAAGAGTTTGGTTTCTCACAAAATCCGGATGAATACTGTGTGTATAAGAAGGTCAATGGGACTGCAATCGTATTCCTTGTGCTATATGTGGATGACATATTATTACTAGGAAATAATGTCTCTATGCTGCAATAAGTCAAGATTTGGTTGTCCAAACAATTTGCCATGAAAGACCTTGGTGAAGCAACTTATATCCTTGGGATAAGAATCTATAGAGATAGATTAAAAAGGTTGCTTGGTCTTTCACAATCAACGTACATAGACAAGATGCTAAAGAGGTTTAGCATGGAGCAATCCAAGAGAGGGTACCTTCCCGTGACTCATGGGATAACACTCTCGAAATCTATGTGTCCTAAGACACAAGATGAGAGGATGCACATGAATATGATCCTGTATGCATCTGCGGTAGGATCTATCATGTATGCAATGCTATGTACGAGACCCAATGTATCATATGCTCTAAGTGTTACGAGCAGATACTAATCGGATCCTGGTGAGGGTCACTGGGTGGCTGTCAAGAATATCTTGAAGTACTTGCGAAGGACTAAGGATGTTTTCTTGATATATGGAGATGGAGATCTCAAAGTGAGCGGGTATACAAATGCCAGTTTTCAATATGATAAGGATGATTCCAAATCCCAATCAGGTTACATATTCACACTGAACGGCGGGACAGTCAGTTGGAAGAGTTCCAAACAAGAGACGACTGCCGATTCAACAACCGAGGCAGAGTACATTGCCGCTTCAGACGCAGCAAAGGAAGTAGTTTGGATCAAGAAGTTCATTACTGAGCTTGGTGTGGTTCCTAGGGGTGATGGGCCCATACAGTTGTATTGTGACAACAATGGGGCTATTGCACAGGAGAAGGAACCAAGGTCTCATCAACGATCTAAACACGTACTCCGCATATATCATTTGATCAGGGAGATCATTGGACGAGGTGATGTCCAGATCGAGAGAGTTCCCACATAGCAGAATATTGCTGATCCTTTGACGAAGCCATTGTCACAAAAGAGTTTTGATTCTCATGTACTCGCCTATGGTATTAGATATCAAGGCGATTGGCTTTAGGTCAAGTGGGAGATTGTTAGAGTAGTGCCCTAAAGGCAATCGCCTTTAGCGCATTATGTACAAAGTTGTGTACATTCTTTATAAATAAATAAAGAAAGGCATATTTCATTAATTTGTTGTTCATTATTTATAAATTGATATTGATCTGTAATCAAATTAATGAAGTCCATGATATATGACATAGCATGAAGGAAATTATGATGTGATCATACTACTGAGATTCCTATCATGTGCAATTATGTCAAGATTCAAATTATCCCTAGTCATAGGATTCTTGAGACTGGACATCAGAATCCGAAAAGACTAACACATCTCAAGCTCCTTGATTTGATCAAGCAGTGGATCTTAGAATCTGTAAATATGAGATATTTAGGGTTAAGATGTGGATGCTTACTAGAGGTAGTAAGTACATTGGATGACCTGCTATGAGATCATCACATGGATGTCCTATTCTAATGTCGCTGATAATCTCATCATAGAATGGTGCAAGTATCCTTAGACTTGAGGTGCTCAAGGATATCTTGATCTTGATTACGCTTTGACTCCATTCCTTGTTGCCTTATAGAGGTTGCTCATAGGGTGGTGCTTGGTGCAACTTGAGGTATTCAAGGTAATTGAGTAGCCAATAGAGAATTCACCACTTCTGTGATAGCAGAAGATGATACCCATGGCCTCTTGTCAGGGTCATTACTTGGAAATCTCTGATCAGAGTACATATGTCATGAAGAGTGTCTTCATTGACATATTAAGTATTAAGTAATGAGTCCCAGGATAAGAACTAATATCACTTGGACTAGATATGACGTAGTCAGTGTAAGTGCAAGTCGACTTGTACATTGTGTAAGTCGACTTACACGTATTCAGTACCGATAAGTCGACTTGTACATGGGGTAAGTCGACTTATGCAAGGATCAGATCGTTTATATTATTATACCCAAAGGCAATTCCCTTTAGCGCGTTTTGTTCAAAGTTGTGTGCAGACTTTATGAATAAATAAAGAAAGGCATATTTCATTAATTTGATATTCATGAACAGTGTTTATGAATTGATAAGGATCTTTAATCGAATTAATGAAGTCCATGATATATGACATAGCATGAAGGAAATTATGATGTAATCATACTACTGAGATTCCTATCATGTGCAATTATGTCAATGTCTAAATTATCCCTAGTCATAGGATTAATGAGACCGACATCGTTAATCCGGATAGACTAGCACATGTCATATTCCTTGATTCGATCAAGCAGTGGATCTCAGAAACTGTAAATATTGAGATATTTAGATTTGACATGTGGATGCTTACTAAGGGTAGTAAGTACATTGGATGACCTGTCATGAGATCATCACATGGATATTCTATTTAATTGTCAGTGATAATCTCATCATAGCAATGGTGCAAGTATCCTTAGACTCGAGGTACTCAGGATATCTTGATATCCGATTCGTGCTTTGACTCCATTCCTTGTTGCCTTCCAGAGGTCGCTCATAGGGTGGTGATTGGGTACAGCTTGAGGTATTCGAAGGTAATTGAGTAGCCAATAAAGGATTCACCACTTCTGAAATAGCAGAAGAGATACCCTGGCCTCTTGTCAGGACCATTACTTGAAGTCTTCTGAAGCATAACTATGTCATGAAGAGTGTCTTCATGGACATATAAAGTAATGAGTCTGGACAGAACTAATATCACTTGGGCTAGACTCGCCTAGTGAGAGTTGACACTTTGACCATACTCGTAACCAAGTGGGGTATAGGATGGTGAAAGGACTAATTGCACGGTAATTGTTCATGGAAGGGTTCGTGATCGGTTCGTGATGAATTCATCAAACCAATTACTTTCGGTCAATCGGGGTCATGATGTGTTGCTAGACGCTGCTCATGACTTGCTCAGATTAATTGTTAATCTAAGTGGCCAACATAACCGGAACCTAAAGGGTCACACGATAAGAGTGTCTCGAGAATCAGTAAAATAGTATTGGACGTAGTTCCAATTATGGAGAGCATTAGATTAAATGGATCCCAATGGGATTGGGATATGTCCCGATGAGATCACGACATTAATATTCTAAGAAAGATTTAGGAATTGTTTTCAAAGATCGGGCCCGAATGCCAGTAGGACCGACCCAGTTGAATCGACCTTAGCAATTATATTCTAATTAATTAATTAAGTAAATTAATTAATTAATTATTATATATATTAAAGCACATGGACGTTGGACATTTGAAAGAAGAGTAAATGATAAGCTTTGAAAAAGTCAAAGCATCATTTAATTCCTTAAAGCATGTGCCATCCACTTGTTAGCATTTGATTTGGACTCTTTAAACTAGTTAAAGACACCATATATGCTGATTTTCGTGGATGGCTGGACAGTGGTTCGGTGGCCTTAAAGATGAAGCTATTGACTAAGTCAATTGTTGATTATTCAATGGTTATTTCATGGTTAAGTGCTATACACGTGCTTTCCTCCCATCCAAGCATTTATATGTTCTTTAATTGTTAAAGAGACGTATATATATATATGCTTGGGTAGTGAACGTAATATAGTTTTTTAGGAGAAGGAGAGAAGAATATAAGCTTATGTTAAGCTTTGGAAAGTGTTTCTAATTCTCTCTTCTTCACCAAGCCACCATCGAATTCTTCTTTTCTCCAAGCTTGTTCCAACGTCAAGCTGAAGCTCTCCAAGGACAGAGGTAGGGTCTAGCAGCCTTTAATCTTTTCTAGCTATTCCCGGGTCAAAGGGGTTTGTCCCGGTTAGGTTTTCTGATCTCTGCGTGGATACCTTTAGAGACAGTCTCTATTGGCTGTTTAGGTTTGAGTCTTCATACCGACACATGGATCCTGGCTTCGGGAAGGTCCCGGCAACAAAAATTTTTGTTTTCCGCACCTGGTACATGTGATGTACCTCCCGGGATTTTCCTACAGTGGTATCAGAGCCACTTGTGTCGTGTATGAAGCTAAAACCCTAGCTAGGTCAGAATTCCTATTTGAGTTTGTAGCTGATGCATCTGATCTGTTCAAATTTCGAATTTATATAGGGATATGTTTTTCGAAATTTTTCTGCCCAGATTTGTTCATAACATGTTATAGAATATGTTTGTGAAATATGAGAATTTATCGATATGATTTGATATAGTTTTGCTAATTAATTCCCTAAAGTTTCGGATGCTGTCTTGTTGAACATTTCTGGAACAGGCATGAGAATAAATTCGATAATAAATTATAGAAAAATTATTTTTCAGATTTTCCTTCACCTACATGTCTCTAAGATGTTTTTGAATGTCTATGAGGATGGAAAATGGTTTTCAAGGTGATTGACTATTTATTTTCGAATTTATTCTATGCTGTTGGGGATTGCTGTGTTGATGAACACAGATTTTGAATCAGTTTTGTTGCTTAGGTTGATTGAGTTTTTGATGGCTATAAATCCTGAAAAAATTCATGAAACATTTTCTGAACATGTAGTAACCTGTGTAAGTTTCTCAGAATTTATTGAAATTTTTTCAATGATTATTTCGAGCAATGTACAGAACTTGGCAGTTTTGTGAAAATTGCTAGGAATGTTTTATTTGGCATAATTGAATGTGCATTTTTCAGTTCCAATACCTTGGACCATTTTTAATGTGATTGAAAATGTGTTATCTTGATGTGGTATGCTTTCCAAACTGAATTTCTGGAAATTGGTTTTCCAATAATTTTCAGATGTCAAATAGGTCACATTAGTGTCTCGTTAGTATATTTCGTTGTCTTGATTGTTTTTGTAGGAAAATCCCGGGAGGAACATCATATGTTCTAGCAGCGGAAACAAAAAATTTTGGTCCCGGGACCTTCCCGAAAACCCAGGATCCCAGTGTCGGTATGAAAACTCAAACCTGAATAGCCAATAGAGACTATCTCTAAAGGTATCCACGCAGAGATCGAAAACCTAACCGAAGTCAAACCCCTTTGATCCGGAATAGCTAGAAATGAATAAGAGCTGCTAGACCTACCCGTCTCCGAGAGCTTGAGATCGACGTTGGAACTTGCCTTGGAGAAGAGAGAATCGATGGTTGCCTTAGGAAGAAGACTTGAAACCCTTTCCAATGCTCTTTCCTTAACCCTTAAGAAATTTGCTCTTCCTTTCTCTAGCAAAACCTACGGCCATCCCATTTTGCAAGTTATCTTATATGTCTTTTAACAATTAAAAGACTATCCATAAGATCATGACAAGTGGAGTATAAATGACCATACATTTGGCTAAGCATTCAATGCATTAACTTTTGAAAAGTCAAAAGTCCTTATCCTCTCTTCCCTTTCCAACGAAAATGCATATATATATAATTAATTAATTAATTACTTAATTAATTAACATATATATATAATTACTAAGAGGTCCAGTCAAACTGGGGTCGGTCCTACCGGCCTACTGGGCCCCGGTACTGAAAAATCACCGGAAACCTTTCTTAGCAATATTGATGTCGCGATCTCATCGGGACATATCCCAATCCCATTGGGATCCATTTAATCCTAAAGCTCTCCATAATGGAACTCATCCAATACTATTTTCTGATTCTCTCAAACACTCTTATCGTGTGACCCTTTAGGTTCCGGTTATGTTGGCCACTTAGATTAACAATTAATCTGAGCAAGTCATGAGCGGTATCTAGCAACACATCATGACCCCCAATTGATCGAAAAGTAATTGGTTTGATGAATTCATCACGAACCGGATCACGAACCCTTCCATGAACAATTCTTGTGCAATTCGTCCTTTCATCATCCTATACCCCACTTGGTTATGAGTATGGTTAAATGTCAACTCTTACTAGACTAAGTCTAGCCCAAGTGAAATCGGTTCTGTCGAGGACTCATTACTTTATATGTCCATGAAGACACTCTTCATGACATAGTCATGCTCCGCCGAGACTTAAAGTAATGATCCCGATAAGAGAGGTGGTATCTCTTCTGTTCTCACGAAGTGATGAATCCTTTATTGGCTACTCAATTACCTTCAATACCTCAAACTGTACTCCAAGCACTACCCTATGAGTAACCTCCGAAGGCCACAAGGAATGGAGTCAAAGACAGGGATCAAGATTCAAGATATCCTCGAGTACCTCAAGTCTAAGGATACTTGCACCATTGCTATGATGAGATTATCACCGACATTAAATCCATGTGATGATCTCATGGCAGTCATCCAATGAACTTACTACCACTAGTAAGCATCCATATGTCAACTCTACATATCTCATATTTACAATTTCGAGATCCACCGCTTGATCCAATCAGGAGTATGACATATGTTAATCCGTGGGATTAATGATGTCGGTCTCATTAATCCTATGACTAGGAAAATTTAGATATCTTGACATAATTGCACATGATAGGAATCTCGTGAGTATGATCACATCATAATTTCCTTCATGCTATGTCATATATCATGGACTTCATTCATTTGATTAAAGATCACAATCAATCCATAAAGAATATCAAATAAATGAAATCATGCCTTTCTTTATTTATTCATGAGTGCATACATGACTATGAACAAAATGCGCTAAAGGGATTGCCTTTAGGCACTACTCTAACAAATCTCCCACTTGACCTAAAGCCAATCGCTTGGTATCTAATACCATAAGCGAGTACATGAGAATCAAAATTCTTACGTGACAATGGCTTAGTCAACGGATCAACAATATTACGCTCTGTGGGAATCCTCTCGATCGCGACATCACCTCTAGCAATGATCTCGAATCGATGATATCTGCGAGTGCGTGTTTAGATCGTTGGTGAGACCTCGGTTCCTTTGCTCGAGCAATAGCCCCATTGTTGTCACAATACAACCGTATGGGTCCATCACGACTAGGAACCACACCAAGTTCGAAATGAACTTCGATCCAAACTTCCTTTGCCGCCTCTAATGCAGAATGTACTCGCCTTCGTCGTAGAATCGTGATCGTCTCTTGTTTGGAACTCTTCCAACCGACCGCTCCGCCGCTTAACGTGAAAACATAACCGGGATCCGAGTCATCCTTGTCGATTGAAAGCTCGCATCCGTATGCCCGCCACTGCAGATTTCCATCTCCATATATCAAGAAAATATCCTTAGTCCTTCGCAAGTACTTGAGGATATTCTTGTGATCTTGATGACCCTCACTAGATCCGATTGGTATCCGCCGTGACACTCGTGAGCATACGATACATCGGGCCTCGTACATAACATAAGCGCATATGATCGATCCTACCGCAGATGCATACGGATCTCGATCCATGCGAATCCTCTCATCTTGTGTCTTAGGACACATAGATTTCGAGAGTGTTATTCCATGAGTAATGGAAGGAACCTCTCTTGGATTGCTCCATACTAAACCTCTTTAGCATCTTGTCTATGTGCGATGATTGTGAAAGACCAAGCAACCTTTTGATCTATCTCTATAGATCTTTATCCCAAGGATATAAGTTGCTTCACCAAGGTCCTTCATCGCAAATTGCTTGGACGTACCAAATTTTAAGCGATTGCGAGATTGAGACATCGCTTCGAGTAATAATATGTCATCCACAAATAGCACAAGGAAAATGATTGCAGTCCCATTAACCTTTTTGTACGCACAGTGTTCATCCAGATTTTTTGAGAAACCAAACTCTTTGATTGACTCATCAAAACGGATGTTCCAACTCCTGGATGCTTGCTTCAATCCATAGATAGATTTACGAAGCTTGCATACCTTTTCGCCATCTCTGGAAGTGAAGCCCTCCGTTGTGTCATGTACACATCCTCGCCGATTTTCGTTAAGGAAAGTCGTCTTCACATCCATTTGCCATATCTCATAATCATAATAAGCGGCAATGGCTAGGAGTATCCGAATGGATTTAAGCATTGCTACGGGGCTGAAGGTCTCGTCATAGTCAACTCCTTGTCTTTGACGAAATCCTTTGCCACGAGCCTTGCCTTGTAGGTAATCACATTACCATCCATGTCGGTTTTCTTCTTGAAACCCATTTGCACCCTATAGGTTTTATCCTTCAGTGCATCAACCAAAGTCCATACTTGGTTTATGTACATGGAATCCATTTCGGCTTTCATGGCACAAAGCCATTTTTCAAACTCTGAACATTTCAGAACCTCATCATAGGTAGCAGGCTCATCATCTTCTATGAGCAATACGTCATTCTGTTCACTTACGAAATCCATATCTCTCGAACAGCGGCGCATCCTACTTGACCTACGAACTTCGTGTGTCACAGAAGGTTGAACTGTTACTTCATCTGAATGAGTGACAATTTCAGGTTCAGGCAGTTGATCTGTGTTTGTTTGAGTATCTTGAACTTCTTCAAGTTCAACTTTGCTCCCACTGTCTTCTTGCAGAAGAAACTCTTTCTCTAAAAAGACAGCATGCCTTGAAACAAACACCTTTTTTTCCTCAGCATGGTAGAATTGATATCCTTTGGTCTCTTTAGGATATCCTACAAACAAACACTTGTCAGATTTTGCATCAAGCTTATCTGACTGAATCCGCTTCACGTAAGCAGGACAACCCCATACTTTCAAATGAGAAAGATAAGGTTTTCTGTTAGTCCAAATCTGATATGGCGTAACATCAACTGTCTTAGAGGGAACTCTGTTTAACAAGTAAACAGCTGTCTCTAGCGCATACCCCCAAAACGATTTTGGTAACTTTGCGAAACCCATCATTGATCGTACCATGTCCAACAAGGTTCGATTTCTCCTTTCAGCCACACCATTGTGCTGCGGCGTGTAAGGAGGAGTCCACTGAGATAATATCCTATTATCTCTTAGATAATCCAGAAACTGTTGGTCTAAGTATTCTCCACCACTATCGGATCGTAATGCCTTGATACTTTTACCAAGCTGGTTTTCTACTTCATATCTAAATTGTTTGAACTTTTCAAACGCTTCAGATTTGTATCTCATCAGATACAAGTACCCATATCGAGAATAATCATCGATAAAGGTAATGAAGTAACGACAACCACTTCTGGCATGGATGGACATCGGACCGCATACATCTGAATGTATTAGGTCTAATACTCCAATCGCTCGTTCACCCTTTCCCTTGAAGGGTAACTTAGTCATCTTGCCTAATAAACAAGATTCGCATGTGTCATATGATTCATAATCAAATGACCCTAAACTACCACTCTTATGGAGCTTAGCGATGCGTGTCTCATTTATATGGCCAAGTCGACAATGCCATAAGTAAGTTGACTTTAGATTATCTCTTTTATATCGTTTGGTGTCATTGACATTTAAAATTGGATTAGACATATCTAATATGTAAATACCATTGCACAATGTACCAGTTCCATAAAGCATTCCATTAAATTAATAGAACAACCATTGCTACTAAAATTCATATGGAATCCAAATTCTATTTAGACAAGAAATGACAATATATTCTTTGTCAAAACGGGTACAAAATAACAATCATCCAATTCCAGTATAAGCCCAGTAGGGAGATACAAAACATAGGTTCCTACGACTAATGCAGCAACTCTTGCTCCATTTCCAACACGCAGTCTACTTCTCCCTTCATGAGTTGCCTCATCGTCCTGAAGCCACGCATATCATTACATATGTGAGCCACAACCGGTATCAAATACCCAGATGTTGTGATCAATAACAAGATTAACTTCAATGACATACAAACTGAAGTAGTCGAGGCATCGATGCCTTCTTCGCTTCAAACGACTCAAGATAGACTTTGCAATTCAGCCCCAATGGCCATCTTTACATGATGGAAGCAAGTTCCTTTCGGGCGACTTCTTTGGTCTTCTTCTTGATGGCGCTTCCCTTTGGTTTCTTAGCCTTCTTCTTCTTTGGGTTCTTTTCTTCTTGGAACTCAAGAAGAAGAAGCTACTACCAAGACTTGCTTACTATCATTCTTGATAGTCGCTTTCATTGCCTGAAAGTGATTGATTAGCTCAGGTATTGTAGTGGATATTTGGTTCATCCGATAGTTTAGCACGAACTGTGCATAACTGTCGGACAATCCAACCAAAATTAAGTCTATACTTAACTCATGATCCATTGCAAAACCTAAGACGGCCAATCTCTCAATATAGCCATTCATCTTCGTATGCGTCTTGCATGCAGATGTCCCTGGAGCCATCTTGGTGGTGAAGAGAAGCCTTGAGGTCTCGAACCTTTCGGACCGGGCTTGCTCGTCAAACAGCTCCCTAAGATGAAAAACTATTGTGTGAGCATCCATGGACTCGTCGTCGCTACGCAGCTCGGGTGACATCGACGCAAGCATAATGCAAGTCGCCATGTCATCATCCTTAAGATGCTTACTATATGCCTTCGATCATCATCGAAGCATCGACAGCAGTGCATCCGAAGCGGAAAATCTAGGATATATCCTGACCTTGGATCGAGAACGATTCTCGTGTTCCTTAACCAATCAAAAAGTTCGGTCCAATTAGCTTGTTTGACTCCATTAGCGAGCGTAGGTTCACACTTGACGACATTTTCAAACAACCTACACGAATAGAGAGGAAGAATGTTATAATAGGAATAGCTGCATAATCATAAGGACTTGAATGATATGCAAAGAGCGCTCCCACTAGTTTTATAGAATCCATAACCCTCATTACGAATCCAAAGAAACAAAATGACAATATGTCCTAGTGGGTTGATATCCGATATTACTAAGAATGACCTTGGGTTTGCCCAACAAGCCACAACTTAGGTCAATCGGTAGGTATCGGTCATACCAATTGCATCATCGATAACCGACATTGAGAATGACCTTGGATTTGTCCAACAAGCCACCTTATGTCTCGGGAGGTATCAGATATACCAATTACATCTTAGACACAACTATCGATCAGTGCTATCAACTTGTTGATGTATGCACTTACATTGGGTATCAACTCTTTGATGCGCATACATCCGATGCATGCTACCCAATTTCGCCTCTGTCCACGTTGACCTTGAGTTTGCTCAACAAATCAACGCTTCTAGTGAAAACCAACCCATTAATCCAAAATCATATTTTCATGGTTCGAACATATCCGTATAGAGTGAGCTTGAGTTTGCTCAACAACCCAACCCTATAAGAACTCTGGTTCTTACCATATTAATGGAAAGCATTAGTTTTCATATACCGAGGAGGGATTTGGAAACTCTAGACTCCAAGCTGAAGGATCATAGTCACCAGGACTATATGGTATGATTTAGGTTTCATCAATCCAATTGAATCAATCCTTATAATCATCCATCATCCAACCTGAGCATGTCACAAGTCGACTTTCATCAAATGCAAGTCGCCTTATTGCATCTGCCCACACACAAGTCGACTTGTTTGACACAAGTCGACTTATTTCACCTGCCCATGTATAAGTCGACTTACAAAAAGCTACAAGTCGACTTATACTGAAATCTTGAACAAGTCGACTTATTCTATACACAAGTCGACTTATCCAAAAACCTTGAACAAGTCGACTTATTCAGGGAATTTTGCTAAAATCTCTAATCGGCTAATTCCTCAATCAATGCAATTCCAATTCACAATACCATCATACCTAGGGTAATATCTGTTAATTGATGTATCAATGAACACTTCATTGATTCATGAATGCCTTATATGGTCAAACCATATGAAAAGCTTGAAATGAGTCATAACTCTAAGATTTCCAAATAATTTAGGAACACCCAAATTATCACCCTAAGCATCTCAAGCTAGTGTATACACTCTCAAAACTACTCCGGCACTTGTCACAAAAATTGTGACGGCCAAAACAAGCAAGAAAATGAAATATACTAACGAGACACAAATGTGAACAATTCGGCATTCAAAAATTCTTGGAAAAGCAAATTCAAGCAATTCACTTTGGAAATCATACCACATCAAGATAACACATTTTTGATCACATTAAAAATGCTTCAAGGCATTGGAATTGAAAAAGCATACTCAATCAAGCCAAGCAAAACAGTCCCAACAATTTTCACCAAAACTGTCCAGTTCTATACATTGCTTGAAATGATCAATGAAACAATTTCAATAAATCATGAGAAAATTATATAGGTTATCACATGTTCAGAACATGCTACCTGAATTGTTTTAGGATTTTAGGCCATCAAAAACTCAGTCAACCAAAATAACAAAACCGATTCAAAAACTGTGTTCATCAGCACAGCAATTCCCAACAGTATAGAATAAATTATTGAATAAATATCCAATCACCTTGAAATCCAATTTCAATGCTCACAGACATTCACCAACATCTTAGAGACATGTAGGTGAAGGAAAATCCAGAAAAAGATTTTTCTAGAATTTATTCTCGATTTTATCCTACTGCCTGTTCCAGAATCGTTTCACAAAACAGCATCTGTAACCTTAGGGAATTAATTAGCAAAACTATCTCAAATCAAATCGATAAATTCTGAAAATTCATAGACATATTCTATAACATGTTATGAACATTCCTGGGCAGAAAAATTTCGAAAACCCTATCTCTATAGCAATTCGAAATCTGAACAGAAAGCATGCATCAACATCACAAGCAATTAGGGTTTATGATCTAGCTTCAGTTAAAGCTTCATACACGACACCAGACGCTCTGATACCACTGTAGGAAACTCCCGGGAGGAACATCATATGTTCCAGCAGCGGAAAAAAAAAATTTGGTCCCGGGACCTTCCCGAAAACCCAGGATCCCGGTGTCGGTATGAAAACTCAAACCTGAATAGCCAATAGAGACTATCTTTAAAGGTATCCACGCAGAGATAAGAAAACCTAACCGAGTCAAACCCCTTTGACCCGGGAATAGCTAGAACAGAATAAGAGCTGCTAGACCCTACCTCTGTCCTGGAGAGCTTGAGATCAGACGTTGGAACTTGCCTTGGAGAAGAGAGAATCGATGGTTGCCTTAGGAAGAAGACTTGAAAACCCTTTCCAATGCTCTTTCCTTAACCCTTAAGAAATTTGCTCTTCCTTTTCTCTAGCAAAACCTACGGCCATCCCATTTTGCAAGCCATCTTATATGTCTTTTTAACAATTAAAAAGACTATCCATAAGATCATGACAAGTGGAGGATAAATGACCATACATTTGGCTAAGCATTAAATGCATTAACTTTTGAAAAGTCAAAAGTCCTTATCCTCTCTTCCCTTTCCAACGAAAATGCATATATATATATATATATAATTAATTAATTACTTAATTAATTAACATATATATATAATTACTAAGAGGTCCATCAAGCTGAATTGGTCCTCCTACCCTCTTGGGCCCGAGATCAAAAATCATAGGAAACCTTTCTTAGCAATATTGATGTCGCGATCTCATGGGACATATCCCAATCCATTGGGATCCATTTAATCCTAAAGCTCTTCATAATTGGAACTCGTCAATACTATTTTACTGATTCTGAAACACTCTTATCGTGTGACCCTTTAGGTTCCCGGTTATGTTGGCCACTTAGATTAACAATTAATCTGAGCAAGTCATGAGCGGTATCTAGCAACACATCATGACCCCCAATTGACCGAAAAGTAATTGGTTTGATGAATTCATCACGAACCAGATCACGAACCCTTCCATAGACAATTACTGTGCAATTCGTCCTTTCATCATCCTATACCCCACTTGGTTATGAGTATGGTTAAAATGTCAACTCTTACTAGACTAAGTCTAGCCCAAGTGAAATCAGTTCCTGTCTGAGGACTCATTACTTTATATGTCCATGAAGACACTCTTCATGACATAGTCATGCTCTGGCCAGAGACTTAAAGTAATGATCCTGACAAGAGGCCAGGGTATCTCTTATGTTCTCACAGAAGTGATGAATCCTTTATTGGCTACTCAATTACCTTGAATACCTCAAAGCGCACCCAAGCACCACCCTATGAGTAACCTCTGGAAGGCCACAAGGAATGGAGTCAAAATACAGGATCAGTATCCAAGATATCCTTGAGTACCTCAAGTCTAAGGATACTTGCACCATTGCTATGATGAGATTATCACTGACATTAAATCCATGTGATGATCTCATGGCGAGGTCATCAATGAACTTACTACCACTAGTAAGCATCCATATGTCAACTCTACATATCTCATATTTACAGATTTCGAGATCCACTGCTTGATCCAATCAAGGAGTATGACATATGCTAGTCTGTCCGGATTAATGATGTCCAGTCTCATTAATCCTATGACTAGGGAAAATTTAGATACTGACATAATTGCACATGATAGGAATCTCAGGAGTATGATCACATCATAATTTCCTTCATGCTATGTCATATATCATGGACTTCATTCATTTGATTAAAGATCACAATCAATCCATAAAGAATATCAAATAAATGAAATCATGCCTTTCTTTATTTATTCATAGAGTCTGTACATGACTATGAACAAAATGCGCTAAAGGGGATTGCCTTTAGGACACTACTCTAACAGTTTTGGCCGTCACAAATTTTTGTGACAAGTGTCGAAGTAGTTTTGATAGTGTGTAGACTAACTAGAGATGCTTAGGGTGATTATTTGATGTTTTTGAATTATGTGGAATTCTAAGTGATTAATAGTGGATTAATTTGTTTCAAGATTTTCATGTATAGTATGACTATATGGCAAGCATGATACAATGAAAATGTTTCATTAGCACATCAATCTAAAGGACAATATTCTTAGTATATTGGTATTATGAATTGGAAATGCACGGATTGAGAAATTAGCCGATTTATTAGCAATTCTTAGTGTAAGTCGACTTGCATGAGGAGTATAAGTCGACTTGCACATCAGAACAAGTCGACTTGCACATCAGAACAAGTCGACTTGTACAGGCGCAGGAGTATAAGTCGACGTGCAACTGGTAAGTCGACTTGAACAGGACCAGATGCGTAAGTCGACTTGTAGGATACAAGGCGACTTGATGGAGCACAGGAGCATAAGGCGACTTGCATTCTTATGTAAGTCGACTTGTGACATGCTCAGGTTGGATGATGGATGATTATAAGGATGGATTCAATGTGATTGATGAAACCTAAATCATTCCATATAGTCTGGCGACTATAATCCTTTAGCTTGAGTCTAGAGTTGAAATCCTCCTTGGAATATGAAAACTAACGCCTTCCATTAATATGGTAAGAACCGAGTTCTTATAGGTGGGTTGTTGGGCTAACTCAAGCTCACTCTATACTGAATATGTTGAACCATGAAAATAAGATTTTCGATTAATGGGTCGGTTTTCCTAGAAGCGTTGATTTGTTGAGCAAACTCAAGGTCAACGTGGACAGAGGCGAAGTTGGGTAGTGTACATTAGATGTACAGCGCATCAAGTGTTGATAACCCAATGTTTGTGCATACATCAACAAGTTGATAGATGGCGATAGTTATTATGCGAGATGTAATTGGTATGGCTGATACCTCCCGAGACTTAAGGTGGCTTATTGGGCAAACCAAGGTCATTCTCAAAGTCGGTTATCGATGATGCAATTGGTATGACCGATACCTACCGATTGACCTAAGTTATGGCTTGTTGGACAAACCCAAGGTCATTCTTAGCAATATCGGATATCGACTCACTAGGACATTCTATCATAATTTTCTTTGGATTCGTAAAGAGGGTTATGAATTCATAGAAACTAGTGGGAGCCATATGCATGTCATGCAAGTCCTTATAATCATGCATGCATTTCTATTCAAACATTCCTTCTCTCTATCGCGTTTAGGTTGGTCAAGGCGTTTTCAAATGTGATTTACGCTCACTCTTACGGACTTAATTTTCTCGATAGGCTGAAAAATCTGAGAATTGTTCTCAGATTTGAAGAACTGGACTTTGTCTTAGATGTTCCACTTCCTGATCCACTTGTTGTTGATGTTTCTGATAGAGATTAGAAAGTAGGAAGTGCAACCAAAAAAACCAAAGAATCTACCCCAAAAGGTTTTTGCTTCCATTGTGCCAAGACAGGCCTCCCATTGTGCCAAGACAGGCCACTGGAGGCAAAACTGTAAAATCTATCTGGAGTTCCTGAAGCAGAAGAAGGCATCAGATGCCTCAACTCCTTCAGATATGTTTGTCATTGAGGTGAATACTGTTTCTGATCAAAACATATGAGTATGTGATACCTGATGTGGCTCACACATATGCAATGATATGTAGGGCCTCAGGGACAGTAGAAAGCTCATAAAGGGAAAACTTGACCTTCGTGTAGGTAATGGAGTAAGAGTTGCTGCATTAACCATAGACACTTATGTCTTGTCATTCCCAGTGAGCTTGTATTCAAGTTGGATGATTGTCATTTTGTACCTGTTTTAACAAAGAACATATTGTATGTTTCTTGTTTAGATAGAGCTGGTTTCCATTGGACTTTTGGTAGCAATAGTTGTTCTATTAGTTCGAATGGAATGCTCTATGGTACCGGTACATTATGCAATAGAATTGACATATTAGATATGTTACATCCAATTATGAATGTCAATGACTCGAAAAGACATAATCGAGATAATTTAAACTCAACTTACTTATGGCATTGTCGCCTTAGCCATATAAATGAGAGACACATCGCTAAGCTCCAAAAGTGGATGTTTAGGGCCATTTGATTATGAATCATATGACACATGTGAATCTTGTTTATTAGGCAAGATGACTAAGTTACCCTTTGAGGGAAAGGGTGAACGAGTGATTGGAGTATTAGACCTGATACATTGAGATGTATGTGGTCCGATGTCCATCCATGCCAAAAGTGGTTGTTTTACTTTATTGCCTTTATCGCTGATTATTCTCGATATCGGTAGATGTCGATGAGATACAAATCAAGCATTTGAAAAATTCAAACTAATTGAGAATGAAGTAGAAAACCAACTTGGTAAAAGTATTAAGCCATTGCGATCGGATCGTGGTGGGAAATACTTAAACCAACGAGTTTTGGGTTATCTCGAGATAATGGATTTTATCTCGATGAACTCCATCTTTTACGCCGCAAAGATAATGGTGTGGCTGAAAGGAAAAATCGAACCTTATTAGACATGGTGCGATTAAGGATAGGTTTTGCGAGTTTTGGGTGCAGCGCTCGAGACAAATTGTTTACTTGTTAAACAGAGTTCCATCAAAGACAGTTGATGTTACTCCATATTAGATGAGGACTAACAGAAAGCCCTATCTTTCTCATCTGAAAGTTTGGGGTTGTCCTGCTTATGTGAAGCGGACACAGTCAGATACATTTGATGTAAAAGCTGACAAGTGTTTGTTTGTAGGATATCGTGGGATATCAATTCTACCTTGCTGAGGAACAAAAGTTGTTTGTTTCAAAGCATGCTATTTTCTTAGAGAAAGAGTTTCTTTTACAAGAAGACAGTGGGAGCAAAGTTGAACTTGGAGAAGTTCAAGATGCTCGAACAAACACAACTCATTTGCTCAACACCTGGCTGTGACTCATACAGATGAAGTAACAGTTCAACCTTCTACTACACAAGTTCGTGAGGTCAAGTAGGATACGACTGTTCCCGAGAGATATGGATTTCGTAAGTGAACAGAATGACGATTGCTCATGGAACATGATGAGCTGCTACCTATGAAGAGGTTCTCAAGAGTTGAGTCGACAAATGGCTCCATGCCATGAAATCAAATGGATTCCATGTATGAAAACCAAGTATGGACTTTGGTCGTTGCACCTAAAGGAATAAAACCCATAGGGTGCAAAAGGGTTTTCAAAAGAAAAACCGACATGGATGGTAATATGATTACTTATAAAGCAAGGCTTGTGGCTAAAGGCTTTCGTCAGAGACAAGGAGTTGACTACGACGAGACCTTCAGCCTAGTAGCAATGCTTAAATCCATTAGGATACTCCTAGCCATTTCCTCTCATTATGAGTATGAGATATGACAAATGGATGTGAAGACAGATCTCCTGAGAGGAAATCTATCCGAGGATGTGTACATGACACAACCTGAAGGCTTCACCTCTTATGATGGCAAAAAGGTATGCAAGCTTTAGAAATCCATGTATGGATTGAAGCAAGCATCCAGGAGTTGGATTATCCGTTTTGATGAGGTAATCAAAAAGTTTGGTTTCTCACAAAATTCGGATGAATATTGTGTGTACAAGAAAGTTCATGGGACTGCAATCGTATTCCTTGTGTTATATGTAGATGACATATTATTATTAGGAAACGATGTCTCTATGCTACAATTTGTAAAAAATTTGGTTGTCCAAACAATTTGTCATGAAAGACCTTGGTAAAGCAATAAAGATTTATAGAGATAAATCAAATGTTGCTTGGTCTTTCACAATCAACGTATATAGACAAAATGGACAAGATGCTAAAGAGGTTTAGCATGGAGCAATCCATCAGAGGATGCGCATAAGAATGATCCCGAATGCATCTGCAGTAGGATCTATCATGTACGCATTACTATGTACGAGACCCGATGTATCATATGCTCTAAGTGTTACGAGCAGATACCAATCGGATCCTGGTGAGGGTCACTGGGTAACTGTCAAGAATATCCTCAAGTACTTGCGAAGCACTAAGGATGTTTTCTTGACACATGGAGATGAAAATCTCCAAGTGAGCGGGCATTCAGATGCCAGTTTTAATCTGATAAGGATGATTCTGTATCACGATCAGGTTATATACATTCACACTGAACGGCCTGGCGGTCAGTTGGAAAGAGTTCCAATCAAGAGAGGACTGCTGATTCAACAACCGAGGCAGAGTACTTTACCGCATGAGATGCGCAGAGGAAGTTGTTTGGATCAAGAAGTTCATTACTGAACTTGATGTGGTTCCTAGCTGTGATGAACCCATATGATTGTATTGTGATACAATGGGGCTAGTACGCAGGGAAAGGAATCAAGGTCTCATCATTGATCCAGACACGTACTCCGCCGATTCCATCTGATTCAGAAATCATCCGTCGAGATGATGTCCTGATAGAAGAATTCCACGAGCAAAGTGTTGCTGATCCGTTGACAAGGCCATTGTCACAGGAGAATTGTGATTCTCATGTACTCGCTTATGGTATTAGATACTAAGGCGATTGGCTTTAGGTCAAGTGGGAGATTTGTAAGTGCAAGTCGACTTGTACAATGTGTAAGTCGACTTACACGTATTCAGTACCGATAAGTCGACTTGTACATGGGGTAAGTCGACTTATGCTGTTGGGCCCCGATCCGCTTTAAACGTGTTTGATTTATTTTGAGATTAATTGGAATAATTTGAGATTTAATGTTTAAGTTATAGAAATCAATTAGAGGATTTAGTTAAAATTAGATTTTAGTAAGTTGTTAGAATTAAAATGGAATAATATGGTGTAGGACCAATTAGGAAGTTTGTTTATGGTATTAAGGCTTAAGGTAGGAGATGGGCCTTAAGCCCATTTCACATGACACTAAAATGAAGAAAGAAAGAATTGAGTGAGTTATTAAAAGGAAAATAAAAAGGGAAACCAAGGATGATTGTCGTGAATAAGGAGTGAAGCCTTGAAGTTTTAAGTTATAAGAAGGAAGGAATGAAACTACGTAGTTTTACCTAGGTTATAAGTTAGAACATTTTCCTTAGCCTTTCAAGTGACATACGAAATTTCATAGAAAAGAGAAGGGAGAAGGGTTTGGTGGAGATAAGAAGAAGAAGGAGAAGAAGAAGAAGAAGAGGAAGAAGAAGAGAGAAAGAAAAGCTTGGGTTTTTTTGTTGTAAGCCGAAGAAAATGCAAAGAAAGAGATTATCCTTCATTAGAGTCAAGAAGAAGGAAGAAATCGTGGGTCATCCTAAGGTAAGACAATTTCGAAATTCATAGTTTTCTAGTAGGTTTTGTTTCTTTCTTGGTTATATAGTGAGTTGAGTAATGATTTATGAAGAAAGAAGAGAAAGAAGATGGGTTAAGAAAGGAAGACAAAATCTGATTTGCGTGGGTTTTGTTTTAGGTTAGAGATTGTCGAAATTTTGTTGTTTTATGGATAGGTTTTGATGCTAATGGCTTAGTTAAGGTATGAGTAAGGTGTTATTGAATTAAGGTCATGTTTTCCTTTCGAAAAATTTTCCAGCATTGTTACTTGTTTTGAATTCATGGTTTTGATAGAATTTGTGTTTGTATGCTTAAAGATGGTAGTTTGAAGAGTTAATGATGAAAGAATGAGAAAAGAGGAAGAGTTAAGAAAGTGACGAAAAATCTGATTTTTCATGGGTTTTATCGGTTAGACGATTGTCAAATGTTGTTAGTTATGGAGATAAGTGTTAAAGTTGAAGGTGGATTAGGATTTGGTTAAGGTTAGATGAATGAACTTCATGTTTTCACTCATTCTTAAATTTTCCAGCAATGGTCTCTTTTGTTAATAAAGGTTTTATTGTGAGATTTTGCCTTTTGCTTAATCATGGTGGTTTGATGAGTGAATATGAAGTAAAGGGAAGGTTAGGTTAGATTAAAGTCAAAGGTTTTCATTTCTTGAAAATTCCAGCACTTGGTCTTTTAGGAAATTGTGACTTTGTTATTCCTAAGATGGGATTTTGCTTAGTTTGGAGAGGAATTATGGTTGTTATGAAAGTATAAGTGAAGTTGTGTAAGTTTAAATCTAAGTTTTACATTCTTGAAAAACAAATTCCAGCATTGCTATATTGTGTTAATTAGGGTATTATGGTTAGAGTTTGCTTTCCTTGTTTCAAAATGAGGGTTAAAACATGTTTGGGGAAGGTTAGATTAAGTTCAAGGTAAGTTGTTCAATTCCTAATACAAATTCCAGCATTGGTATTTGATATGAAATTGGGATTATTGTGCTTGTAAAAGTGAAGTGAGGCTTTGAAGGAAAAGGAAAGAAGAAGGGTTTGAAAGTTTAAGAAAAATTAGATTTGGTGTGGTGTCTTTAAGGCATGAGATTGTTAAAAAGTTTGATGCTTTTGAGAAGGATTTCGATAGTTATAATTTAGGAATAGCTTAGGCATAATTAGGTAGGTTTTTAAGCATGATTTCTATTCTTTTAAAAATTTCAGCATTGATTCATTATGTTAATTAGGATTTTATGTCTTGATTAAGGTCGATAAGGCATGGGAAGTAAAGGAAAGGCAATTGGACCAATCCAAGATGCTAGCAAGGAAATTCGGTGGGTAATATATTTATAACATGAATTATGAGCCAATTAATTGTTTTGAAAAATAAAAGCGAATTATTGATTCAAATGATTTGATGAAGAGCTACACCGTTTTCTTGATAAAGAATTGTCATAAATTGCTATGATTTTTGCATTCCATGAGTTTATGTGATTTGATTGATTGAAATATATTACTGTTAAGATCATATGATTTCGATTATGTTATAAGATCACATGATATCGATAATATGTGTTATTTGGGTGAGAGAGTAGCGTTCGATAGTCCGTGCACGCGTCGACTTATAGACTTCTCCGGCTGCCGCTTTGGGCTACGAGATCGAAATCGGACTCGTTACATCTGATATAACCTTCGGGTTGTCCGTCCTGTTTTACGGGACTCTCGAGCCATTTGGTTGCGCATTGCATTAGTGCATGATTGAGTGTTATGTGGTGCATATCTGAATTGCATGATTTATATATGGAAAGGTTTGAAAAAATACGTTTTGAAAAGGATAACTATTGTGTAAATGATTTAAAAAGAGTTTAAAAAGGTTTTGCTTGTGTTCCATTATAAATGTATTATCCACGAGCCGTCGTGCTCACCCCCATTTCTCCTCCACGGGTTTGAGCGAGAAATCGAGTCCGCATCGAGATTGAGGCAACTCCGATGCAATTATGTGAGAAGTCATTTGTTAGAGAACTAGGTTTTAGATAGCAGTTTGAAGCTTTGTATTTGCTTAACTCCATGTAAATGTAAGAGTTTAAAAGTTGAAATGTATCTTGTATATGTATTTCCAAAATGTATTGATGTATGGTTTAACAAGTATGGGAGTATGCTTGAGAATGATTAGAAAAGTAAGTTGTGTTGTTTTATAATCTTGTAAGTGAGTAGCGATGAAAAAGATGAAGTTGTTGCCATTTTGCGTTGGTTAATGGGATTGTATGGCTTTATAGATGGAAGTGTTTAGAATCTTAAGAGTGTATTACTGCCATTGGAGTTTGGAAGGTGCTATGGAGTTGTGGAAGATTGAAGTGGTTTTATGCAGGTTTGAAGTTGGATGGTAAAAATCAAGTTTGGCTATATGCAATTTTAGGAGAGGTGCTGTCAATTTTTCTTAAAAATGGGCAGAAACTTCACTTCGGTTTTAGACTATGTTAGAGCTTGAATTTGAAATGGGTAGATTTCTTGACGTTTGTAGATAATGTCAAGATCTTGAAAACGAGATAAAATGGGTCATGATTGGACTTAAGATGAAAAAGTTATGAACGTTTGAAAATTCGATTTACTATTCTTTTGGTAAGATTTCACTATTCATATGGTCATTCGCTTAAACAAGGTTTTAATTCTTTCAATGATTGTAGTGAGCTATGAAATTGTTTTGCTTCGGGGAGGAAAAGCTATGATTTTTAAAATCTGAAATTTTCTTACACATCCAGACTTCATCCTTATACGTGCCCACGCCCAATCTTTAAATATCCTTCTCTTGTTAGCTCAATTGAATTTTGTCGGAACTAGCCCTCACGTTTGTCTCGTTGCTTTGCCCTTTTTGAATTATGCTTCGAGATGTTCGCTTTGCTTCCGCCTTATGCCTTTCGAACCGATGTGCTTTTGTTTTGTTTCCTTTCGCCTTATACCTTTCGGTTCGAGTTGCTTTGGCTTCCGTTTTCGTTTGTTTCCATACTTTGTTATCCGATTCGATTCGTTTCAATCTGTTTTGCTCTCGATTTCGAGCTGCGATTGGCTTTGTAAATTTGCTTGGATTGATTCTTTAGTCTTTGATTTTCATGTGCTTCGTAGTTTGTTTTCGATATGTGTCTCGTTTACGCTTTTGGTTGGGATCCGGTTCCCGGATCGGGTTCAACATTTATGGTATCGAGCCCGATCTATGGTCTTAACTGGGTGCATAGGATTTATAAACATTTGTGATAAAATGGAATTAGTGACATGAATGACTTGCAACAATTATTGGAAGAACCTATGTGATGATTTGATTTAGGTGCAAAATTATGTTTGCGTTTAGGATTATGATGCTAGAAACTGAGATTTAAAAATTCATGAGGAATTTAGAGGATATGACTTCGATATATGTGAGGTGCAGATATGAATCTTTAAAGATGAGCTTGATGATAGGAATACATGTATAAAAGTTAAAGAGATAGAGCTTGAATGGTTTTAATCCATATCAAGGTTATCAATATTTTGGACCATTGATTTGAATGCATATGTGAAGTCATAGATGTTTGATATTATAGTGATGATTTCAATCTCATAAGAAGTGAAAATGTGCGAGTAAGATAGGAATATGTGTGATAAGAAGTTTGAGTGATTTTAGGTTTGTGAAAATGAAAATGAGATTAGCAATTGATGATGAATTGGGTTGTTTTTGAATATGCATTTGTGAGAGATATATTTATGTATTTGTGAGAGAACTAAGGAAGATTTGAAAGTGAATGAAGTGTATGTACTTGTGAAATTATGATAAGATCTATTGGTGTGTGAATATGATATGGATAGTATATGATATATAGAGGTGAAAAACATGATGAATATGTGTGGTGAGAATTTGAATATGTGAATGAATAGGATCATTTGGAAGATATGAGTTAAGAGAATATAGTACTTGGTTATGAATTTCGAGGACGAAATTCTTTTAAGAGGGGGAGAAATGTTAGGCCCCGATCCGCTTTAAACGTGTTTGATTTATTTTGAGATTAATTGGAATAATTTGAGATTTAATGTTTAAGTTATAGAAATCAATTAGAGGATTTAGTTAAAATTAGATTTTAGTAAGTTGTTAGAATTAAAATGGAATAATATGGTGTAGGACCAATTAGGAAGTTTGTTTATGGTATTAAGGCTTAAGGTAGGAGATGGGCCTTAAGCCCATTTCACATGACACTAAAATGAAGAAAGAAAGAATTGAGTGAGTTATTAAAGGAAAATAAAAAGGAAACCAAGGATGATTGTCGTGAATAAGGGTGAAGCCTTGAAGTTTTAAGTTATAAGAAGGAAGGAATGAAACTACGTAGTTTTTACCCTAGGTTATAAGTTAGAACATTTTCCTTAGCCTTTCAAGTGACATCTGAAATTTCATAGAAAAGAGAAGGGAGAAGGGTTTGGTGGAGATAAGAAGAAGAAGAAGAAGAAGAAGAAGAAGAGGAAGAAGAAGAGAGAAAGAAAAGCTTGGGTTTTTTTTGTTGTAAGCCGAAGAAAATGCAAAGAAAGAGATTATCCTTCATTAGAGTCAAGAAGAAGGAAGAAATCGTGGGTCATCCCTAAGGTAAGACAATTTGAAATTCATAGTTTTCTAGTAGGTTTTGTTTCTTTCTTGGTTATATAGTGAGTTGAGTAATGATTTATGAAGAAAGAAGAGAAAGAAGATGGGTTAAGAAAGGAAGACAAAATCTGATTTGCGTGGGTTTTGTTTTAGGTTAGAGATTGTCGAAATTTTGTTGTTTTATGGATAGGTTTTGATGCTAATGGCTTAGTTAAGGTATGAGTAAGGTGTTATTGAATTAAGGTCATGTTTTCCTTTCAGAAAATTTTCCAGCATTGTTACTTGTTTTGAATTCATGGTTTTGATAGAATTTGTGTTTGTATGCTTAAAGATGGTAGTTTGAAGAGTTAATGATGAAAGAATGAGAAAGAGGAAGAGTTAAGAAAGTGACGAAAAATCTGATTTTTCATGGGTTTTATCGGTTAGGCGATTGTCAAATGTTGTTAGTTATGGAGATAAGTGTTAAAGTTGAAGGTGGATTAGGATTTGGTTAAGGTTAGATGAATGAACTTCATGTTTTCACTCATTCTTAAATTTTCCAGCAATGGTCTCTTTTGTTAATAAAGGTTTTATTGTGAGATTTTGCCTTTTTGCTTAATCATGGTGGTTTGATGAGTGAATATGAAGTAAAGGGAAGGTTAGGTTAGATTAAAGTCAAAGGTTTTCATTTCTTGAAAATTCCAGCACTTGGTCTTTTAGGAAATTGTGACTTTTGTTATTCCTAAGATGGGATTTTGCTTAGTTTGGAGAGGAATTATGGTTGTTATGAAAGTATAAGTGAAGTTGTGTAAGTTTAAATCTAAGTTTTACATTCTTGAAAAACAAATTCCAGCATTGCTATATTGTGTTAATTAGGGTATTATGGTTAGAGTTTGCTTTCCTTGTTTCAAAATGAGGGTTAAAACATGTTTGGGGAAGGTTAGATTAAGTTCAAGGTAAGTTGTTCAATTCCTAATACAAATTCCAGCATTGGTATTTGATATGAAATTGGGATTATTGTGCTTGTAAAAGTGAAGTGAGGCTTTGAAGGAAAAGGAAAGAAGAAGGGTTTGAAAGTTTAAGAAAAATTAGATTTGGTGTGGTGTCTTTAAGGCATGAGATTGTTAAAAAGTTTGATGCTTTTGAGAAGGATTTGATAGTTATAATTTAGGAATAGCTTAGGCATAATTAGGTAGGTTTTAAGCATGATTTCTATTCTTTTAAAAATTTCAGCATTGATTCATTATGTTAATTAGGATTTTATGTCTTGATTAAGGTCGATAAGGCATGGGAAGTAAAGGAAAGGCAATTGGATCAATCCAAGATGCTAGCAAGGAAATTCAGGTGGGTAATATATTTATAACATGAATTATGAGCCAATTAATTGTTTTGAAAAATAAAAGCGAATTATTGATTCAAATGATTTGATGAAGAGCTACACCGTTTTCTTGATAAAGAATTGTCATAAATTGCTATGATTTTGCATTCCATGAGTTTATGTGATTTGATTGATTGAAATATATCGCTCGTTAAGATCATATGATTTCGATTATGTTATAAGATCACATGATATCTGATAATACGTGTTATTTGGGTGAGAGAGTAACGTTCTGATAGTCCGTGCACGTCGACTTATAGCCTTCTCCCGGCTGCCCGCTTTGGGCCTACGAGATCCGAAATCGGACTCGTTACATCTCTGATATAACCTTGGGTTGTCCGTCACATTTCTGGGACTCTCGAGCCATTTGGTTGCGCATTGCATTAGTGCATGATTGAGTGTTATGTGGTGCATATCTGAATTGCATGATTTATATATGGAAAGGTTTGAAAAATACGTTTTGAAAAGGATAACTATTGTGTAAATGATTTAAAAAGAGTTTAAAAAGGTTTTGCTTGTGTTCCATTATAAATGTATTATCCACGGAGCCGTCGTGCTCACCCCCCAATTTCTCCTCCACAGGGTTTGAGCGAGAAACCGAGTCCGCATCGAGATTGAGGCAACTCCGATGCAATTATGTGAGAAGTCATTTGTTAGAGAACTAGGTTTTAGATAGCAGTTTGAAGCTTTGTATTTGCTTAACTCCATGTAAATGTAAGAGTTTAAAAGTTGAAATGTATCTTGTATATGTATTTCCAAAATGTATTGATGTATGGTTTAACAAGTATGGGAGTATGCTTGAGAATGATTAGAAAAGTAAGTTGTGTTGTTTTATAATCTTGTAAGTGAGTAGCGATGAAAAGATGAAGTTGTTGCCATTTCGTTGGTTAATGGGATTGTATGGCTTTATAGATGGAAGTGTTTAGAATCTTAAGAGTGTATTACTGCCATTGGAGTTTGGAAGGTGCTATGGAGTTGTGGAAGATTGAAGTGGTTTTATGCAGGTTTGAAGTTGGATGGTAAAAATCAAGTTTGGCTATATGCAATTTTAGGAGAGGTGCTGTCCATTTTTTTTTAAAATGGGCAGCCACTTGTTTTGGAGATTTAGACCATGTTAGAATGTGAATTTGAATGGGAAGTCTTCTGGAAGTTCGTAGAGAATGTTAAGATCTTTAAAACGGTATAAAATAGGTCATTTGTTGACTTAAAATGAAGAAGTTATAGGCTTTGGAAGTTTTCAGATTTTCTACTCGGATACTGTTCATTCTGCATTTTTGCAGAATCTTTGGAGGCATTTTTCACCCTCTTAGAGGCTGATCTGGTTTTTGCTTTCTTCAAAAAAAAATGTAGATTATCTTTCTAGCTTTAAAATGAGGTATGATTTGCAGTTATTAGATTTAGGAATAAAAAGTTATGGGGTTGGGAGTGTTAGCTGTTACTATTCTTACTGCAGATTCTTGTTCCATTGGCTAGTTTTAGGTTGAAACTTCAAGTGGGTTTTATCCTCTTTAATGATTGAATTGATTTTGTTCTCTTCATGAAACTTGTAGATATTCATTTTAGCTTTCCAACGAGGTATAATGTACCACGTTTCGACTTGTGTGCTAAAGGATATGAATTTGCAAACTTTTGACATTGTGTAGGAAAACTTAGTTTTGGGCTGAAATTTTGAAGCAAATGACTCTTTTTATGGCTAAGGAGTATGGGAGGAAAAGTTATGATTTTTAAAATCTGAAATTTTCTTACACATCCAGACTTCATCCTTATACGTGCCCACGCCCAATCTTTAAATATCCTTCTCTTGTTAGCTCAATTGAATTTTGTCGGAACTAGCCCTCACGTTTGTCTTGTTGCTTTGCCCTATTTGAATTATGCTTCGAGATGTTCGCTTTGCTTCCGCCTTATGCCTTTCGAACCGATGTGCTTTTGTTTTGTTTCCTTTCGCCTTATACCTTTCGGTTCGAGTTGCTTTGGCTTCCGTTTTCGTTTGTTTCCATACTTTGTTATCCGATTCGATTCGTTTCAATATGTTTTGCTCTCGATTTCGAGCCTGCGATTTGCTTTGTAAATTTGCTTCGGATTCAATTCTTTAGTCTTTGATTTTCATGTGCTTCGTAGTTTGTTTTCAGTATGTGTCTCCGTTTCTGCTTTTCGGTTGGGATCGGGTTCCCGGATCGGGTTCCAACATATGCAAGGACGGTACTGTTTATATTGTGCCCTAAAGGCAATCCCCTTTAGCGCGTTTTGTTCAAAGTTGTGTGCAGACTTTATGAATAAATAAAGAAAGACATATTTCATTAATTTGATATTCATGAACAGTGTTTATGAATTGATAAGGATCTTTAATCGAATTAATGAAGTCCATGATATATGACATAGCATGAAGGAAATTATGATGTAATCATACTACTGAGATTCCTATCATGTGCAATTATGTCAATGTCTAAATTATCCCTAGTCATAGGATTAATGAGACTGGACATCGTTAATCCGGATAGACTAGCACATGTCATATTCCTTGATTGGATCAAGCAGTGGATCTCAAAAATTGTAAATATTGAGATATTTAGATTTGACATGTGGATGCTTACTAAGGGTAGTAAGTACATTGGATGACCTGTCATGAGATCATCACATGGATATTCTATTTAATTGTCAGTGATAATCTCATCATAGCAATGGTACAAGTATCCTTAGACTTGAGGTACTCGAGGATATCTTGAATCTTGATTACGTGCTTTGACTCCATTCCTTGTTGCCTTCCGGAGGTCGCCATAGGGTGGTGATTGGGTCCGACTTGAGGTATTGAAGGTAATTGAGTAGCCAATAAAGGATTCACCACTTACGAAATAGCGAAGAGATACCACAGCCTCTTGTCAGGACCATTACTTGAAGTCTTCGGCCGAAGCATAACTATGTCATGAAGAGTGTCTTCATGGACATATAAAGTAATGAGTCCTGGACAGGAACTAATATCACTTGGGCTAGACTCAGTCTAGTGAGAGTTGACACTTTGACCATACTCAGAACCAAGTGGGGTATAGGATGGTGAAAGGACGAATTGCACGGTAATTGTCTATGGAAGGGTTACGGTAATTGCCTATGGAAGGGTTCGTGATCTGGTTCGTGATGAATTCATCAAACCAATTACTTTCCGGTCAATTGGGGGTCATGATGTGTTGCTAGACGCCGCTCATGACTTGCTCAGATTAATTGTTAATCTAAGTGGCCAACATAACCGGGAACCTAAAGGGTCACACGCATAAGAGTGTCTCAGAGAATCTGTAAAATAGTATTGGACAGAGTTCCAATTATGGAGAGCCTTAGGATTAAATGGATCCCAATGGGATTGGGATATGTCCCGATGAGATCGCGACATTAATATTGCTAAGAAAGATTTAGGAATTGTTTACAAGATCGGGGCCCGTATAAGTGAGTCTCTAACCCCAATTGAACTGGACCTTAGCAATTATATTCTAATTAATTAATTAAGTAAATTAATTAATTAATTATTATATATATTAAAGCACATGGACGTTGGACATTTGGAAGAAGAGTAAATGATAAGCTTTGAAAAGTCAAAGCATCATTTAATTCCTTAAGCATGTGCCATCCACTTGTTAGCATTTGATTTGGACTCTTTAAACTAGTTAAAGACACCATATATGCTGATTTTCGTGGATGGCTGGACGAGGGTTCGGTGGCCTTAAAGATGAAGCTATTGACTAAGTCAATTGTTGATTATTCAATGGTTATTTCATGGTTAAGTGCTATATACGTGCTTTCCTCCCATCCAAGCATTTATATGTTCTTTAATTGTTAAAGAGGCGTATATATATATATGCTTGGGTAGTGAGCGTAATATAGTTTTTAGGAGAAGGAGAGAAGAATATAAGCTTATGTTAAGCTTTGGAAAGTGTTTCTAATTCTCTCTTCTTCACCAAGCCACCATCAATTCTTTTTCTCCAAGCTTGTTCCAACGTCTGTTGAAGCTCTCCAAGGACGTAGGTAGGGTCTAGCAGACCTTTAACTGTTCTAGCTATTCCGGTCAAAGGGTTTGTCCGGTTAGGTTTCGATCTCTGCGTGGATACCTTTAGAGGCAGTCTCTATTGGCTGTTTAGGTTTGAGTCTTCATACCGACACATGGATCCTAGCCGGAAGGTCCGCGACAAAAATTTTGTTTTCCTTTTGGTACATGTGATGTACCTCCCGGGATGTTCCTACAGTCAGTCTAGTGAGAGTTGACACATTGCCCATACTCATAACCAAGTGGGGTATAGGATGGTGAAAGGACGAATTGCACGGTAATTGTCTATGGAAGGGTTCGTGATATGGTCCATGATGAATATAGATTCATTCGTCAAACCAATTACTTTTCGATCAATTGGGGGTCATGATGTGTTGCTAGATACCGCTCAGGACTTGCTTAGATTAAGTGTTAATCTAAGTGGCCAATATAACCGGGAACCTAATGGGTCACACGCATAAGAGTGTCTCGGAGAATTTGTAAAATAGTTTTGGACAGAGTTCCAATAAAAGGAGAGCAAACGGATTAAATGGATCCCAATGAGATCGCGACATCGGTATTGCTGAAAAAGGTTTTCGGTGGTTTTTCCATGCCGGGGCCCGGTAGGACCGACCCCAGTGTGACTCGACCACTTTAGCAATTATATATATATATATATAATTAATTAATTAATATATATATACATATATATATGCTTGTCACGTGGATGGAGGAGAGGAAGAAGCATTTGGAAGCTTCTTCCTCATGCTTAGTCATTAATGTCATTAATGACTAAAAGACAAATAAAAGGTATAAAGATGAAAGAAGAAGAGGAAGCATCGTTGGCTTTGGTGAGAATGGAATGAGAAAGGCTTTGAAAGAGTTTCAAAAGCTTCCTCTCAAGTTTCCTCTCCAACGATTCTTCTCCAACTTTTTGCCATCTCCTTCATCATTTTCCAAGCTCTCCAGATCAAAGGTAAGATCTAGCAGTCTTTACTTTGGTCTAGCTATTCCCGGGTCAAAGGGTTTGTGCCGGTTAGGTTTTCCGATCTCTGCGTGGATACCGTTAGAGACGGTCTCCTTTGGTCGTTCGGTTTGACTTTGTTATATACTCACATGGATCCTGGCTTTCGGGAAGGTCCTGGAATAAAAATTTTTGTTTTCCGCACCGTGGGCATGTGATGCTCACACCGGGATTTTCCTACAATTTTCTCCTAAGGTAATGTGCCTCTCTTCTTCAAATGACAGCCACCTCTTTTGTCTTATTGACAAGTCATTAAATGAGGGTCAAAAGACTCTTTTGTCCCTCTCTTTAAATGGACTTCCCAAAATGCCCCTAACATTTGCTTTAATTCATGCTTACTTGCAGATCTGATTCGTAATATCAATTTGAAGGAATTTGTCAAAACTTCCTTCTAGAGAATTATTCCTCTATGTCTTAATTTCATAATTTCACAAGAATCATCCAATTCGGAGCACTACATCAAAAGTTATGCTCAAAACCTTTAGGGTATATTCATATTCTAACACATTTTCCATGTATGATTATTTCCATCCAGAAATTAACATTCTTAACCACATAATTGAAACTCGAAGTCTTCATAAAAATTGTAGCCTTATGTCTTTAGTTTAATTCAAAACAAGAATCACCCCATTTCGATTCCCAGAACAAAAGTTATGCTAAAAATACTCTCAGATATTCCTAATCCAAAAACTGCATTCTAATCCTAACTTCCATTCATAATTTGAGGGTCTTAGGGAAAAATTGACATTTCATTTCTTCATATGATTTGTAGCCCCATGTCTTAATTTTATTTCGCCTCAAGAATCACTTCAATCGGATCACCACAGATCCTGAATTTTGCAAAATACTGAACCATGTTTAGAAAATTAATCAACTCACTTTGATTAAATTAATCACCATTAATTTAATCTCATAAAATTACAAATTTCCCATGAAGATGTATGGAATTGTCTTAGGAATCCAATGCTTCAAGAATCAACTCAATCGGATGTCGGACGGAAAAGATATAAACAAAAGATTGAACGAAGGTCGGATTGAAGGAGAAAAATCAAAATCAAAAGCGTCGTATAGCATGCGAAAGAAACGGTGTCGCACAAGGAGAAACGGGAGCGCACAGAGGAGAAGAAAAAAATGAAACGACGTCATGTTGAAGAGAAGAAAACGGCGTCGTTCGCGGAAGCGCCTGCGTGTGCAGGGCGAGGGCTCGCTCGCCCTCGCGACGGCGAGCGATGCGTCGCCCTAGCGACGGCGATACATCATTTTCATTTTTTTGCACGTAATAAAACTGAATATTTCCAAAGTTCTTATCTCTTGATCCCGAACTCCAAATTTAACAAACTAGGTCTCTATGGAAAGCTTAAAGGAAGCTCTACAATTTCCATAAGAACTCCACAACCAATTCCATCTCTAAAAATAATAAATTTTATAGTCAAAGATTTTGTCCAAATTAATATTTCCTAAACCATAACAAAACTTTGAAAATTCATATCTTTCAACTCCAAAACCCAATCATGTCACATTTTATATCGATGCGAAGATCAGAAAGTCACCTACAACTTTTATGAAGAACACAAAAATCAATTTGACCTATAAGGAAGTCAAGTTTTCAGTCAAACGTTCTATCCTCTAATAATCATGCTAAAATCATAACAGAAACTTGTAAAAATCATAACTTATTATTCCTTGATTGAAAAATTGCATACTTTTTATCAAAATAAAGATCAAATCACAATCTTCAACTTTCATGAATAACTCCAAGGCTAAATTAACCTTTAACTAGGTAAATTTTTTCAGTCAAAGCTTTAGTCATAACATAAGTCAACCCTAACACACTTAAGCTTTGACTGATCATAACTTTCACTCCCAATATCGAGAAATTGCAAACTTTATGGCTACAGAAAGCTCTTAACATAATCTACAAGTTTCATGTAGATCATTTTATTAAATTTTGCCTAAATCAAAAGTCAACCCTCAAAGGCCAAAAAGTCAAACTTTTCACAATTCTTCATATTTTCACACTTTCTCTTTTTACTTCTTGCTATTTAACTTCATTTCAATCAACTCATCCACTTTAACATTCACAACCAATCCCAATTTATTCAGAACCCCTAAGATATCAAAATCACATCATTTCTTTTCTTATCAATATCCTTTAAGTTTAAGTCATCTATTACACAATACATACACAAAACACTCCTTAAATTTCATTTTACTTATTCTAATTTTCACTCAAAGATCGGGGTCCAACATTTGGCTCAATGGTAAGAGGCGTGCTTGTAAAAGCAACAAAACTTTGAGGTTGGGTGTTCGATTCCCACCAAAGAGGACAATACTGATTTGTGTTGGATGCCGCAGTATAACCCGCAAACACACGTTGGGTGGGAAATGCTAGCCCAGGTGTGGAGTCCAACATTAAAAGGCGCCTTTTAATGTTGGACCCCAGTCCCCACCCTTAGGTGTTTACGGGTTATACCACGGCGGTGTTTGCGGTTATACCACGGCATCAACTCAATCGATATTGTACCCTACGGCTTAGGTGAGTTCTAGCCCTCGAACCCGAGACCTCGAGATTTTGTTCCACTACGTGGGCGCCTCTCACCATTGAGCCAATTGGTTCAATGGTGAGAGGCGTCCACGTAAAATGGAACAAAACCCTGAGGTCTTGGGTTCGAGGGCTAGAACTCACCTAAGGACAGAGGGGACAATACTGATTAAGTTGGATGCCGTGGTATAACCCGCAAACACCCGCCATGGTAAAACCTGCAAACACCTAAGGGTGGGGGTGGGGTCCAACAATATACATACATATATATATATACATACATATATATACATATATATATATATATATATATATATATATATATATACATACATATATATATATATATACATACATACATACATATATATATATATAGATACATATATAGATAGATATATATACATATATATATATATATATATAGATATATATACATATATTCATTTATATATATAGATACATATATATATATATATATATATATATATATATATATACATATAAATATATATATATATGATTCATATTCCAAAACCATCAACTCAAGTTGATTACTTCTTCACGTATATCTAATTTCAACTCACATCATCCATACATTACTCATCATTTCCTTAACATCAAAAGATTAAAATTTTTAGAAATATGGCTTTCTAGACCACATTACATCATCGTCTCAAAATCTCATATTACAAAAGATTCTTGAACAAATAAACTTGAAATGCGACTAAAACATTTTGCTTTCCCAAAACCCACTCAAAATACAAAGTAAACAATTTGAAGAAATTCCCTTAGGCTCTTGATCACTTGATCTCTTAGCTATCACCTGAAGATGGGATGGAAAAGGGGGTGAGCCTGAAAGCTCATAGATAACAGTTTATAATAGAACAATAAGCAAAATCTTTGAAAACATTCACTTATCATAGAAAATTCTCATTAAGTTCATAAAACACATGTTTCACATCATGTAGTCAAATTCTCAAACTACAAAACATAAATACATCAAACTTGCTTACATATGATAAGCACATAAGCACATCAAAATGGTTTAGGTGGATCCAAAACGGAGCGTACTACATATTTCCCATAAGGGTCCTGTATGGCCGTGAACAAAACATACTAACGCAATTCTACGAAATGGTTTTGCATAGCCGTGAATTTATGGGAGTCCATGAAGGAGCTCCATGCTACTAGTGAGTAGGCGAGAGAAGTCTTTTGTCAAAGTGCAATTGCCTTAACTTAGGGGACCACCACAAACCCATATAATCATGTATTTCAAATCTTGTAAACATATTGCCCAAAATGACACTTTTCTAATTCTTGATTTTCATAAACACGAGATATTTTGAAAATATGATTCCATAAACATGATATCTTTTCAAAAATCACTTTCTAGCCTTTTCATAAATCATTACACAATTCATAAAACCACATACTGAAATTTCTCAAATCATTTAAAAGTAATAAATGCAACACTTATGATGCAATTGAATTCATTAAACTTTTTTTATTCAAAAAAAAACATTAGTGGCTTATTTACTCTATTATAAACATGTACCCACCTTGATTTTCTTGCTTAAAGAATTGCTCAAAATGTCTCTACTCTTGCTTCTTTCTTGATTTCCTTCTACAATAACAAAAATCCCACTTAATAGGTTTTTCAATTGAAATTTTCACAAAGCACAATCACTAAAATTGGTGCTAGAATACTTAAACACATGCATTTTCTAAACTTCATGAACTAAAATCCTTCCAAAAATCCAAAAGATTTAAAATGATCTTACCTTTATTCTCCAGCAAATGCAGAGATCTTTGGCTCAAATGGAACCACTTCTCTTCCTCTACCTTTCTCTCTTTTTGAACGACTTCAAAATCTCTCTCAAAAGCTAAGAAATGAAGAAACCCTAACTTAACTCTCTTCTTTTCTCTCAACCACCGAAATCTCTCTTTTTTCTCTCTTTGATTTGTTATTTCTCTTCTTTTTCTCCTATTTTCGTTTTTCCCCTTCTTAAAATAGCAAGCCAACATTTCTTCTTCCATTTCTACCCTTAATGAGTCCCAAAAGTCCATTTTACACTTCCTTATAAGCTTAGGTTCCTTTAACCTTAAGTGTCTTGCCAAAAACACCCTTGAACATTCTTATAACCATAACACTTTAATTCCATCAACCTATATCATATAATCTTTCTAACATCAACATAATAATTTACTCCACAAACTTTGGTAAAGACCTCCTAATTATTGTAAATCATACTTATTCATCAAGAAAAAATTTGGGGACCAACAATTGGGGTGTTATAATATTGGAATTCTATTAATAAACATTATAATAAATGTAGCTAAAACCTTCATTGGTGTTTCCTTATTTTTGTTATCATTCAACTTTTAAAATCTTCTTATTTTAAAAAAACTTTTAAAATCTTCTTCTTATAGTTATCTATTTATTATTGCTTTATAAGATTTTTTTGACGCATTAACTACAAATATTTATTTTATTATTCCATACCTTGTAAATCATTAAATTAAGTGCTTCTGAATTTTTATGGGTATTTGTTTACTTTGAATTTCTTTATCATGGAATTTTGAATAAAACGAGAAATGGGAGTATATAGTCGGCAATACCAAGGGTAAGAAGAATATGAATGTTAACATACTTAACATATTGGGGATGAAAATTGTTTGCATTGACATGGATATATGTTATGAACCCACCTAGGAACAAGACCTAAAGAATTCACAAACAATAATGAAATCATATTAGAAAAGCTAAGATTTTCAATAACTGACCTATTAATTATGAAGAATCAAAACTAAGATCATAAAGTGTTTTAAATGTGAAGTATGTTTTAAATTTTAATGAAAATGAGAGATAAATTAATCATAACTCTCAATAATGTGTAAAAAAAATCTAAAATCTAAAATATGTTTCTATTGATTGCAAATGTCCCCATGATATAATGTGAACATAAAAATGTTACGAGACATTCAAGCTGTAAGTGTGAAAGGATTTATACTTTGAAAATTGAAACTCTAAAAGTCCTTATTTAACTAAGTAATAAACTAATAGTTCTACCAAATATAAATAATTAAGACTCAAAGAATCCTATTTCAATTTAGATTCTTAATGTCATAAAGAATCTTCGACCTTTAGGGTTTTCATTAGTATTTAACGTCATTGTAAGTCCTAATCCATATAGGAAATTAAAAATAAAATTATATTAAAATATTTTAGTAATTACAATTAAGTAAAGTATAGCCCACTTAAAACTAAACATTGAGTTTAATAATGAAGAACCCTTAAGTAATGAAATTAGGCTTAATTCTATAGCCTTTTGCCTCTAAATCTTCTTCTACTTCAACTTTTATTTGGCAAGCAATACTCACATACTTATCCTACTCCTTAAAAAGATTCATTATTGAATCTTTAATTTTGAGAAGAAAGATACTTTCTCTAGGACCACAATAATAAATAATATATTTGAATACTTTATAGGATCCTTTAATTGGAAAAAGAGGAACCCGTTTCGTTAGTCCCGTGCACATTGACCCATGGCCTTCTCCCAACTACCTGCTTGAGGCCACTAGATACTGAGAATTCAAACTCGTTTTATTCACAAAACAAACTTCAGTTTCTCTATTTCGTTTCACAGAACTCTCAAGCCATTTGTGTGTGCATTTTATAATTAAATTGTTAAGCATGAATCATTTTGAGCGTGATATGTTACAAATTTTTGAGTTAAATTAATGAATGCGTAAATTGTTGTATATGTCTATTCATGTACATATGCTTGACTTTGGTCGATTACTAATGATTATAAATGTATTAGCTGTAAACGATCTAGAAGGGGGTTGAATAAATCTTTAAAGCTTTTTGTAAAATTCTACAATAAAATCAGAAGTTAATTCACACAAAAACAATTTAAACAAATTTAAAAGTAAAGAGTAAGGAAGAAGAACAAACACTGTTTTTATAGAGGTTCGGTGCTAAGACCTACGTCCTCTACCTAAGCTCCCACTTAGGATTTGGCAAACCACTTTATTACACACTTTTTAGTTTAGTGTGAACTCTTACAACACCACTTGATTTCTGGCTCAAGCTACCTTTACAACCGATTTGTTTTCTGGCACAAATCCTACCTTTACAACCGATTTGTTTTTCGGCACAAATCCTACCTTTACAACCGATTTATTTTTCGGCACAAATCCTACCTCCCAAGTGATTCTCCTCTAATCAATCAACTCACAATAATCATAATGATAGAAAATCGAAATGCTAACTCTCAGTACAGATGAATGGAATTAAGACCAAGCTAAGAGTAGAATGAGAGCCAATTGATAGAACTATATTAGTATGCTTTGATTTGGATACCGTCTGATCGCGGCTCTGTCGATGCGATCTTACGATCGATCCTTGGAAACCAGTCAAATAAAATAAATTCCAAGATTGCTGTATAGAATGCAACCTCGGGTCGTCTCACTTAATTGGAACCAAATAAAAATGGTCTAAACTAGCCTAAATGTCAAAAATTTCAATTGAAGTTGATAAACAGGGGTTTGGTATTTTGGTCAAAACCGATAAAGTAATCAAAATCGAACAAAAAGTATAAAAGAATATTTTTGGGATTTTTGAAATAATGCAATAAACAAAGAATCAGATAAAAATCAAATTGATAAAATCCTCTTGAAAATGAGGCTCAGGCTATCACAGTTCAAAAATAATTTTTAGGGATACAATCCACTAAGTTTCGAAAGATCAACCCTAAAAGACTCTTTAGGTCCAAAGATTTAATTAATGAACTCCATCATTTAAATCTTTGTTAAAAACCTTAGTGTGAGAATAGACAAGCAATTGCAACCGATTACATTGAATAAAACACAACAATCTCAATCAAACACAACTAGGCAAATAAAGACCATAAATGCAATATTCAATGACATATATGAAACTTCATATATTAAGCATCAAAAGTTCTACAAATTACTTAGTCAAATCTCAACATAGTTATCGGCTGCGGTTAAACTATAACAATGCTAATCTAGAAATATCGATGCAATCCTCTAACTTCGAAGTTACACAAATATAACTAGAATTGAGATACTATGTGATTACTCCCTTGAAGCTTACGTGAACTCAAGCCATTGCTACATCTTCAAGAGGAAAGTTGACTCACCATGCATTACTCGGTTGATCCCTCAAATCTTGGAGATGTAACGATGCTCATTTTGGCGAAAACGGCGGCGGTGGTGATGATGGTGAGCGATGATGAAAACGTGGAGATGGAATTGAATGTCGTCTCCTTCTTCTGCTTCCCAATCTGCGTGTTCAAAATTTTCTCTATCTCCAGTCTGCGTATGACCTAAAAACGGCAAGTTTTTATATGATGGAGCGCGGGCCTGGTCGGAACAGTGAGACAAACTTTCCATAAAAAGTCAGATATCTGCTCGTACATCGCGACGAATAAAATAAATAAATCAAATTCATCGCGACGTGTGCAATCGCCTGCTCGTCGCGACGTGTGCATCACTGTGCGTCGCGACGTGCGGAAAGACCTATGGCTGTTAACTTCCTGACGTTGACTCCTTTGTTCCTGCAATAAGATAATAGCAACAATTTGCAGTACCAATTGTCCCAATAAAAATTGTAGAGAAATAAGTATCAAATCATGACAATTTACTGACAAATTAAGAATTGAAAGAACTCGGTATGAGGAACCAATTTAAGCACAAAAAATCATCAATTAGGAGTCAACACATGCACAAGCAACTATAAAAATGCAGCTAATTCATAGTATAAACTTCGCTCAATCAAATTCCCCCACACTTAGACCTTTGTACTCCTGGACAAAGTTTACAAGAGTCAAAAAGTATACAAGAGAAAAAGAAAATAGCAGCCATGCTCAAAACAATAAAATGAAATTGATGCAAGTCACTTCCTCAGAATTCAACCACAGCAAAATGAAAGAGTGCTAATAAAATAAACATTGAAAGAATTCAAATACATGAGATTGAACAGAAGAGATAGCACTCAAGATATAGTGTTTTTCCACTCACTTGTGTCTAGGGATATTTTTTCTCTCAATCTACTTAATCCATCTCTTACCATAAGCTTGTGTCAATTCTATTTCTCCACCACAAAACTATCATTACGAAGATCAAAAGGACTTTGAGGGTTGTAATGTATGGAAGGCTAAATGAAATGGATGAGCGGAAAGAAAAAAATATGAGCATATGCACTAAGCGCGAATCGATGTCAGCAGTGGAATGCAAACTAATCATTTGCATAAGCAGAATGCAATTTTTTTGTATTTTGAACATTTTAGAGACATTGTCTCTTCTGGACACACAATTTTTATTTATTTATTTATTTATTTATTTATTTATTTATATTTTATTTTTTTTATTATTTTTATTGTTATTTTGACATAGGCAAAATAATGATGACACCTGAGGATATGAATGCAAATGCTCATAATAGGAGGGCTCGAAAGGGCTATGAGGATAAATGTGTAGTGGGCGGTGTTTAGGAAAATGGGTTGAGAAAGGGCGCCTCTATCATATCAACAAAATTCAGTCCATTAAGCTTCAAGTAAGAATTGAAACAAGTTCTAGAAAAGAATGAAATAAGTAGATGCACACAAAGATAGAGGAAAAGTTATGGCTCAAATATCCTTCCACAAGGGTATAATCTCCATGAACAATCTCAAGTCTCAAAAACTCACAATGCCACTTTGTTAACATGCTTCCATTCACTTTGAATTGAGAACATTGAAAGTAAGATTTTGTCAAGGTCAATTATCATTAAAAGGATGGAAGGTGTTTTCAAAAAATCAAGCATCATTTTGAACCTAGTAAAAACTTTGAAAACAAAAGCCACAAAAGTCTAGTGCGAGATAAATTTGAAATAAGTGGAAGAATTAAGCACAGAATCATTCATGCATGAGTATTGCGTCGCGACGTGCAGAAGCAGACGTCGAGACGTATGGACGTCGCGACGTAACAAGGATGACGTCGCGACGTATACAAAATCTGAAGAACATTTCGCCACGACGTGTGGACACTCGTCGCGGCGAAGAAATACAGAATGACAGAAAGATAGAAAATTCACCAAGTTTATCAGCAGAATGCACCAATTAGCCAACAATTCATATTGTCCTCAATATCAACAGTCATACAATGTGAAAAATAAATGAGGAAACAACTCCCCCACACTTGAAGTACACATTGTCCTCAATGAAAAGTAGAGGAAGGAAAAGAGAAGAAGAAGAAGGCACAAAAATCATAGATTGAGCATGAAGCGGATTAAGTCAAGGAAAAAAGAAACAAAAGAACTAAGGAACTAAATACATGAAGAAAAGATAACAAAAGGAAAGAAATACAAAAAAAGAAAAGAAATACAATAAAAGAAAAGAACCAAAAGATAAAGCTAAGTCGGAGGATCATCAGCTGGTGGGTCCGGAGGAGCAGCCGGAGAAGTACTAGGACCAGCTGAAGCATCCTGGGGAACAGGAGGGATGGGCAGCTATAGGCGATCCGCAATAAGTGTGAACATCGTATGGTAATACTGGCGGTCTGCAGCCATCTGAGCCTCTATTCGGCGTAAGTCGCCGCGAAGAAGGGCGATCGAAGCAGAGGAGGCGGAAGGGGAGGGAATATGATCACGAGGAGGAGCCTCGGGTGGAGGAACAAGAATAGGAGGAACAGGAGGGAAGGAGCAGGCGAAGTAGCGGGGAGAGGAAGGAGAAGAAGGTGGGAAGGGGTAGATGGGGTAGGAAGGCCACGAGGCCAGCGGAGGCGGATGTCTTAGGAAGCGAGGCGAGCTTAAAGGTAAGGTCGGTCGGATGTTCCGGGACCCGATAGGCCCGGAACATGTCAGTGATGAGGTGAGGAAATATGAGAGAATGGTTGGGGTTGGTGGAGAGGATGCATTGTGAAGGCGGAGGTGATGGCATGGGCGAGATCGATTAGCCGACGACCATCAGCAGATAAATATAAAAGCACGCTCCTTGGGAACCATGGCTAGGTGGGTAGTAGGAAGGATGTTGTTGCAGATAAAATGAAGCCCAGACGGGCTTGGATCGAAGGTCAGCGTGGCGGAGATAACTTTGGCGCCCACAGGTTGATACCATTCAATACCCTTAGGGGGAGAGTATGAAGAACATCATCCCAAGGGTACTCATGTATGAGCTCGGCGTAGTAGCAGCGAGGTGTGGGAGGAAGCGATAATGCTCCGAATAGAGATGGAAGTAAAGGCACGAGGAATGGAGACACCACGAAGCGCAATGTCATAAGAGCTGAGTAAGCGGCACGGGTGTAATCTTGGCGGATGAAGGTGATGTTCCAGTGCGGGTATGGGTATGGGGGTGATGAGGTTGAGTGCGAAAAGTTGGTGGACAAATGGGTTAGTGGCGGGGTCAAAGGAAAGGTTTTCCTTGATATGGCCCGGCCTCGGTTTTGTGACAGGCAACATACTCCGGATCAACCTGGAGAGAAGGGGAAAGGGTAGGGGAGGGATGGTAGTGCGAAGAATGTGAGGGTTGAGGAGAGGGAGAATTAGCGAGAAAACCCTAAGAAGGTGGAGAGGCGGCGGGATGAGGGAAGCAGTGGGCGAAATAGACTCGTCAAGCGAGTGTGAGGGAGAGGGAAGGACATGAGAAGGGGTCGTGGGACGCTGGGACTTGCTAACGTTCTTTGTGCGAGGCATATCCTGCAAACAAAAAGAAACATAATAGAAAAATCAATAAGGAATTAAGTAAAAATCAGCCTCCTCGTCGCGACGTGTGGGCAGACGTCGCGGCGAGGCCAAGTCCTCGACTAGGCGTCATGACGTCTTGAAGCGAGCGTCATGGCGAGGCAAAATGCCGTGCGTCAAGCGAGGCAATGCGCTCGTCGCGGCGTATGGCAATTTTTCAGCGCGATCGTGACGAGCAATCACTCGTCGCGGAAACCTAACTCAAAACCTCTAACAACGCAGCGAAAAACAAGAACATGAAGGACAATGGAACACTTACAAAGATCGGAGATGCAGAAGGGAGCAGATGTGGACTCGGCAACACGAGAGAAGCGACGAGAGAGCTGAAAGCAACGACGACGGCGGGAAAAGAAAGAGTAAGAAGAAAAGAAGAAGAAGAAGAAGAAGATGAAGCGGCGAAAGAAGATGGAATGTCATAGCGTGAAAAGACAAGAAGGGCTCGGACAAGCGAAGACCGCGGGACATAAGGGCAAAAGGGTACTTCAAGCGATGGGACGTCGCGGTGTTAGAGTGTGGGCACGTCGCGACGTAAGCGCCATATGAACAAGATACATCGCGACGTACAAATGCAAATACGTCGCGACGAGGGCATAAAAGAGGAACGAGGTACGTCGCGACGTATAAATACAAATACGTCGCGATGCCTGCGCTTTCGAAAAGAAAGACCCAAACTGACTTAATCAATCAACAATCAATCTAAAACAATCAATCTCCCAAAAATTTATCCTCCAGCAATGTCATGCTTCTTTAGAAAGATGTAAAGCTAACAAAGGGAAAGCAATTTATTCGAACAATGAACAGAAATCCTACCTAACTACTGACTAGTCTCTTGGCTAGGTTTCTCCCCACACTTAATCAAGATATTCATGCAACACAAAAGTTTTCATCACTTCCAAAAGGATGCATGAATAAAAGAGAATCTGCAGCGAGAGAAACAACTGGTCTCATGGTGGGTCTGAAACTTGGGATAGTCACCGGTAAAATCGAGTTTCATCCCAACGGCAGCTCGTGCGTTCCATGTCCACCACTTGACTTGAAGTCTCTCTACAAAATCATCAACAAGAAAATGTTCTCCAAGAAGAGTGCGAGTAGAAGATGTTAAAGTTTGTGCAAAATCACAACATGCACATCAATAACCGTGTCAAGCATATTTACTCCAAGCAGAGAGTAATCCTCATGGGGGTGCTTCATTGCTTCATACATGTTGAAGCTCACCCTTTAATCGCCAACCTCCATGGTTATCTTTCCTTCCTTCATGCTAATCATTGTACTTGTTGTCCGAAGGAAGGGTCGTCCAAGAATCAGTGAAGTATCCTGCACAACCTCAGTAGACATGTCAAGAACATAAAAATTGACAGGAAACACTAAACCTTTAACTTGCACCAAGATATCTTCAATTATCCCCACCGGATGCCTAAAGGATCTATCACCAAGCGGAGGACAACAGATGTAGGCAATACTCTTCACTCCTAAGGCCTCATAAAGCTGACTTAGGCATCACATTTATTCTGCCCCGGATCTAACAAAGCTCTACCGATAGTCACCTTCCCTAAGGTGCAAGGGATGGTAAAAGATCCGGGGTCTTGACACTTGACAGGTATCTGCGGCTTAAACAATGCAAACACATTGGAACTCACTTGCACTCTCTCATTCGGCCTAAACTTCCTCTTGTTAGTGCACAAATCCTTCAAATATTTTGCATAGGCCTTAACTCTCTTCACTAAATCTAGCAAAGGCACATTCACTTCAACCTTCCCAAACAAATCAATAATTTCTTTTTCATGTTGTTTTTCATTTAGACGCTTGCTCATCAAATAAGAGTTTGGAAAAGGAAGGTCTTGAATACTTACCTCCTTACCTTTACCTGCTTGCTTGCTTAACTCTCCACTTCCTGCTTGATCATTGGAACTCTCTGAAGTAGTTCCCTTGTTCCTTGAAGCTTGCTTTCTCTCTCTCAGAAGTTCTTCTTCCCTCATAATTTCTGATCTCTTAATCTTATCCTGTGGTGGAAGTCTTGGCTCCTCTTAATCTTATCCTCACATGGCTCTTCATCATTTGAGGCTTAAACCTCACTTGCTTCCCACCACGAGGGCAATGGCATTCAAACTCTTGAGTTCATCACAGTATTTGAAGGAATAGTCCCTTGCTTTTTGCTTGATTTTCACTCATGTTGTTAGACAATGAGTAACATAAATTTATGTTCTCGCTTTGGTCTCCATTGCTCCATCCTCTTCTCCAAGGCATTGAACTGGCGGCGATCTTTGAGAATCTGTTGAATCAAAGAAGCAATAGCATTAAAGCTGGTTAGCATTAGAATCCCTCTCTTCCTTCATCAAGGTCATCACCTTTGTGGAGCAAGCGATTGGTATCCTCCTTTGGTGGGACTACAGGGCTTGCTATTCATTAGGGGCGGCTAGTGGAAGTGCGGCTCCTCCCTTGTGAAAATCATTAGGTGCCCTATTCTCCTCATTCCTCCAATGAATCTAGGATTAGCCTTCCATCCTTCATTGTATGTGTTGGAGTATGGGTCCCATTCGATTCTGCTGCCTTGATACATTGCGAAACTTCCTCATATCGTCACAGGCAAACACTCGAAATATGCATTACCGACCCACAATTTTCACAACTAGGTGCGGTAAACTCTGTTGAAGTAGTAGAACGATGCACATTCAAAATTTTCAGCTCGGTAGTGATGCAAGACAATTTGTGATGTTATCCGATTTTCAAAGAATCCACTTTCGATTCTAGGCTTTCCATTCTTTTAGCTTGAGCCGTCAAGGCTCCCAACTCATCACTCCTCTTTGATCTCGACCTGCATCTGCGATGGTTTAAAGCCATCTTCTTAATCGATCCCATGCTTCCAAGGCTATAAGGTCAATCGAGAGCCTCGGATGTAGCATCTAACATACCCTTCTCGACTCTTGACCCATCATAAAAGTACTACACCAATTGTTCATCGAGGAATTTGGTGATGGGGCATCTGGACAAAAGATCTTGGAAGCAGTTCAATAATCATCTGATGACTCATCGTACTCTGACGTTTGAGTAAATCTCCTTCCTCATGGAAGATGTCTGGAAGTGGAAAGTATTTCTCCAAAAGGCCTTCCTCAGATTGGCCCGGTATAGTAAACATTGGCCACATGCCTAGGAAGACTCATATACCACTCTCTTGCTTTCCCTTCCAAGGACAAGTGAAACACCTTCCAAAGCACTTGATCCAAGGTAGCTCCCACTAGCTTCATACTCTGGCAGATCATTGTCAAAGCCTGTAGGTGCATATATGGATCCTCTCCTGCCAAGCCATGAAATTTAGGAAGAGAATTAATCAACAAGCCTTTAATCTCAAAATTAACATCAAAATTAGGGCAAGTAGCAGTAAATGGATCATAATGAACATCAAAAGTTGTTGCTTCCCTAATTGTCCTACGTCTCTGGTTCTCATTGTTTTCTCCCACTCTCTCATGCTCACCATTTCCTCCATTAGTCCCATTTCTAGGTTGGTGAACAGGATAATCAGGATTCGAAAAAATGTTTGGATTCTCAGCCATATTCTCACTATCTCGCTCAACTACTCTCCGTCTCTCTTGTTCTTTCCTTTCTTTCCTAAGTCTCCTCAAATGTCTCTCAACTTCGGGATGGAATTGAGCAAGTCTACCTCTCCTGGACATGCACCAAAAAATCAATCCACAATAAAATGAATGGTAACAAAATTGCTCACAGTCACACAAGATCGAATAAAAGTGAAATGCGATGAATGCGAGAGTATGGATGTATGAGTGTATGTATGAGAATAAAAATGTGCAAAGTAAGAGACAAAAATCAAAGTATGATGTATTTGTGTGCAAAAGGGAATCAAACCTATACTATGAACAAGCGTAAAGATCAAACTATATTAAATGCAAGCAAAAACAATGATTCCTATTATCAACGACAAGTCAAAAGAATGACAATGGCTATCTGATGGTAAACCAATTTCTTGGTTCCCCGATATGGCGTAATTTGATCGCGGCTCTGTCGATGCGATCTTCTGATCGATCCTTGGAAACCGATCAAATAAAATAAATTTCAAGATTGCTGTATAGAATGCAACCTCGGGTCGTCTCACTTAATTGGAACCAAATAAAAATGGTCTAAACTAGCCTAAATGTCAAAAATTTCAATTGAAGTTGATAAGCAGGGGTTTGGTATTTTGGTCAAAACCGATAAAGTAATCAAAATCGAACAAAAAGTATAAAAGAATATTTTGGGATTTTGAAATAATGCAATAAACAAAGAATCAGATAAAATCAAATTGATAAAATCCTCTTGAAAATGAGGCTCGAGGCTATCACAGTTCAAAAATGATTTTAGGGATACAATCCACTAAGTTTGAAGATCAACCTAAAGGACTCTTTAGGTCCAAAGTTTTAATTAATGAACTCCATCATTTAAATCTTTGTTAAAACCTTAGTGTGAGAATAGACAAGCAATTGCAACCGGTCTATTGAATAAAACACAACAATCTCAATCAAACCAACTAGATAAAGGCCGTAAATGCAATATTCAATGACATATATGAAACTTCATAGATTAAGCATCAAAAGTTCTACAAATTACTTAGTCCAAATCTCAACATAGTTATCAACACACGGTTAAACTATAACAATGCTAATCTAGAAATATCGATGCAATCCTCTAACTCAGAAGTTACACAAATATAACTAGAATTCAGATACTATGTGATTACTCCCCTTCGAAGCTTCTGTGAACTCAAGCCATTGCTACATCTTCAAGAGGAAAGTTGACTCAGCCACGCATTACTCTGGTTGATCCCTTAGATACTAGAGATGTAACGATGCTCATTTTGGCAGAAGACGCTGACGGTGGTGATGATGGTAGACGATGATGAAAACGTGGAGATGGAATCGAATGTCGTCTCCTTCTTCTGCTTCCCGAGTCTGCGTGTTCAAAATTTTCTCTATCTCCAGTCTGCGTATGACCTAAAAATGAAAAGTTTTTATATGATGGAGCGCGGGTCAGGTCGGAACAGTGAGACAAACTTTCCATAAAAAGTCAGATATCCGCTCGTACGTCGCGACGAATAAAATAAATAAATCAAATTCGTTGTAACGTGTGCAATCTTTGCTTTCGTCGTGGCGTGTGCATCGTCAAGCGTCGTCACGTCGGAAAGACCTATAATTGTTGACTTCGGCGTTGACTCCTTTGTTCTGCAATAAGATAATAGCAACAATTTGCGGTACCAATTTTCCCAATAAAATTGTAGAAATAAGTATCAAATCATGACAATTTCTTGACAAATTAAGAATTGAAAGAACTCGGTATGAGGAACCAATTTAAGCATAAAAAATCATCAATTAGGAGTCAACACATGCACAAGAAGCTATAAAAATGCAGCCAATTCATAGTATAAACTTGGCTCAATCACCGTCTATCAATCCCTTAATGTTTCTCCTTTTATTTGCAGACTCTAAGATGATTGTAGCCGTTTGAGAAGTCTACTAGCTGTTGCTGATTGTTTATAGACGTTGCTAAATTATTTCCTTTCCATTTTTGAATGATTCGGATAAAGTTTTGTCAGCTTCACTTGATAGTCGACTAGTCGAGCTGTTATAGTCGACTAGTACCTTATAGTCAGCGACCTAATAGTCGACTAGTCAAGGTGTTATAATCGACTAGTGTTAACATTTTTCACTGCAGGCTTCAACTTCACTCTTCGATCAGTCGACTAGTGTGATGATAGTCGACTAGTGTGATGATAGTCAACTAGTGCTCGTATTCACTTGATTAATAGTCGACTTGTAATAAGTTGGTCGACTTATTTCATGCCCCACTTACATATCTGAATATTATTAGTCGACTTGCCACATTGTAGTCGACTAGTGATGACTTCAACAGATAGATTTAACAAGATCTTCCCATAATCTTCATATTTGAATATCGCTAGCACATTTAAGGAATTTTCCATCTTGATTCCACAATGATTAATCTCTTGCCCATCAAAGATTAATGCTATCTTGATTTGCACAATTATTTTATAGAATATCAATCCCAAAATACCTTAAATAATTTCTTAACCAATTCTATACATTTTTTTATTATCAAAACATAAGTGGGATTTAATTTGTCAACCACCATTGGTCCAACAATCTCCCCCTTTTTGATAATGACAAAACACTTAGAAATTGTTTAAGAAATGAGAACAAAGAAACTTTGATCAAGGTTTTTAAGCCTTGTCTTTTTAGTTAGAAGTCACCCCCTCAATCATATAAATCATTGAATTTAACAACCTTGTAAGATCAAATGCATAAGAGTTGTATAATTCATAAATTTAATATAAATTCAATTCAAAGACAATTTAACATACTCCCCCTTAATCAAGTAACTAAACAATTTTCCAATTTCCAATTTTACTCCCCCTTTTTGTCATAATCAAAACAATTAATATAAACAAAAATCACAATCACATTAATAAGGGAACAAGCCATCAAACACAAATAGGCTCAAGTAGCACAAAACAATATGAAATGTCGATCTTGGCTAGATACAAAAACCATCATGGTGGAGAAACATCATCATGAAGAAATCTCAAAGGTAGAAGAGAATGTGTTTTTGGAGATTTGGAGAAATAGTGAGTTTTTAAAGAAGACCCAGATGACTTATAGTCGACTGGTAGGATGTTAGTTGCCTAATAAAAATAAAAGAAAGAGTAGGGGTTGTCTGATATAAAACTAGTCGATTGGTCGAAGCCACTTAGTCGATTGGTTTGGAAAAATATGTGTATTAGTCGACTATGGCTATAATACTCGACTGAAGCATTTAAACACCTTATCTCTTAATGCAATAGTCAACAAGCTAATCAACAATTACTCGACTAATTCCTCAACCTCAGTCGAATTAAACTCCAATTAGTCGACTGGAATATTTCTAAACTCCAAACAAATCACATTTTAGCCTAAACGTAGATCATAAAGATGTATTCTCAGATGGAATTGCAGATTTGCCTAATATCTTGACCATTTTGCTGTGCTAGTGTATGCAGAAAATTACAATCAACCAATAGAATTCAAAACACACATACCAAGTCTCAATTTAATGTTTACAAACACTTTTCATTAAAAGAACTATCATCATGTAAATCAACAATATATGTATTTCCATGTTTCAAACCAATGAAAGCAACATTTTCATCTTTCTTAACCATACAATGAGATGATTCAAAAGTCACATTAAAATTCATATCACATAATTGAAAAACACTTAACAAATTATGTTTCAAGCCATCAACAAGCAATACATTGTCAATGGTAGGCAAAGGTTCCTTACCCACTTTACCAACACCAATGACTTTACCTTTGTTGTTGTCTCCAAATGTGACATATCCTTGATTCTTTGGTTTGATTTCTGCAAATAAGTTCTTGTCTCCACTCATATGCCTTGAACATCCACTATCAATGTACCATGTGCTTGGTGGATTTTCATTCCTTACTTGTACCTATAACTGAAACATTCTTTCTTCTCATTGGTACCCAAGCCATTTTGGGTCCATTTTGGTTAGTCATATAAACCACATTAGGAGGTGTTGTACCTTTTACCACCCAGATTTTCTTCACATTAATACATCTTCTAATACTTTTACAAGCAATTTCTATATGACCATCTTTTAAGCATTTACCACATTTTGCAACTTTTCCATCTTTAGTAAATTTAGAAATTAAAGAACAATCTATATCAAAAGGATCATATCCTAAATCATGTTTAGAAATTGAATATCTTTGTAAAGATAACATCTTTTCAAACTTTTCATTCCCACCAGTAAATTTCTCAACCACATAAGAAAATTCCTTTCTAAGTTTATCAAACTCACAAGTAAGATTTTTTTTTTCAGCAAGGTATGTAGAGTGGTCTTCCTTAGTGCAATCTAAATCATCAATAGTATCATGCAAGACATTATTTTCAACAACTAGATCTGTTATTTTCTTTCTCAATCTCTTGTTTATTTCAATAGCTTCTTCAAAATCACTTTGTAAAGCAGTAAAAGAATCTCTAAGATCAATTACCTCATCTTCATCATCACTTGTTAAGGAGCTATTTGTCATAAGAGCTAAGTTGTTTTCATCATTGCTTTGATATGCTTCCTCATCATCACTCTAAGTGGCTACTAGGCTAGCTTTCTTTTTTCCTTTGTCATACTTGTCATTTTTCTGGAGATTTGAGGTGAAGGATGAGCTTTTGCATTCTCTAGCATGATGTCCTCTTTTTCCACATTTCCAACACTCTTCATTGCTTTTCTTTTCTTCATAGCTTTTGGTCCTTCTTTCCATGGTGTACTTCTTTCTTTCTTCATTTCTTCCACTACTTAATTCTTTCCTCCTATTTTTGAGTAGTCCTTTCAACTTTCTCAAGTTTCTAGCATATATTGCTAGTTCTTCATCTTCTTCCTCTTCATCTATTTCTTTGTCACTTTCATTTAGAGAAGAAACATTAGCTTTTAAAGCAATTGACTTTTGTGACTTACCTCTTCCTCCTCTTGATTTGATCTCATAGTTTATGAGTGATCCTACCAAGGCATTGAATTCCAAATGATTGAGATCCTTAGACTCCATAATAGCGGTGACTTGTGAGTCCCATTCTTTCTGTAGTGAACGAAGAATCTTTTTCACCTTCTCACTATCCGTCATGTGTTTTCCAAGGTTGCCTAATCCATTGATAATTTTTGTAAAACGATCAAGCATGGTGGAAATAGACTCACCTTCCTTCATGACAAACATTTCATAGTCATAGAGAAGCATGTTGATTTTTGTCTCTCGAACTTGATTGGTTCCTTCATGAGTGATGTGTAGTCTCTCCCACATTTCTTTAACACTAGTACATGAGTTCACTCGATTTCTCTCCTCAATCGTGAGAGCTCAATATATCAATTTCATAGCTTTAACATTGATGTAGGCTTGTTTCCAATCATTCTCATCATATTCCAGCTCCGTTTTCACCTCACCATTTTCTTTTAATGGAACATGTGGACCGAAGATGATGATCTTCCAATACTCCACTCCCTCGCTTATAATGTGATATTTCATAGGATTTTTCCAAGAAGAATAGTTAGTACCATTAAACAAAGGAGGGCGATTATTTGTGTTACCTTCTTCCGCTAGGTTATTATGTGCCATCCCTGGATACTTCTGCTCTGATACCAATTGTAAACGATCTAGAAGGGGGGTTGAATAGATCTTTAAAGCTTTTTGTAAAATTCTATAATAAAATCAGAAGTTAATTCACACAAAAAAAATTTAAACAAATTTAAATGTAAAGAGTAAGGAAGAAGAGCAAATACTGTTTTTATAGAGGTTCGGTGCTAAAACCTACGTCCTCTACCTAAGCTCCCACTTAGGATTTGGCAAACCACTTTACTACACACTTTTTATTTTAGTGTGAACTCTTAAAACACCACTTGATTTCCGGCTCAAGCTAACTTTACAACCGATTTATTTTTCGGCACAAATCCTACCTTTATAACCGATTTATTTTTTGGCACAAATCCTACCTTTACAGCCGATTTGTTTTTCGGCACAAATCCTACCTCCCAAGTGATTCTCCTCTAATCACTCAACTCACAATAATCATAATGATAGAAAATCGAAATGCTAACTCTCAGTACAGATGAATGGAATTAAGACTAAGCTAAGAGTATAATGAGAGCCAATTGATAGAACTATATTAGTGTGCTTTGATTTGGATACTGTCTATCAATCCCTTGATGTTTCTCCTTTTATTTGCAGACTCTAAGATGATTGTAGTCGTTTGAGAAGTCTACTGGTCGTTGCTGATTGTTTATAGACGTTGCTAAATTATTTCCTTTCCATTTCTAAATGATTCGGATAAAGTTTGGTCAGCTTCACTTGATAGTCGACTAGTTGAGCTGTTATAGTCGACTAGTACCTTATAGTCAGCGACCTGATAGTAGACTAGTCGAGGTGTTATAGTCGACTAGTATTAACATTTTTCACTGCATGCTTCAACTTCACTCTTTGATCAGTCGACTAGTCCCATGATAGTCGACTAGTGTGATGATAGTCGACTAGTGCTCCTATTCACTTGATTAATAGTCGACTTGTAATAAGTTGGTCGACTTATTTCATGCCCCACTTACATATCTGAATATTATTAGTCGACTTGCCACATTGTAGTCGACTAGTGATGACTCCAACGGATAGATTTAACAAGATATTCCCATAATCTTCATCTTTGAATATCTCTAGCACATTTAAGGAAATTTCCATCTTGATTCCACAATGATTAATCTCTTGCCCATCAAAGATTAATGCTATCTTGATTTGCACAATTCTTTTATTGAATATCAATCCCAAAATACCTGAAATAATTTCTTAACCAATTCTATACATTTTATTATTATCAAAACATAAGTGGGATTTAATTTTTCAACCACCATTGGTCTAACATTAGCCAATGAGTCGTATAACTCACCCCACTATTCCCTCCTCAGGTGCAAAATAGGACGAGTGTTGAACCTTACAAGGCATCAAAAACTTCAAGATATTAGATAGTTTTGTAACTAAGTTAGTGGATGGACTTGTGGATAGCTTTATAAGCATATCAAATATGAGCATCCTTTTGCATTTTATATTAAGTTTGGTGTGTATGTTAATATGTAATTAAAGTTACGTATAAGCTTTTGAGTTGACTTAGAAGAGTTAGAACTGAAAAGTTCCACAGGGTCTTTGTAAGGGGAGAAGTATCTTCTTAATTTTTTTTCTTCTTAGTTTTGCTTCTTAGTTTCGTTTCTTCTTAGTTTTGTTTCTTCTTAGTTTTTGCTTCTTCTTAGTTTTGCTTCTTCTTAGTTTTACTTCTTCTTAGTTTTGTGTTTGTTCTTAGTTTTGTGTTTCTTCTTAGTTTTGCAAAATGTCCTGAAATAGGCATAGTATAGTTGAGGGCAAGTATCTTCTTCTGTGTTTGATTTCGAATGCTGGGCTTTGGAAGTGGGGCCCAGCAGAGTAGGTCTATTCGGCTAACATTTCTAAAGAAATACTATAGAAAAGATCAGAGTTATCATCATCATCATTTATTCAAGAGGGACAAAGCATTAGTAAACTACCTTTCTTTAAGGAAATGATTCCCATTATTGGAAAACTAGGTCGAGATTCTTGTTAATGGTTGAAAGTGTACTTATAGGAAAGTGTCAAAGGGTCCCTTTATTCTTATAAAAATTGTAGACAAAAACGTACCTAAATTAAAGGAAGAATGTGAACCTCAAGAAAAGATATTAGTTTCCTTAAATAGTGGTTCTATACACATCCTTTTTTATGCATTAGCAAGAAATAAATTCAATAAGGTCTCTATATGTGAAATGGATTATGAAATTGGCATACTTTAGAATTTACACATGAGGGAACCAATCAAGTGAAAGAGAGCAAAGTAAGCACGCTAACACATCAATATGAATTGTTTCAAATGAAGAATAATGAAAGCATATCTAGCATGTATATTGGATTTATTGATATTATAAGTGCTCTCAAAGGTTTTGGAAAGACCTATAATAATGTTAAAATGATAAGAAAGTTTCTTAGTCACTTCTAAAGACATGGGAAGGTAAAATGACAACTATATAAGAAGCCAAGGACTTAAGAATACTACCATTTTAGGAACTTTTTGGATCTCTCCTCATTAACGAAATGAGGCTCCAAGTTACACAAGAAGAAATATCGCTTCCAAAGAAAAAAAAAACTTGTTTAAAGCCTCAAAAGAAGAATCAAGCAAAGAGGAAGAGACATAAATTAGTGAAATCAAAGAAGAAGACATTAGCTTAATCACTAAAAATTTCAAGAAGTTTTTAAAGAATAAATTCTCCAAAAGAAAGAACTTCAAAGAAAGTAAAAGTGATTTAAAATATAAATCCTCTAACATTATTTGCTTTGAATGTAGAAAACCCAAGCAATAAAGTCATAATGTGCCAACGAAAGAAATTATAAGAAATAAAAGAAGGATGATATAAAGCAATTAAAGCATCAACTGTGGATAATACAAGTGAATCTAAAAGCGAGCATTTAGAGGAAGAGATAGTTTCTATGTGCTTTACAACTGTGGACAATGATGAGGTAACATGTAACCCTAATTCTTGTAATAATAGTGATAATGATATGACAAATGATGAAGTAGTTGAAATTCAAATTATAAGCAAAAAGAAGAAGAAATTATCTTTAAAACTAAAGGAAGCTAAAAAAAAGTTGGGTATGTGCTTGAATGAGAGTGAAAAGATAAAAAGTGAATTTCATAGAATTAAAGCATCCAAAAATGTGATTATTGATGAGAATCATAACTTAGATGCATTCAGGCATAAGAATGAAACATTGAAAAAAAAAAAGAGATTCCCTTAAGGACTCATTTTCCAAGTTTACTAAAGGAAGTAAAAAATTAGAAAACTTACTATAAGCTAAAAAAAATTAAATGATAGGCTTGAAATAGGATATAACTATGGAAGTGAAGGAAATTCTAAAAACAAATTTGTCAAGGGAAAATATTTGTATGGTAAAGAACCATTACTTAATGAGACAAGTGGGTATTGAGCATCCACATCTAAACATATGCATAAACATTCTATGAGGACTAATTCTAAAAGCAAGAATCATGCTTTCATATATGGCTCACAACCTAAACGTAGAGTTCAATACTATCAAGGGAAAAATAAGCATAACCTTTATGACAACATGCAAGCTCACTCAAATCCCTTTAGACCACAAACAAGTATACATCAAGCCTTCATTCATAATAGGAATTATACATATAATTATGGTAGAAATTTTCACTATAGTAAGAAAAAATTCAACAACTTTAATACCAAAAGAAGTTTCCCCATCATTCATACACATATAGAATTGCATTTATGAATCATCATCACCTATATAACATGGCATGTCATTTTTGTGGTAAGTATGAAGATGATGATAGATTTTGTTTTCTTAAACAAAGAACATCAAGAAAACCTAAAAGTGCGAGTTAAAAGAAGAAGGAACCTAACAACTAAGGAACCAAGTTTATTCTTGCTCCTAAAACTGTAACATCCCGTCACCGATGGGATAGGATATTACCGCATATGACTGAGCATCTTGTTGACCTCTAATTTTGGAGGCCATGAGTCTTTTGCACATGCACATATAGGTACATGCATTCATGACTTTTCCCGGCGTTTGATATGATATGAATTGTGATTTGAGAGAAAAATAGATTGGATTGTGATTTATTGGAAATTTTGGAAGAATTGGGTCTGAATAGGTGATTTGGAAATATTTTAGAGTGACTGTTAATTGATTGTGAACCTTAGAAATGTTTCTGAAAAATTTGGGAGAAAATGTCCGGACCGGAAATTTCTGAGTGGCAGAAATTTCTGAGTGACGGACTGATTGATTTTATATGACCAGAATAATTGTTCGATGGTAAAGGAAAATTTAGATATATGATCTTGGAATTTAATATGTTGAGCTATCGAGATTTGGAGATGAGTGAACTGATTAGAGAGTTAAATGTTTTGGGAGGAAAATGACAAGAGGCTTATTTGTTCTGTATATATATATATATTCTACGTTCTGAAAATCGAAAAAAGGAAAAGAAATTGTATTCTCCTCCTAGGCACGATCGGTTTCTTCTCCTTGATGAGTTTCGATTCTTCCTTGGAGATTTGTGTTTATTCTTTCCTCACGGTTAAAGATCGATGTAAACCCTTAAGAGAAGAAGAAGATTTGATGAGTTTAGAGGGTTCACCGTGGGAATTAGAGAAATTGTTGAGATCGGAGGTTTTGAGCTGGAGTAGGTAAGTGAATTGATTTTAATGTTGTTATTTATGTGTTAAATGCATTCATGGGGTTAAATATAAAAGATTGGGGTAGATGATTATGAGTTAAGGTTGATTAGAGAGAGAAAATGGTAGAAAAACCGATCAGAGAAGACGAACCAGGGCCGCACATCGCGACGAATAAAATTTTGGACGTTGCGATGAGCATACGCCGCGACGAGCTTAGGCGCTGCGACGAGCGCACGTCGCGACAAGCGATGGTTTGGAAGTCGCGACGAGCGACCTTCTTGACGTCGCGACGAGGGCTTGGAGTCGCGACGAGGGAGACATTTCTGAATGGAATCAATTTGTTTTTTAGGGCATATTTAATTGTGTAGACCTCCAATTGAGGTGATGTTTGATTCGTTATGACCTAGAGAAAGAGGTCTACAATTGATGATAAGAATGAGAGTTTGAATTCAGGTTTTTGAGATCTCCATTAGTGAAAGACAGTTAAGAATGTGATTGATTGTTATTGAAAATTTGAGTATAAGGTGAGACTTTGAAAATGAAGTCAATGCTACTGGGAACTTTAGAAACTGAGTATAAAAGAATGGATTCGATCTAGAAGATAGTGATGTTGACTTTGAGGTATTACCATAGTAAAAGATTTGATAATTGACTGGAATTGGAAGTTCTGTAATATGTTATTGAATCGAAATGAGTCGATATTGGTCAATTGAGTGAAGGTTAGATACTGAATAAAAGAAAATAGAAAGTTGGAAATGGTACCGGGAAATCATGAATAGGCATAGTACATCTGTTATTCAAGGCATGTGAATCATTAATTAGACTGTGCATTTTGTAAATGAAATTATTTGATTGTTATAGAGCCGATGGATCGACAATCCACGGACAGTGCTGGAGCTTCCAGGCAACAGCTAGAAAGTTCAGGTGAGTAACCTAGTTGGTTCCTCAACCTTTATGTGTTAAATATTTTGCAATGATACCATGTGGAGATAATGGATGGATCTATGTATTTGCTTTTGATTGATTTCGGACCACAGGTGTCCGAAATATTTGGAATGTGATATAGAAGTGTTATATGTGCATTAATTGAAATTAATCGGTTTCATTCAAAATTGGACATAGTGTGCTAGGCTGTGACACAAGTATTGTGAATTGAGCATGTGCATTTCATGCATAAAAGTATGATCAGATAATGGCAGTTGTGACCGGAGCAGCCAACGTATATGAGAGCTTTAAGCTTAACGCACAGGACCTCAGGTCCAACGTATTCAGAGCCTCAGGCTCAATGTATCAGGGTATATCATGCCCAACGTTTTCAGAGCCACTGGCTCAACGCAATGTGCCCGTCACTGGGACAGTTTTAGGCGCATGGTCACAACAACGAAAAAAAATGGAAGTGTCACATGAGCATCGCATATGTATATGATTGACTGCGAAATGTGAAAAAGGAAATTGCATGTGATATTCTGTAAATGCTATTGTGTGATTATATGATATTTGGGGAAATGGATTGTGTATGCATGAGTTGGGTGGACCATCGATGATGGTTTCTCACTGAGTTCGCAAACTCACCCAACATTACAAATTTTTTTCAGGAATTGGCATTTACCCCGTTAGTGAAATGGGAGTATGACTACTGCAAGAGAGTCAGAATTTGAAGTCGGGATCAGTCCACGTCTGCATTTGAATCATTCTGATTTATGTGTAAATTTGTATTTCCGCATAATTATACTGTTATTATAGAGGGCCCCAACTGATTAATATTGTATTGTGATGTGATTATTGAAATAGTGTTTTGATTGAAAACATTTCTATATCGCGGGCCCAAATTGTTTAATGATTTCTGCGCACTCGATTGTTTTCAAAAAGAAAAATATCATGCTGAGTTTTTAAACTAAATTTACTGCTCTAGCATACCACCCTCGTGAGGCACGGGCTTGGATATCACCATCGATGTCAGGTTCGGGTCTCGCGGGAGTGGGGTGCTACATTTGTGGTATCAAAGACCAGAAGTACAATCTTACATGGGCGTCCTAAAACTGTAACATCCCGTCACCGATGGGATAGGATATTACCGCATATGACTGAGCATCTTGTTGACGTCTAATTTTGGAGGCCATGAGTCTTTTGCACATGTACATATAGGTACATGCATTCATGACTTTTCTCAGCGTTTGAAATGATATGAATTGTGATTTGAGAGAAAAATATATTGGATTATGATTTATTGGAAATTTTAGAAGAATTGGGTCTGAATAGGTGATTTCGAAATATTTTAGAGTGACTGTTAATTGATTGTGAACCTTAGAAATGTTTCTGAAAAATTTGGGAGAAAATGTCCGGACCAAAAATTTCCGAGTGGCGGACTGATTGATTTTATATGACCGGAATAATTGTCCGATGGCAAAGGAAAATTTAGATATATGATCTTGGAATTTAATATGTTGAGCTATCGAGATTTGGAGATGAGTGAACTGATTAGAGAGTTAAATGTTTTGGGAGGAAAATGACAAGAGGCTTATTTGTTCTGTATATATATATGTTCTACGTTCTGAAAATCGAAAAAAAGGAAAAGAAATTGTATTCTCCTCCTAGGGCACGATCGGTTTCTTCTCCTTAGTGAGTTTCGATTCTTCCTTGGAGATTTGTGTTTATTCTTTCCTCACGGTTAAAGATCGATGTAAACCCTTGAGAGAAGAAGAAGATTTGATGAGTTTAGAGGGTTCACCATGGGAATTAGAGAAATTGCTGAGATCGGAGGTTTAGAGTTGGAGTTGGTAAGTGAATTGGTTTTAATGTTGTTATTTATGTGTTAAATGCATTCATGGGGTTAAATATAAAAGATTGGGGTAGATGATTATGAGTTAAGGTTGATTAGAGAGAGAAAATGGTAGAAAAATCGATCGGAGAAGACGAACCAGGGCCGCACGTCGCGACTAATAAAATTTTGGACGTCGCGACGAATAAAATTTTGGACGTCGCGACGAGCATACGCTGCGACGAGCATAGGCGCTGCGACGAACGCACGTCGCGATAAGCGATACATGGCACATCGCGACGAGCGATGGTTTGGACGTCGCGACGAGCAAGGTTATGCATCGCGACGAGCGACCTTCTTGACGTCGCGACGAGGGCTTGGAGTCGCGACGAGGGAGACAGTTATGAATGGAATCAATTTGGTTTTTAGGGCATATTTGATTGTGTAGACCTCCAATTGAGGTGATGTTTGATTCGTTATGACATAGAAAAAGAGGTCTACAATTGATGATAAGAATGAGAGTTTGAATTCAGGTTTTTGAGATCTCCATTAGTGAAAGACAGTTAAGAATGTGATTGATTGTTATTGAAAATTTGAGTATAAGGTGAGACTTTGAAAATGAAGTCAATGCTACTGGGAACTTTAGAAACTGAGTATAAAAGAATGGATTCGATCTAGAAGATAGTGATGTTGACTTTGAGGTATTACCATAGAAAAAATGATTTGATAATTGACTGGAATTGGAAGTTCTGTAATATGTTATTGAATCGAAATGAGCCGATATTGGTCAATTGAGTGAAGGTTAGATACTAAATAAAAGAAAATAGAAAGTGGGAAATGGTACCGGGAAAATCATGAATAGGCATAGTACATCTGTTATTCAAGGCATGTGAATCATTAATTATTTTGACTGTGCATTTTGTAAATGAAATTATTTGATTGTTATAGAGCCGATGGATCGACAATCCACGGACAGTGCTGGAGCTTCCAGGCAACAGCTAGAAAGTTCAGGTGAGTAACCTAGTTAGTTCCTCATCCTTTATGTGTTAAATATTTTGCAATGATACCATGTGGAGATAATGGATGGATCTATGTATTTGCTTTTGATTGATTTCGGACCACAGGTGTCCGAAATATTTGGAATGTGATATAGAAGTGTTATATGTGCATTAATTGAAATTAATCGGTTTCATTCGAAATTGGGCATAGTGTGCTAGGCTGTGACACAAGTATTGTGAATTGAGCATGTGCATCTCATGCATAAAAGTATGATCAGATAATGGCAGTTGTGACCGGAGCAGCCAACGTATATGAGAGCTTTAAGCTCAACGCACAGACCTCAGTCAGCGTATTGAGCCTCGGGCTCAATGTCTCGAGGTATATCCGTAGCGTTTTGAGCCAGCGGCTCAATGCAATGTACCGATCACTAGGGCAGTTTGAGTATACGGTCACAACAACGAAAAGAAAATGGAAGTGTCACATGAGCATCGCATATGTATATGATTGACTGCGAAATATGAAAAAGGAAATTGCATGTGATATTCTATAAATGCTATTGTGTGATTATGTGATATTTGGGGAAATGGATTGTGTATGCATGAGTTGAGTGGACCATCGATGATGGTTTCTCACTGAGTTCACAAACTTACCCAACATTGCAATTTTTTTCAGGAATTGGCATTTACCCCGTTAGTGAAACGGGAGTATGACTACTACAAGAGAGTCAGAATTTGAAGTCGGGATCAGTCCACGTCTGCATTTGAATCATTCTGATTTATCTGTAAATTTGTATTTCTACATAATTATACTATTATTATAGAGGGCCCCAACTGATTAATATTGTATTGTGATGTGATTATTGAAATAGTTTTTTGATTGAAAACGTTTCTATATCGCGGGCCAAAATTGTTTAATGATTTCTGCGTACTCGATTGTTTTCAAAAAAAAATGTCATACTGAGTTTTTAAACTAAATTTACTGCTCTAGCATACCACCCTCGTGAGGCACGGGCTCGGATATCACCATCGATGTCGGGTTCGGGTCTCGCGGGAGTGGGGTGATACAAAAACACATTGATTACATTGGTTTGTAAGGATGTTAAAAAATAAAGAGCAAATAGTATATAGTAGATATAGTAGTTATTAAATTGAATATTATTGAGATGTTTATGCACTTGATCTTGAAGAATCTAGCCTTCTTGTCTCTAAGAAAGTCTAAAAGATGTTATTATAAGAAGTGCATAATTTAGCTACCAAAGACTTTTCAAAAACAAAAATTATTAAACCCAGTGAGAGAAATGAGAAGGATGAGAAGTCTTCAATGGTTTGTAAAATCAAAATGAATCTTCATTTAAGTCTCTCATAAGTAGTGATCAATATGAGGTAATTATTAGTTCATAAGTTAGAATATACATTAACTTGCATTTACTTGTGAATTTTAGTATAATCTCAGTGATGATTATTTATGTTTGAATTATATGTTTAATAATAATTTTAAAGTGTGAACTTTAGTACTTATAGATTATTGTACAAAATGAGGGCACTAGGTAAGAATTTACATTAGTTAGGTAATTATTTCACTAAACCTTTGAATAAGGATAAATTTTGTTAAATAAGAAGAGAATTAGGTATGTTTGATGGAAATTATGGATAATAAAAACCCCTTTTATTTTTTTTATTAACTTTGTGTGCTTGAAGGCTCTTTTAAGTTTTTTTTAAATAATTCTTGATTGATATTATTATAACCCATAAAGTGTTTTAAAGGTTAAATATTGGAACCCCTCCCCGGTGAGACACGTGTCCGACGTCCTACGTGACATCTGGACGCGCATCTCACGAGGGAGGAATTCCTCACCACGAAAATTAACTCACTCAAACTTCTTTTAATGTCATCCGAACACATCTTGATAAATTCACCCTAATAATCCTTCAATAAAATTGATCTACTTAGGGCCCACAATTAAATCCGATTCCTAAGCTAAAATGAAATTCCATGTCTCAAGGTTAAATAGAATCAAAAATCTCCTCAATCGGATCTCTATGGATCGCAAAATCGTCCAAAAACGGAATTATATGCAAAACCGGCACATAATTGACTCTCTTTAATATAATCCGTAAATTTCCACTAAAACCCGAATCTCTAATTTTACCAAAATGGGGTAGAAAATTTTTTTTTTGCAAACTAACGCTTCGAAAATCGTGAAAATCGGAGGTCAAACAGACGAAAAACAGATAAGATAGGAGGAAGGGGTTTAATTTATCAAAATTGAAAAATAAGAAAATAATATTAAAAAAATAATAATGGAAACAGTAGCTCGTCGCACTCTGCTGAGTGCAACGAGCTCGCACTCAGCAGAGTGCGACAATTTTAATTTTTTTTTAGTGAATTAGAAAGTCTGAATCTTTGAAAATTTCTAGCTCTTTATCCCGAAATCCAAATTTCACAAATTTGGTATCAATAAAAAGATAAAAAGAAGCTCTACAATTTCCTAGAAGGATTTAAAAACTAATTTGGCCATTTAGGGGGTCAAAAGTTGCTTCAAAGTTTCAGCCCAAACTCAAATTCTCCTACACAATACCAAAAATTTGAAAATTCATATCTTTTAGCAGACAAGTCTAAAAATGTCACATTTTACCTCATTGGAAAGATACAAAGATGATCTACAAGTTTCTTGAAGGGAGTTAAAATCAATTCAGTCATTTAAAATAGTAAAAACACTCCTAAAGCTACTGCCTATATATTTACCAATGGAACAGTAACCCTTACCAAATGAACAGTAACTGTGATCTTCCCAATCTCATAACTTTTTATTCCTAACTCCAATAATTGTAAATTATACCTCATTGGAAAGGGAAAAAGATAATCTACATTTTCTATTAAGAAAGAAAAAATCAAATCAGTCTCTAAGAGGGTGAAAAACTCTTCCAAAGGTACTGCACAATTCTAACTTCCATCAACAGTAACTGAAATCTTTCAACCTTTATAACTTCCTCATTCTAAGTCCAAATGTGACAAATTATATATCATTGGAAAGCTCTAAACATGCACTACAATCTTTAAGAAGACCTCTCAATTCAATTCAAGCTCTAAGAGTCTAAAACCTAAGCGAAGTTTCTGTCCATTTTAATAAAAATTGGACAGCACCTCCCCTAAAAATGTAACTAGCCAAATCTTCAATCCAACTCCATTACCTGCACAAAAACTCAATCTCCAATCTTCCACATCATAATCCAATCGAAATATATATCCCAACACAATTCCAATGGTAGCATACTCACTCCTAAACATCTATTCAATTCCTAACTATAAAGAAACACAATCTTACTTTTCTAATCATGCTCAAAGCATACAACAACACTTTTTGAACAATATACACAAAAGATACATTAAAACCCAATTCTTTTGCATTTACAAGGAAGGTAGAAATTATACAAAGCTTTAGAGGGCACTTTATCCCGAATACATCCAAAGTATCAAAGAACAAAATACAAAACATCAATTGTCCAAAATGCTATCTAAAGCTTTGTTTTCTCAAATACGACTTCAAAAGCAAAATGCATCGGAGTAATGCCTCTGTTGGGCCCGGGTCCCAGATCCCTATTCCCGAGGTGACTCCTTGAGCTGCGCCAGCAACGAGCTCCCTAACATAACGGACTCGATCCCAACATCCATACATAATTCACAAACACACATGCAATTTCGCACACATTATAACATTCACACAACTACGAATTAAACACCCCATAAATCAAGGGGCTTCATGTCATTACAATCCGAAGGAAATTCAAACAAGCATTATCAAAATAGCATAATACAAAATAAAGTTTAAATCCAAAATACATGAGTATGCTCCATGATGATATGCTTGGCGGGCTAACCAAAATACTAACTTAATATAAAGCTCCTAACTAGCTTGAAGTTTTCGATGCCTTGTAAGATCAGCGATCGCCTCGTTCTGCACCTGAGGAGGGAAAGTAATGGGTTGAGCTACACAGCTCAGTGGCTAATATAGTTATAGCCATCGGCAACTAGCACAAATTCAGGCATATGTATATATATATATATATATATATATATATATATACATGCTATCATTATAGCACACACATGCTAACCAAACAATTTACGCATTCAGCAATATTGAATTCAACTCATAAAACATGTCACAAGTATGTTTATATATATATATATATATACATGCGATCATTATAGCACACACATGCTAACCAAACAATTTACGCATTCAGCAATATTGAATTCAACTCATAAAACATGTCACAAGTATGTTTCATAAAGAACAAATCAAATATGCAATACACATCATATGGCGTGAGGGTTCCATGGAAACAAAAGGAAGAAACCGAAGTTTACGTCCTGAACAAAATGAGTCCCTTCGGAGCTTATAAGCCACAAGCGGGCAGCCGGGAGAAGGCTCTTGTTAACGTGCACATGACGAACGAAATGGTTCCACTCTCGCCCAAACAAAAACACATAATCATGCTCAAAATCATTTTATCCAATGATATGCTTTCAAGATTTCATTTATTCAAAATGCCATGATCGAAGTCTAGTCATAACATGCTCAAAATCAAAATTCATTTCTATCAGTTCTCATGCTACCTCAAATCTTATCGCAAATCATGTTAAACAATTAATCACATATTCAATCAAAAAGTCTTGCACTTCTTCATACATAACACATAACATATATTCACACATAGGCAAGAATTTGCCTAATCACACAATAACTATAAGTACATTAACCACCTAATATCGGTTGAGAATCCAAGCTCACTGCTGTCTTTCCTCTTGCGATTGAATCAGGTCAGCTTGGTTTCCTATATCAAACCAAGTTCCCAATCAAGCAACATTCAAAGAAGTATTCAAAAAGCTCGAAAAGTAAAAGCACTAGCGTTAAAAGTCTACATTCGACTGCCATCTAAATTCCTGAATCTTAAGAGGCTAATTCCCAACTTCCCTTCTTCATACAACTAGTAGTCCTTTCTTTCTAGATCACAACGAATCCAAAATCACCTCAATTGGACATCTACAGCCCAAGATATGCCCAAAAGACTAAAATTCCTCGTTGCTGGAAACAGGGGCTCGCCGCGAAGTTCGCTTCGTCGCGATGAACGCTGCGAAGAGCACCTGAAGTGTCTTGCATGGCGGCACCATCCTCTCGCACGTCGCGGCGTGCTCCCCATGCTCGTCGCGACGTTGCCCTTCCCACTCGTCACGAAGAACCTAAAATTTGCACGTCGCGACGTGCGAGCCTGGAGAATGACTCCGAACCCGATTTTCCAGCATTTTCCCCACTCCAATCCTTCCCCAAACACAAAAGCAACACACCTAAACCTTGATTCAAGCCTTAGAATATATTTCTAACCCATTTACAACTAAAAACAAACACAAAATCATCAACCCAAGGAAATCTATCCATTTTTCCCCTAATTTTTCCGAAAATACCTAAACCACCGATTCTAACTCATTCAACCTATCTTTCGGTTTAATCCAACCACAATACCATAGAATGAACTCAAACTTACCAGGAAATGACTTTGAATCAGTCAGAAATTACAAGGATCACAAAACTCTCTTTTTCTTCTCCTTCTTCCTTACCCACGATTCTCCTTTCCCTTTTCTTCTCTTCTCTTTCCTCTAAGTCTTTCTCTTCTAATTCTTTCACTTATATCTAAAGGAGATGGGTAAAGACCATTTTACCCCTCCTTCAAAGCCTTAACTTAATCCAACCTAAACAATCTTCCCAAAATACCCTCATACACTCTTACCCTTAAATTCCTATTTAAACCACATTAAACTCAAATAATCTCAATTATCCACTAACACTCTCAATTTCATCAAACTAAGGCATAATCACATAATTAACACAATTCGGGTTTAATGACATCATAAAAAAAATTCGGGGTCCAACATTTCTCCCCCTCTTAAAAGAAATTTCGTCCTCGAAATTATTACCTGAATCATCGAAGAGATACGGATACTTCTCCTTCATGGCTTCCAATGGCTCCTAAGTAGCCTCCTCTATCGAATGATTCTTCCACAGGACTTTGATTAGCCGAACCGTCTTGCTCTTGAGAACTTTTTCCTTGGTATCCAAAATCTCCACTAGAAGCTCCTCATAACTCAAGTCATCCGGCAACTGAACCTCACTAGTCTGAATGATATGAGAAGGATCCGATCTATACCTCCTCAACATGGACACATGGAAAACATCATGAATCTAAGACAATTCCGGAGGTAAAGCCAACCTGTAGGCGAGTGGTCCAATCCTCTCAAGGATCTCATAAGGACCCACATACCTCGGACTCAACTTACCCTTTTTGCCTAATCTCATTACTCCTTTCCAAGGGGATGTCTTAAGGAACACTTTTTCACCGACTTCAAACTCCATCTCCTTTCGATGCGCATCAAAGTAACTCTTCATCCCATCCTATGCTGCCTTAAGCCGCTGCTTAACCAAATTGACTTTCTCAACTGTCGTCTGAATCAATTCTGGTCCTACCAGTTTCCTCTCTCCTTCTTCATCCCAACATGTTGGGCCCGGGCCCCAGATCCTCAAATCCTGAGGCGATCCCTCGGGCTGCGCTCGTGACGAGCGCCTCAAAACGTCAGACCCGATCCCAACATCCATACATAGTTCGATTCATAATTCACACACAAACATTCCCATATAATCAAGCGCTTACACATGCAATTAAAACATGAATTAAACACCCTATAACCTAAGGGGCTTCATGTCATTACAATCTGAAGAAATTTAACAAGTATTCAAAATCATACAAAATACAGAATAAAGTTTCAATCCAAAATACATGAAAATGCTCCATAATAATATGCTCGGAGGACCAACCAAAACACTAACTTAATACAAAGCTCCTAACTAGCTTGAAGTTTCCGATGCCTTGCAAGATCAACGATCGTCCTGATCTGCACCTGAGGAGGAAAATAATGGGTTGAGCTTCGCGGCTCAGTGGCTAATATAATTATAGCCATCAGCAATTAGCACAAATTCAAGCATATGAATGTATATATATTATATATGTGCTTACATCAATCCTAGCTTTTACATGTTAAGCCAATAATACTGTTGGACCCTGAACCTTGAGTGACAATTTGACTATGATCAAGTGGATGAGTTGATTGAAATTAAGTTGAAGATCATGAAATAAAGAGAGAAAGTATGAAAATATGAAAAATTGTGTAATAGTTGACTTTCTGGCTTTTGAAGGTTGACTTATGATTGAGGCAAAATTTGATAAAATGATCTACATGAAACTTGTAGGTTATGTTAAGAGATTTTTGTGGACATAAAGTTTGTAATTTTTCGATATCGGGAGTGAAAGTTATGATCAGTCAAAGTTTATGTTTGATCGGGTTTGACTTTTATATTGGTTGGAACTTTGGTGAGAAATTAACCGAGTTAGAGGTTAATTGAGCTTTGATGTTCTTCATGAAAATTGAAGGATTTGTTTTGATCTTTATTTCGATATAAAGTATGCAATTTTTCGATCTCGGAAAATTAAGTTATGATTTTGCAAGCGTGTATAGAGAATAGTATCTTTGATCGGAAAATGGACTCCGTAGGAGTTGAATTGAGTTTATGTTCTTCTCGGAAGATTTAGAGCTTCTCTCAAGCTTTCTATAGAGACTAAGTTTGTCAAAATCGGAGTTCGGGATTAAAAGTTATGAATTTTGGAAGTTTAGTGAAAAAAAAAAGAAAAAAAGTTTTAGCGCCTCGCTAGGGCGACGGCTCGCATCTAATGAGCGGCGCTCAGCTCGCCTCGCTAGGCGACGCCTCGTCTGGCGAGGCGAGGCGTTGCGCCTCCTCATGAGGCAAGGCTCGCCCTCATGAGCTGGCGCCCTCGCTAGGCGACGCCTCGCCCTAGCGAAGGGCGTCTCGCCTCATGACGGCGCCTCGCCTCATAGTTAGGCGTCCGTCTGCATCTGACGACGCGTTTGTTTCTTAAATTTTGATTTCTTTGTTTTAATCGACCTTTGTTCACTATTTTGCTTATATCTTTCCGTCCGACATCCGATTGAGTTGATTCTTTTGCGTTGGATTCCTAAGACATTGAATTTCATTTTATAAGAAATTTGTGAACTTTTGAGATTAAATTAATGGTGATTAATTTAATCAAAGGAGTCGGAAATTTTCGAGCATGATTCAGTGTTTTGTGAAATTCGGGATCTGTAGAGATCCGATTGAAGCGATTCTTGAGGCGAAATAAAGATAAGACAAAGGGCTACAAATCATATGAAGACATGAAATGTCAATTTTGCCCTTAGGACTTTTAATTTTTGAATTTAAGTTCGGATTAGGGTTTAATTTTTGGATTGAGAACACCTGTGAGTGATTTGAGCATAACTTTTGATCTGGGAATCGAAATGAGGAGATTCTTATTTTGAATTAAACTAGAGACATAAGGCTACAATTGTTATGAAGACATCGAGTCTCAATTCTGAGATTAAGAAAGTGAATTTTTGGACGGAAATAATCGTACATAAGAAATGTGTTAGAATATGGATTTTTCCGCACTGTTTCGCGCATAACTTTTGATGTGGTGCTCGGAATTGAGCGCGGTCAGTGGCGTTGGATTCGTATGAGTGAGAGGAACATTTCTTGAGAAGGAAGTTTGGACAAATTCCTTCAATTTAATAGTGCGAATCAGAACCGCAAGTAAGCGTAACTTTAAGTTTTGAATGGAGGGCAATTTGGTCATTTGACCATCAATTAATGAAACACACTTGAGGAGTGTCGTTTTGGCTTATTTAAAAGCCACGAATGGGCTGGAGAAGTCTGGAATTACAGAAGAAGAGAAAGAAAATAAGAAAGAGAAGAAGAATGGAGAAGAGTTCGTATGGAGAAAGAAGAGGGAGAAGTTTAGTTTTGATTTTTCTACTTGTTTTCTTAAGGATTTTGGGATGGTTCCAAGAGAGAAAAAGGTAGAGGAGCATGAGAGCTTCCTTTCAAGCTAGGAAAATTCGAATTTGGAAGAGAAAGAGGTAAGAGAAATTTTTCTACTTTGAGATTTTGATTAATTTTCGGTTTAGAATTATGGCATATAAGATGGGTTTATGATTTATGAAATTAATTTTGATGAATATGCTTTAGGTTGGGTTTAATTTTGGATGAAAAATTGATTAAGGTTTAGGCTAAATTTTATGATGAAGAATTTTGGTGTAGAATTATAGGAAATATGATGAATTGATGATATATGAAATCAATTTTAAAATTGGTATTTTATGGTATTGAATTTGGATAAATTGGTTTAGGCCAATTTTAAGATTTGGGGATTTTTGAAATTGAGGATTTAAATAGTTTGGAATTAATGTGAATTGAGGAATTGTGAGATTAATTTTGAAGAAATTATGTTTTATGAGATTGAATTTGGGTGTATTGGTTTAGGCCAATTTTGAAAATTGGGGATTTTCAAAATTGGAGATTGAAATAGCTTGAATGTAAATGGAATTGGTGAATTCCTAAGTTGATTGTGAAAATTAAGTATTTTCTGATGTGAAATTTGGATGATTATGGTTTAGGTTTTGGTATTTTGGAAAGAAGGAAAGAAGCGAGGATCAATTGGAGCTTGAAATCAAGTTTCCTAAGCAATAATTGAGGTGGGTAGCATATTTATATTTTGATTTGTGAGCATTATGCAATTTTGAAAAATTAAAAAAGCAATTTTCAAAATTGAAGAAAGCAAAATTTTGGATTTTGATACATTATTGTTTTAGTAAGTGTTTGAAAAGAAAGGTTGGTTAATGTTTGAAATTGTGATTTCAAAGGATTTGGAAAAATTATTACAAGCTGAATTATGTTTGAAAAGAAAAATAGAAATTTCTGAAAGTTCATTTTGTTATGTATGCATTGCTAAATTATGTAAAGTGCTGAAGTTATTGATTGATTGATTGAGTGATTTAATTGTATGTATTATGTGAATGTGTGAAAAATATCAAGATTTCGAAATTTGTGCCTTCGGGCAATTTGATTTTCGCTTGTGAATGTGTTATGTGGGTGTGGTAGGTCCCTTGGTGAGTCAGCGTTGTCTCTATGTGTATAGCCTTCTCCAGGCTGCCCACTAGTGGCACGGAGACTCGATTCGGACTCCTTCACGGCTACTTGGACCGCAATGGGAAAGTGTAATACGTTCGATTCACGATCCTGCAGACCGCATTATCTGAGGCTATGCGAAGACGTCTGCTTGGACTAGCTGACCATTCGATGTGTAATATGTTTTGATTTGTTTATGTGTTCGCATTCATATTTATGAAAAATTCAAGAAGTTTTGAAAAATGAGAAAAGTGAGATTATTATGAAGAGTTTGAAAATATGAAAAAAATGGGTTTGAGGAAATTGTTTGAAAAATTATAAAGTTTGAAAAAAAATTAGCCCTTTTGGCAAAAGATTATTAAAATGATTTGACTTATTTATCGGTTTATAAATGTGTTATCCACGAGCTTGAGCTCACCCCCTTTCATCCCCATCTCCGGGTTTCGAGCGGAGATCGGATGAAAGAATGTGAAGACGTATGTCAAGGCGTCGATTTCGACATTTGAATCGTTGGTTTTGAAATTTGAATCTTGTGTATGAATATGTTTATGACTTTAGATAAATTTGGAAAAGTGTATTTGTGTATAAAGTTAAGTATTGTGAATATTTGTGAAATTTGTATAGGAAATTATGGAGAATTTGAGAACATATTGTATGGTTGATTTGGGAATATATATGTATGAATTTGGAAATGAGTTGAATTATGAGTTTGGTATTTATTGATTTGAGAATTATGGAAGTATTAGTTTTAGGTTTGTGTTTCTGCTGGTGTTGGGATTAGGACGGGAGTGTCCGATGATTACGAGGTGCATTGAGTTATAGAAGTGTATTACGCGCTTTGCAGAATTTTGGAGTTAGGATAAAGCGGCCGTTATTTTTCAATTTTCGATAAGATTTGGGATAAAAGTGTAATTTTGGAAATTGGATGCATTGGTTATGTTTTAAATGTGTTTGAGTAAGAGAAGAAATGAATAAGGAATGAGAATAAGAAAAGAAAAAAAATCATAACGGATTTTGGAACGTCTTAGAATTCCCAACGCGATTCTATTTCCTGTTCTTTGCTTATTCACGGATGTCGGAAAGTGTTTCAGTTTACATTGATTTGTTTGCTTGCTTAGTTTTCTATCGAATTCGATTTGCATTCGATTCGATCCTTTCGCTTATTCGCTCCGCTTTGTGATTCGTATTCGATTATTTCGCTTCGCTATATTCGATTGAATCTGTTCGTTTGATCCGCTTGCATTTGCTTCCGCTTCGCTACTTTCGGATTTGTTCGCTTCCGCATTTTTTTTTCCGATTCGATATTTCGAGACGGATTGGCCAGTTCTATTCGATTCGCTTCATTATTTGTTTCGTTTCCTTCGTTTCCGTTTGCCGGTTTCCGTTATGTATACGTAGTTGGGTTAGAATCGGGATCCAACATTTATGGTATCAGAGCATAAAGTGAAAGTGTCAAGTTGGTTCGGTTGGGATCCGGTTCCCGGATCGGGTCTCAACATTTATGGTATCAGAGCCCAGTAATATGATCTTACTTGGGCGTATGAATATGAATAAGGCATTGATACGAGTTTGTAAAGATAAGAGTGAATTTGTGAGAATGTGCTAAGTGATCATTTGATTTTGATGAAAGAAGTATGATTGCCTTTAGGAATTTGCAAATTGATATGTATGACTATTTGATGAATTCAAATGATTGGTTTGATTTGAGTGTTAAGAATATGTTTGATTTTCGGAATGTGTTGAGGAACTTAAGATTAGAACTTCTTGAGAAAATTGTGATGAATTGATATAGATGAAAGAATGATGGCATAATGATGATTGAACCATATTAGGGTTCCTTAAGAAATGGACCATTAATTTGTGCCCATATATGAAGAAATAATGAGTTATAGATATAGTGTTTTGATATGATATGAGTGGTATATGGTTTAAGGAAGTGAAAATTGTGAAGAGATTGAGAATATGTATGATGAGTAAATTTGATGAAAAAGTAATTGATTATGAGTTGTGGAAAGAAATTAGTAAGAAAGTGCTTGATGATCTTTGTATAGAAAGAAATTTATGCAAGAATGAGTTACTTGGAGTTAAGTAAATATGAATTTCGAGGACGAAATTCTTTTAAGAGGGGAGAAATGTTGGACCCCGACCTTGAGTGACAATTTGACTATGATCAAGTGGATGAGTTGATTGAAATTAAGTTGAAGATCATGAAATAAAAGAGAAAGTATGAAAATATGAAAAATTGTGTAATAGTTGACTTTCCGGCCTTTGAAGGTTGACTTATGATCGAGGCAAAATTTGATAAAATGATCTACATGAAACTTGTAGGTTATGTTAAGAGATTTTGTGGACATAAAGTTTGTAATTTTTCGATATCGGAGTGAAAGTTATGATCATCAAGGTTTATGTTTGATCGGGTTTGACTTTTATATTGGTTGGAACTTTGATCGAGAAATTAACCGAGTTAGAGGTTAATTGAGCTTTGATGTTCTTCATGAAAATTGAAGGATTTGTTTTGATCTTTATTTCGATATAAAATATGCAATTTTTCGATCTCGGAAAATTAAGTTATGATTTTGCAAGCGTGTATAGAGAATAGTATCTTTGACCGGAAAATGGACTCCGTAGGAGTTGAATTGAGTTTTATGTTCTTCGGAAGATTTAGAGCTTCTCTCAAGCTTTCTATAAAGACTAAGTTTGTCAAAATCGGAGTTCGGATTAAAAGTTATGAATTTTGGAAGTTTAGTCAAAAAAAAAAAAGAAAAAAGTTTTAGCGCCTCGCTAGGCGACGGCTCGCCTGAAGCGCCCTCATCGCGCCTCGCTAGGCGGCGCCATGGCGAGGCGGGTTAAGGCGCCCTCGCGAGGGCAAGGCTCGCCTCATGAGCTGTGCGCTCTCGCTAGGCGACGCCGCCTAGCTAGCGAGCGTCTCGCCTCATGACGGCGGCGCCCTCATGAGTTAGGCGTCCGTCTGCATACGACGCTGCTTTTGTTTCTTAAATTTTTGATTTCTTTGTTTTAATCCGACCTTTGTTCACTATTTTGCTTATATCTTTTCCGTCCGACATCCGATTGAGTTGATTCTTTTGCGTTGGATTCCTAAGACATTGAATTTCATTTTATAAGAAATTTAGAACTTTTGAGATTAAATTAATGGTGATTAATTTAATCAAAGGGAGTCGGGAAATTTTCCGAGCATGATTCAGTGTTTTGTGAAATTCGGGATCTGTAGAGATCCGATTGAAGCGATTCTTGAGGCGAAATAAAGATAAGACAAAGGGCTACAAATCATATGAAGACATGAAATGTCAATTTTGCCCTTAGGACTTTTAATTTTTGAATTTAAGTTCGGATTAGGGTTTAATTTTTGGATTGAGAACACCTGTGAGTGATTTGAGCATAACTTTTGATCTGGGAATCGAAATGAGGAGATTCTTATTTTGAATTAAACTAGAGACATAAGGCTACAATTGTTATGAAGACATCGAGTCTCAATTCTGAGATTAAGAAAGTGAATTTTTGGACGGAAATAATCGTACATAAGAAATGTGTTAGAATATGGATTTTTCCGGACCGTTTCGCGCATAACTTTTGATGTGGTGCTCGGAATTGAGCGCGGTCAGTGGCGTTGGATTCGTATGAGTGAGAGGAACATTTCTTGAGAAGGAAGTTTGGACAAATTCTTCAATTTAATAGTGCGAATCAGAACCGCAAGTAAGCTTAACTTTAAGTTTTGAATGGAGGGCAATTTGGTCATTTGACCATCAATTAATGAAACACACTTGAGGAGTGTCGTTTTGGCTTATTTAAAAGCCACGAATGGGCTGGAGAAGTCTGGAATTACAGAAGAAGAGAAAGAAAATAAGAAAGAGAAGAAGAATGGAGAAGAGTTCAGATGGAGAAAGAAGAGGAGAAGTTTAGTTTTGATTTTCTACTTGTTTTCTTAAGGATTTTGGGATGGTTCCAAGAGAGAAAAGGTAGAGGAGCATGAGAGCTTCCTTTCAAGCTAGGAAAATTCAATTTGGAAGAGAAAGAGGTAAGAGAAATTTTTCTACTTTGAGATTTTGATTAATTTTCGGCTTAGAATTATGGCATATAAGATGGGTTTATGATTTATGAAATTAATTTTGATGAATATGCTTTAGGTTGGGTTTAATTTTGGATGAAAAATTGATTAAGGTTTAGGCTAAATTTTATGATGAAGAATTTTGGTGTAGAATTATAGGAAATATGATGAATTGATGATATATGAAATCAATTTTTAAGAATTGGTATTTTATGGTATTGAATTTGGATAAATTGGTTTAGGCCAATTTTAAGATTTGGGGATTTTTGAAATTGAGGATTTAAATAGTTTGGAATTAATGTGAATTGAGGAATTGTGAGATTAATTTTGAAGAAATTATGTTTTATGAGATTGAATTTGGGTGTATTGGTTTAGGCCAATTTTGAAAATTGGGGATTTTCAAAATTGGAGATTGAAATAGCTTGAATGTAAATGGAATTGGTGAATTCCTAAGTTGATTGTGAAAATTAAGTATTTTCTGATGTGAAATTTGGATGATTATGGTTTAGGTTTTGGTATTTTGGAAAGAAGGAAAGAAGCAAGGATCAATTGGAGCTTGAAATCAAGTTTCCGGCAATAATTCGAGGTGGGTAGCATATTTATATTTTGATTTGTGAGCATTATGCAATTTTTGAAAAATTAAAGAAAGCAATTTTCAAAAATTGAAGAAAGCAAAATTTTGGATTTTTGATACATTATTGTTTTAGTAAGTGTTTGAAAAGAAAGGTTGGTTAATGTTTGAAATTGTGATTTCAAAGGATTTGGAAAAATTATTACAAGTTCAATTATGTTTGAAAAGAAAATAGAAATTTCGAAAGTTCATTTTGTTATGTATGCATTGCTAAATTATGTAAAGTCTTTGAAGTTATTGATTGATTGATTGAGTGATTTAATTGTATGTATTATGTGAATGTGTGAAAATATCAAGATTTCAAATTGTGCCTTGGGCAATTTGATTTTCGCCAGGAATGTGTTATGTGGGTGTGGTAGGTCCCTTGGTGAGTCGGCGTTGTCTCTATGTGTATAGCCTTCCAGCTGCTTTGCTAAGGGCACGGAGCTCGATTTCGGACTCCTTCACGGCTACATTGGACCGCAATGCGGGAAAGTGTAAGACGTTTCGTTTCACGATCGACAGACCGCTTATGGCTATGCAAGACGCTCTGCTTGGACTCAGCTGCACCATTACGATGTGTAATATGTTTTGATTTGTTTATGTGTTCGCATTCATATTTATGAAAATTCAAGAAGTTTTGAAAATGAGAAAAGTGAGATTATTATGAAGAGTTTGAAAATATGAAAAAATGGGTTTGAGGAAATTGTTTGAAAATTATAAAGTTTGAAAAAAAATTCACTTTTTGGCAAAAAGATTATTAAAAATGATTTCGCTTATTTATCGGTTTATAAATGTGTTATCCACGAGCTGAGCTACTCCCCTTTCATCCCCATCTCCGTGTTTCGACGGAGATCGGATGAAAGAATGTGAAGACGTATGTCAAGACGCCGTTCGACATTTGAATCGTTGGTTTTGAGAAATTTGAATCTTGTGTATGAATATGTTTATGACTTTAGATAAATTTGGAAAAGTGTATTTGTGTATAAAGTTAAGTATTGTGAATGACTGTGAAATTTGTATAGGAAATTATGGAGAATTTGAGAACATATTGTATGGTTGATTTGGGAATATATATGTATGAATTTGGAAATGAGTTGAATTATGAGTTTGGTATTTATTGATTTGAGAATTATGGAAGTATTAGTTTTAGGTTTGTGTTTCTGCTGGTGTTGGGATTCCGGACGGGAGTGTCCGATGATTCTGAGGTCTGTTGAGTTATGTATGTATTTACGCCTTTGCGGAATTTTTGGGTTAGATAAAGGCAGCCGTTATGCTGCCGAATTTTCGATAAGATTTGGGATAAAAGTGTAATTTTGGAAATTGGATGCATTGGTTATGTTTTAAATGTGTTTGAGTAAGAGAAGAAATGAATAAGGAATGAGAATAAGAAAAGAAAAAAAAATCATAACGGATTTTGGAACGTCTTAGAATTCCCAACGCGATTCTGTTTCCTGTTCTTTGCTTATTCACGGATGTCGGAAAGTGTTTCAGTTTACATTGATTTGTTTGCTTGCTTAGTTTTCTATCCGAATTCGATTTGCATTCGATTCGATCCCGCTTTCGCTTATTCGTTCCTCTTTGTGATTCGTATTCGATTATTTCGCTTCGCTATATTCGATTGAATCTGTTCGTTTGATCCGCTTGCATTTGCTTCCGCTTCGCTACTTTCGGATTTGTTCGCTTCCGCATTTTTTTTTCCGATTCGATATTTCGAGACGGATTGGCCAGTTCTATTCGATTCGGCTTCCGCTATTTGTTTCCTTTTCCTTCGTTTCCGTTTGCTTCGGTTTCCGTTATGTATACGTAGTTGGGTTCCGAATACGGGATCCAACATTTATGGTATCAGAGCATAAAGTGAAAGTGTCAAGTTGGTTCGGTTGGGATCCGATTCCCGGATCGGGTCCCAACAAATACACGCATTCAGCATAGCTAGTTCAACTCACAAATATGTCACAAAGTATGCTTCATAATGAATAATTCGCATATACAATGCATATCACAATGGCTCGAGGGTTCCATGGAAACAAAAGGGAGAAACCAAAGTTTACACCCTGAACGAAATGATTCCATTCGGATTTCATAGGCCACAAGCGGGCAGCCGGGAGAAGGCTCTTATCGACGTGCACGTGATGAACGAAATGGTTCCACTCTCGCCCAAACAAAAGCACATAATTATGCTCATAATCATTTTATCATATGGTATGCTTTCATACTTTGCCTTTAGTCAAAATGCCATGACCGAAGTCGAGGCATAACATGCTCAGAATCAAAAGTTCATGCTATCCATTCTCATAATTTTTTCAAAGTATAAGATATCAAAATCATTTAAATCATCATGTTTAAACATATAACATATATTCATACATAGGCAAGAAATTGCCTAGTGACACAATAACTATAAGTACATTACCCACCTAATATCGCTTGAGTATCCGACTCACTGGTGTCCTTCCTCTTACGATGGAATCGGGTCAGCTTGGTGTCCTAAAACAAACCAAGTTTCCATTCAATCAATATCCACAGAAAATATTCAAAGCTTGGAAATCTAAAATAAAGCTCTAAAAGTCTATATTCGACCTCCTCCAAAAATTCCAAACCCTTCGAGGCAAATTTCGAACGTCCCTTCTGCATACAACTTGTAGCCCTTGATCTCTAGTTCACAACGAGTCCAAAATCACCTCAATTGGACATCTACAACCCAAGAAATACTCAAAATACCAAAAATCATCTTTGCTGACAACAGGGGTTCGCCGCGGCGAAGCCTCGCTCGTCGCGGCGAACACCTCCTCGCACGTCGCGGGGAAAACCTCTTCGCTTGTCGCGACGTTGCCCCTTTTCGCACGTCGCGGCGAATTTAGTTATTACATGTCGCGACGAACTCCACATCGCGGCGTGTTCATACGCACGTCGCGACGTGCGGGTCTGGAGAATGACTCCGAAACCTGATTTTCAGCATTTTCCAACTCAATCCTTTCCCAAACTCAAATGCAACACACCTAAGTCTTAGATCATGTCTTATACTACATTCTAACCCAACAGCAACTCAAAATCAGTCATAAACACCTCAACCCACGAAATCTAACCATTTTTGCCCTAAAACCCTAAAACCACCGATTCTACTTCATTCAACTCAAATCCAACGTTAAATCTTACCGAAATAAGATTACAAGAAGTTAACTTACCTGGAAATTGATTCAAACGGTCGGAAAATCTCTTGGATCGCAAATCCTATTCTCTTCTCTTCTCCCTCTCCCACGACTCTTCTTCTTCTTCTTTTCTCTTCTTTCCTTTCTTTCTTCTATTTTCTTCTTCCTTTCTAATTCTTTCCTTTAAGCCTAAGTCAAAGACCATTATGCCCTTCCTAACAAAGCTTTAACCTATCCAACTTAAGCAATCTTCCTAAAATGCCCTCACACATATTCTCCTTTTTAATTCTCACTTAACCACAATTAAACCTTAATTATCCAATAATCCTCTTAATTTAATCAATCTAAGACATAAACATATAAGTAACACAATTCATGCTTAATGACATCATAAAAAAATTCGGGGTCCAACACAACAGATCGGAGTTTTACATCTCCTCCCATACAAAGCCTCATATGGAGCCATCTGAATACTCGAATGGTACGAATTATTGTAAGCAAATTCAACCAATGGCAAATGCTCATCCCAAGCTCCTTGAAAATCCATCACACATGCCCTAAGCATTCCCTCAAGAGTCCGAATGGTCCTCTCAGATTGACCATCCGTTTGAGGGTGAAAAGTCGTACTAAAATTCAACTTAGTACCCAAAGCTTCCTGCAAACTACCCCAAAACTTCGAAATAAACCGAGGGTCCCTATTAGACACAATCAAATCCGGGATCCCATGCAATCTCACTACCTCATCAATATACTTCTTTGCTAGCACATGCAAAGAATCAGTCTGCTTAATTGCCAAAAAGTGAGCTGACTTGGTCAACCGATCCACAATAACCCAAATGGCATCGTGCTTCTTACTGGTCTTAGGCAAACTGTTGGACCCCACCCCCCACACCTGGGCTAATATTTCCCACCCAGCGTGTGTTTGCGGGTTATACCACGGCGGGTGTTTGCGGGTTATACCGCGGCATCCAACTTAATCAGTACTGTCCTCTTTGGTCAAGGGTGAGGCCACGACTCGAACCCTTGACCTCAAGGTTTTATAGCTTCCACATGCTCGCCTCTTACCATTTGGCTAAGTTAGCCAAATGGTAAGAAAGCAAATCAACAGTCAGTGTTGAGTGTCACCAGAACGTCTTGAAGAGTGAATCTTGTTCTTGCACTCTTACTGAGATGAAATATTAGCCAGTGTGGGGTGGGGTCCACATTAAAGGCGCCTTTTAATGTTGGACCCCACCCCCACACTGGCTAATATTTCCCACCCAGCTGTGTGTTTGCGGGTTATACCACGGCGGGTGTTTTGGGTTATACCGCTGCATCCAACTTAATCAAGATCGTCCTCTTTGGTCAAGTGGTGAGGCCACGACTCAACCTCGACCTCAAGGTTTTATAGCTTCCACATGCTCGCCTCTTACCATTTGTTACCTCGCCAGGCGAGGCGTCGCTCTGGCGAGGTCAGAGGCTCGCGAGGGCGAGCCTCGCCATGAGGCGGCCGCGCAGCACCTACTGCACGCGCGCCCGACGCCGTTTTGGGTGTTTCTTTTATTTTCTTTTCCTTTTCTTTCCAATTTTCCTCTCTATCACTCTTTTGCTTATAAAGTCCCTTTTGACCTCCGATTTGCACGATTTTCAATCATAAGTTTGAAAAAAAAATAGACTTTTTAGTAAAATGAGAGTTTCGGTTTTAGTGGAAAATTATGGATAAGATTATGTGACTTTGGATATAAACTTTTGGGCGATTTCGTGATCTATAAAGATCGGATTGAGGCGATTTCGATTCTCGTGTAATCAAGAGGTATGAAATTTTATTTTAGCCGAGAATTTAGATTTGTTATGGGCCCTAGTGATTAATTTTTTTATCGACTAAAATTAGAGCAATATTAGTAAAGTTTGTTCGGATGACGTTAAATTCAGTTCAATTTGAGGTTTCTTTCGTGGTGAGGAATCCCTCCCTTGTGAGATGCGCGTCCAGATGTCACATAGGACGTCGGGCACGCGACTCACCGGGGAGGGGTTCCAACACAAACCCTTCAGAAAATCCATGGTCACCCTCTGCCACTTCCATTCCGGAATAGGTAACGGCCTCAACTTGCCTGAAGGTGCCTGGTGTTCAGCTTTGACTTGCTGACACACTAGATACTTACTCACAAAATCTGCTACATCTCTCTTCATGTCTTTCCACCAAAAATGCTCTCTCAAATCCCTGTACATCCTGGTGCTACCTGGATGCATGGCGTAAGGCGCATTGTGTGCCTCATCCATAATCTCAGCCTTAACCTCCTGCACATCTGGGATACACAACCTGTTCCCCACTGTCATAAGCCCATCATCTCTCACTACTACTTCAGAAATCCTACCATTCTGAATTTCATCTCTGAGCTTGCTCAAATTTGCATCTTGAACCTGCAACTCTCTAACTTTCTCCCTGAGTATTGGTCTCTCTCGGAAGTTAGCTAGAAGGCAATCTGGCTCCTGCTGCTTCAAGCTTATCTTAAGCTTGGCCATCTCTTCCAATAAAGGAAGATAAACTGTCCGAACATAAGCAATCGAAGACTTCCTACTCAAAGCATCCGCCACTACATTGGCCTTGCTTGGGTGATACTCAATCAGAAAGTCATAATCCTTGAGCAACTCGATCCACCTTCTCTGCCTCAAATCCAATTCCTTCTGGCTCAACAAGTACTTGAGACTCTTATGATCGATAAAGATCCTCGTCTGAACTCCATACAGATAATGCCTCCAAATCTTCAAAGCAAAGATCACCGCTGCCAACTCCAAATCATGCGTCGGATAGTTCAACTCATATGGCTTCAACTGCCTCGAAGCATAAGCAATCACCCTGTCTCCCTGCATCAAAACACAACCAAGACCCTTCCTCGAAGCATCACAGTACATGGTATAACCCTCATCACCCGATGGCAAAATTAGAATCGGAGCACTCGTCAATCTACACTTGAGCTCCTCAAAACTCTTATGGCATTCATCACTCCATATAAACTTCTGATTCTTCCTTAACAACTTAGTCATCGGAGCGGCTATCATGGAGAATCCCTCCACAAACCTCCTGTAATAACCTACCAAACCTAGGAAACTTCTCACCTCTGCTACACTCTTCGGTGCTTCCCAATTCACCACAGCTTCTATCTTCTTTGGATCCACATGCACTCCTTGCTCTGAGATCACATGTCCAAGAAATGCAACTTCCCTTAGCCAAAATTCGTATTTATCGAATTTGGCATACAACTTGTTTCTCCTCAAAGTCCCCAAAGCAATCCTCAAGTGCTCTTCATGTTGCTCATCACTCTTGGAATAGACCAATATATCATCGATAAAGACAATGATAAATTGGTCCAAGAATGGCTTAAATATCTGATTCATCAAATCCATAAATGTTGTAGGAGCATTTGTCAATCCAAAGGGCATAACCAAAAACTCAAAATGCCCATACCGAGTTCTGAAAGCAGACTTTGGCGCATCCGACTCCTTTATCCTCAACTGATGATAACCTGATCTCAAGTCTATCTTAGAAAAGACTTTCGCCCCTTACAATTGGTCAAACAGATCATCAATGCGAGGAAGCGAATATCGGTTCTTCACCGTGACCTGATTAAGCTTCCGGTAGTCTACACACATCCTCAGCGACCCATCTTTCTTTTTCACAAAAAGAACTGGAGTTCCCCAAGGTGATGAGCTCGATCTAATATACACTTTTTCCAACAACTCCTCCAACTGCTCCTTAAGCTCTTTCAATTCTGCCGGAGCCATCCGATAAGGCGGAATTGGAATCGGTGCCACACCTGAAAGAAGCTCAATGGGAAACTCAATTTTCCTAACTGACGATAATCCTGGAAATTCCTCGGGAAAGACATCCGATAATTTCCTGACTACTGGAATATCCTCAAGCTTCCCTCTATCTGCCCTGGTATCTACCACATAGGCCAAAAATGCCTCACATCCTTTTCTCATTATCTTTTCTGCTATCAAAGCTGAAACAATTCTGGGCGGACTTGCTTTTCTGTCCCCAAAAAACACCACTCTCTTGCTGTCATCCAATTCAAATTCTACTGTCTTCCGTTTACAATCCAAACGGGCATTGTACCTCACTAACGTGTCCATACCCAAAATCACATCTAATCCTCCCATCTTCAGTGGCATCAAATCCACCACAAAAAGTTCCCCACCAATACATAGCTCACAGTCTCTAAATACTTGATTAATAATAATATACTGACCGATTGGAGTACTCACCATCAGCGGAGTATCCAAAGAGCTCAAATTCTTATCACACACAGGTCTACTCGAAGAAACAAACGAATGAGTAGAACCCGGATCAATCAAAGCAAGCACATCATCAGAAAATAACTTAACCATACCAAAGGACAACATCCGAGCGGTCTCAAAGATCCTCCCGAAGTTATCGCGAACACCTAGCCGGTGCTTGCCCTCGGTCTCCCGAATGCTCACTCTCTTGTCGCATCGAATCGCCCACTTGCCGCAGATCCTTTGACCCACGATCTCGCTTCTCCTAGAAGCATGCATCTTAGCCCTCTCTTCTAGACGGCTTAGGACACTCTCTAACCAAGTGTCCTTTCTGTCTACAATTGAAGCATGCTCCTGATAATCTGTAACATTCGCCTCCATGAAAACTGCCACAATGCTCACACTTAGGGACGGATGACCTGTCCCCATCTCCCTTTCTGTTGCCTCCTGCCGTAGAGGCTTGATGAGAATAAGCAGGAGTCCTCATCTGTCTAGGCCTACTTGCACCAATGCTCCTCTCCTCTGACTGAATAGGGAAGCTCCTACCACTCCTGTTAGGCATAGGGGTACTAGTACTACCTCCCTTCTTGAACTGCTCTCTTCATTTTCTCTTCTTGTTCACCGCACTCTTGATATTCTCAATGTTCTCAACCCTCAAAGCTGCTTCAATCAACTGCTGAAAATCACAGAAGTTCTGCACTATCACTTTCTCTCTGATGGCCAAATACAGTCTTGACTCAAACTGGCGACATCTAGCAACCTCACTCAGCATCAGATCCGAAGCATACCTCACCAACTGGGTGAACCGACGCTCATACTCACTAACCGTCATCTCCCTCTGAGTAAGATTGAGGAACTCCCTCTGCTTCTGCTGAATGTATACCTCAAACAGATATTTCTTCCTGAAAGCAACAAGGAAGTCCTACCATGCCAACCCTACTGGTCTCATCTGACTCCCTGACACAGTCTCCCACCAATGCAGAGCATCTCCCTGAAGCAAACTGGCAGCATAAATGACTCTCTCGTCGTCCTCACACTCCATCTGATCTAAGACTCTCTTAGTCTTTCTCAACCAAGTCTCAGCTTCCTCAGGATCAGTGGTCCAGTAGAAATCCACTGCTCCATACTTCCTCAATCTGTCAAACCGTCTGCCCTTTTTAGCTGGGGTTGAAGCAGAGGGCTGTGGCATTTGACCTATAGCCTGAACAAACGCCTGAAACAACCTCGGATCTAGAGGAGGCACTTGCTCCTGCGAAATCGGAGACTCCTGTGTCTGCGATGGCATAGGCTCACTACCTAGCCCTATAAAAGCCTCAACATTTCTTAGGGCTACTGACTCATCAGTCCTTTCCTCTCTAATCGAAGAGTCAGGTGCAACCGATCCTTGCAGAATTCCTCGTGTCCTTCTACGAGGTGGCATCGTACTCCTTCAAATCCCAAACACTAAGGATTAGCTACATGGCAATCTAAATTCCTACATGTATGCATGATATGCATGTCACTTAACGAAATCAATCAATGCAACAATTAAGCATATATCACACAATTCATCCTATATGCATTCTAAGCCGAGGACACTAAACCTAGGCGCTTTGATACCAAACATGTTGGGCCTGGGTCCCGGATCCCTATTCCTGAGGTGGCCCCTCAGGCTGCGCCAGTGACGAGCTCCCTAACATAACGGACCGATCCCAACATCCATACATAATTCACAAACACACATGCAATTTCGCACACATTATAACATTCATAAAACTACGAATTAAACACCCCATAAATCAAGGAGCTTCATTCCATTACAATCCGAAGGAAATTCAAACAAGCATTCTCAAAATAGCATAATACAAAATAAAGTTTAAATCCAAAATACATGAGTATGCTCCATGATGATATGCTTGGCGAGCTAACCAAAATACTAACTTAATACAAAGCTCCTAACTAGCTTGAAGTTTTTGATGCCTTGCAAGATCAACGATCGCCTCGTTCTGCAACTGAGGAGGGAAAGTAATGGGTTGAGCTACATAGCTCAGTGGCTAATATAGTTATAGCCATCGGCATTCTAGCACACACATGCTAACCAAACAATTTACGCATTCAGTAATATTGAATTCAACTCACAAAACATGTCACAAGTATGTTTCATAGAGAACAAATCAAATATGCAATACATATCATATGGCGCGAGGGTTCCATGGAAACAAAAGGAAGAAACCGAAGTTTACATCCTGAACAAAATGAGTCCCTTCGGAGCTCATAAGCCACAAGAGGGCAGCCGGGAGAAGGTTCTTGTCAACGTGCACGTGACGAACAAAATGGTTCCACTCTCGCCCAAACAAAAGCACATAATCATGCTCAAAATCATTTTATCCGATGAGATGCTTTCAAGCTTTCATTTATTCAAAATGTCATGACCGAAGTCGAGTCATAACATGCTCAAAATCAAAATTCATTTCTATCAGTTCTCATGCTACCTCAAATCTTATCGCAAATCATGTTAAACAATTAATCACATATTCAATCAAAAAGTCTTGCACTTCTTCATACATAACACATAACATATATTCACACATAGGCAAGAATTTGCCTAATCACACAATAACTATAAGTACATTACCCACCTAATATCACTTGAGAATCCAAGCTCACTGTTGTCCTTCCTCTTGCGATTGAATCAGGTCAGCTTGGTGTCCTATATCAAACCAAGTTCCCAATCAAGCAATATTCAAAGAAGTATTCAAAAAGCTCGAAAAGTAAAAGCATTAGCGTTAAAAGTCTACATTCAACTGCCATCTAAATTCCCGAATCTTAAGAGGCTAATTCCCAACTTCCCTTCTTCATACAACTGGTAGTCCTTTCTTTCTAGATCACAACGAATCTGAAATCACCTTAATTGGACATCTACAGCCCAAGATATGCCCAAAAGACTAAAATTTCTATTCATTGAAGCAGGGCTCGCCGCAATAAGCTCCGCCGTCATCAAGCGAACGCCTACGCTCGCCATGGAGAGCATATAAGTGTCTTGGCCAAGGCACCATCCCTCTCGACGTCATGGCGTGTTCCTCACGCTCGTCGTGACGTTGTCCTTCCCACACGTCGCGACGTGCGGGCCTGGAGAATGACTCCGAACTCGATTTTTCAACATTTTTTCCACTCCAATCCTTCCCCAAACACAAAAGCAACACACCTAAACCTTGATTCAAGCCTTAGAAATCATTTCTAACCCATTTACAACTGAAAACAAACACAAAATCATCAACCTAAGGAAATCTATCCATTTTTCCCCTAATTTTTCCGAAAAACCCTAAACCACCAATTCTAACTCATTCAACCTATCTTTCGGTTTAATCCAACCACAATACCATAGAATGAACTCAAACTTACCAGGAAATGACTTTGAATCAGTCAAAAATTACAAGGATCACAAAACTCTCTTTTTCTTCTCCTTCTTCCTTGCCCACGATTCTCCTTTCCCTCTTCTTCTCTTCTCTTTCCTCTAAGTCTTTCTCTTCTAATTCTTTCACTTATATCTAAAGGAGATGGGTAAAGACCATTTTACCCCTCCTTCAAATCCTTAAATTAATCCAACCTAAACAATCTTCCCAAAATACCCTCATACACTCTTACCCTTAAATTCCTATTTAAACCACATTAAACTCAAATAATCTCAATTATCCACTAACACTCTCAATTTCATCAAACTAAGGCATAATCACATAATTAACACAATTCAGGCTTATTGACATCCAAAAAAAATTCGGGGTCCAACATCCTCAATCCTGATGTAGTGACTCGGTTTCTTGCTCATCACCTGTAGAGGGGAAATGGGGGTGAGCTCGACGGCTCCTTGGATAATAACTTAATAAACGAGAAATAAGCAAAAACATTATTAATCCATTTACTTTCAAAATTAATATCACATTGATAAAACATTTTTAATTTATCAAATCTCTTTATAAAATTCATCACATCAAACAAGTTACAAATCAACCTATCAGATAATCACAGAAAAGTGGTTCGGGTGGATCCGAAACGAAATGTACTACACATTCTCGCGAAGCAGTCATGTGTAGCTGTGAACTTATGGGAGTCCGTGAGGAGTTCCAATGCCACTAACGGGTAGGCGGGAGAAGCCTATGGTTAGACAGGTACACCTGACTCTTATGGGACCACCACAAGCCCAACGAAAGCATGCATATCATATAATTCACATAATTCAATACACATTAGCCATAAATGACCCTTACAAAAATTTACTTTCACTTGATTTTCACATAAGCCTCGAAATCACATATCCGAAACTTTTTCACTTAACAAATCATTTTACAATCATGTCCAACATAAACTTACATACAAAAGACGCCTCATACAAGTTAGAATCATTACAAAGAGTAATTAACATAAAACTCTTAACTCATTGGAAACCATAATTAGCATTTTTTTATAAAAACTTTAATAAGCCTATTTACTCAATTATTAAGAAATCACCCACCTTAATTCCTTAGCTTTGAGATTGGTCAATTGGCCTTGCCTCTTCCTCTAATTGCCTCACTTCACCTTCATCAAACACAATAATCCCAATTTAACATAGGATACTAAAATTAGAAATTCTAAGGAGAGGAAATCAAGAATTTCAACCTACATAACCTTACCCATGCCTTTCCTAAACTATTTAAACCAAAACCAATCAAGAATCTCCAAAAAATTTCGAAATACCCTTACCTATATGAAACCCACGAATTTCTTCTTTTGCCTCCAATGAAGGATTAAACTCTTCCTCTTCCTCTTTCTTCTTAAAGAAACTCTTAAACTCTCCTTTCTAAAGCAAGAAAATCACAAAGCCCCAATCCTCTTCTTCTTCTTCTCCTTATCTCTTGGCTGAAAGTCACTCTTTCTTTTCTTTCCCTTTGTGTGTTTCGTAAGCTTTCAATCTTAAGGGACTTAACAATTTACTTCTTAACTTAAAACCTACACTAAAACTATGTAGTTTTAATAAGTCCCCTCTTTTCCTTGCAATTTTTTGTGGCTTTCTTCATTTCCTACGGCAACTCATCAATTTTATTCTTTCCTTCTTCATTTAACTTAAGCTAAAAAGACAAATTAAGCCCTCCTTATTAGCCTTTAACCTTAAAAACATAAGTAAACTTCCTAAATTGTCCTTACACCATCTTATGCCTTTAAATTCTAACAACTTACCAACATTCTAATTTTAAATAAATCCCTTCAATTAATGTCTATTAACTAAGCACTAAAAATCCCCAAATTATTTTCAAAAGGGAAATTATGCAACTAAACCTCAAAAATAATTTACACATGCAACAGAGAAATCGGGACCCAACATTAAACACAAGTTGTAAAGTTTTTTTAAATCTTTTTCTTAATATATTGGTTGACCAATATCTTAGTATGGTTGACCAGTGTAATAAAAAACTTTGTTTTCTACCTTTCCAAATAAGTTTCTTTGGTTAGTGACTTTTTTGGTCTACCGATATCCTTCAATAACTGACTAATATCACTCATAAGTCAACTAGTATAATCGAGTTTTAAAACTAAACTAATTTTTTCACCACATCACCACTATTCACCCTTTCTTCTCTCTAAAGACCAATAATGGTTGACCAATTGAGTCATGTGGTCAACCAGTCCTCTTATTTTTAATATCTCCTTCGCCTTCTTTAATCCTCCAATACCTCAAATAATTTATTCTTTTCCTTAAGAACATCATCACTCATTAGATTTCATTAGATTAAAAATTTTGTCATCCTTGAATTTCATATTTGGGATTTTCAAAATTTTTCTTAATTAAGAATTATTTTTTCACATTGATGTTGTCATAGTTAAATTGTAAATAGAGTTAAGTTTGTGTTTCCTTTCAATTATATCGATACATATTTAATTTTGTTTGGTCATATTAAATTTTAAGGAGTGATGAAATTTAAGGGTAGTGATTGTTTTGTATTTTTGTATTTCTTTCACTTTATATGATATGCTTGAGTAAATTATATTATCTCTATGTATGACTCTCTTTGATTTTCTATGATTTTGAATATCTCTTTTGTTCTTGATATTGGATTATTCTCTTCATATTTAATTATGTTTTATGCATGAATGAAGTGAAAGCTAACCACTATCTTGATATTTATTTGTATGCTTAATTTTATTATCATTGTTCTCTAATATGACCATTATTTTGTAATTACCAAAAAGGGACATTTTTCAACCAAGGATGTTCCAATCAATTTTTGATGATAAAAAACATAATTACTAATTATATGTTTACTATTTTGATGAAAAGAAATATTAGAACAAAATGAAGTTATAGAATTAAGAAGATAATGTATGAAGTTAGTAAAGAGAAGTTAAAATTTGTAATCGATGGAAAGAAGATCAAAAAAAAAAAATCAAGGTTCATCAAGGACATTCCACAAAAGTATTACTATTTTTGATCTCACATTGTTAATTTGATGATTCAAAAGGCTCACCATACATAATCATTCCATCTTACTTCCTTACATGAGCTTACATTCATCAAGAGACATTGAAACTTTTGATTTTAATATAAAAGTCTTTTAATCTTTCAAATAATCTTTAGGGACATTTTAAGAAGTATTTTAATTATAGTTGGATTAATAAATTGGTTTTAAGCATTTAAAATTATTAAAATCATGTTTTTATGGTAGATAGTTGACTTATATAGGTTAGTTGTCTACCAATATAGGCTAAAGTTGTTATCTTTAAAGTATTGAGAGTTTGTTGTAACATTCGTAAATGTACTTGGTGACCAATTTGTCATATTGGTGAACAAGTAAATCAACCAATGTTACAGTATCTGTTTTATCAGTTAACAATATCCTGTACTAGTCATCCAGCACTTTATACAATCATTGCTATAACTAGTTCTTGGCTCCAACAACTAGAAGTCCTAAAACACTATAAATATATGTTTTCTTATTGGTTTTAGTATAAACAAGGTTTAGATATTGCATACATACATTTCAAATAGTTTTTCAATCATTTTAGCATTATTGTGTGAATGAGTCATTTTGGAGTTATCAAGTAACAAAGTGAGATATTTTGAATTATAATATTTGATTAGGGCAATATATTATTATATTTAGGGGTGGTACAAGTGAAATTGAGATTCCTCTTCACCTTGGAAGAAGATTGTAAAAAGAGTTTCTCTTTACAAAAAGAGATTGTACAAAGGTTATTCTTTGACTAGCAAGAAGAATTATAATGGAATTCGAATAAAAGTCTTAAGAGTAGACGTAAGCAGGAGTTATTTCCTGAGCCACTATAAATTAGTTTACATTCTCTCTTCCTTATCCTGTTAAAATTACAGTTCAATCCTTTAATTAATTTATATTTGAAGTGAATCACACGTTAATACAGCACTTAAAAACACAATAGAATGCAAAAGAAGGGGGGGTTAAATTGTGTATTCCCCTTTTTGAATATCTTTTAGAATTACTTGTTAGAATTAAGATTCTTTACAGAATTCTTATTAATCCTGATTGATCAAACTTTTCAATGCTAAGTATATGAATAGTAAATAAAGATCAACTTTGAAACTAAAAGTGAGATAGAGAGTGAGAGTAGTAGACACGCAGATTTATCTGGTTCACCCTAAATTGCTGGCTACGCCCGATCCTCGAGTTTCTTCCGAGATTTCACTATCTCTTCAAACGTTCAAGATTCTTTCACGAGCCTCTTCAGTCTCTACAACCAAGATTCTTTCACACTTAGCCTCTCGCAGCTATCTGTACAACTTTTCTTTTAGAAAATATTTGAACACTCTATTATGTAGGATAGCGTTCAAACTAATTCGCACTTAATTGCTTTTTGCTTTGTGTAATTTTTCTCAAAACAAGAAGCTCTTCTTTTTCGACTTCGACTTGTATTTATAGCCTTCGCCTTTAATCGCTTCTTGATTCTTGAATCTTGAATTTTAAAGAAACGATTAATCGGTTGAGTTTCAGAATTAACTCGAATCGACTCTTGCTCTTCTTTTTTCTGCGTCTGCGTCTGCGTCTTCTATTGTCTTGTGTCATCTGCGTCAGTGTTGACTTTTTACTTTGACAATCTTCGCTCGTGTTTTGATTTGTCGTAATAAATGCTCAGATTCGACTTTTTCAACTTAGTCTCGTGTCAACTTCGCTCAGATACGCCATCTTAAATCGCATCTCAATTCGCTCAGATATCGTCTGCATGATCGCTTTTGTTTTTCTTGTATTTGATCTCACTATGTTTGTTATACATCAAAATCATTTTATGTAAAGTCATTTTGACTTAACAATCTCCCCTTTTAAATATAACAAATTACATATAAGAAAAGAAAACAAAACAAAACAACAACAAAAAATCGATGTTGCAAAACTTATCTTCTTCTGTCTTTCGTCTGTTGTGGTCACACCTTCTTCATCCGAACATCCTCTCCTCTTCGATTATTTTCTTCTTTTCCCGCTCTCCCCTATTTGTTATAATAAAAATGATTATCGATTCGGTTCTTAGCGCTCTCGCTATCATCTTCTTTAGATCATTCACCGTCTCCTTCATGTCATTGAGTTCACCACGTAATCTACTGACTTCATCTGACGAAGAGGCTTGATCTGCTTCTGCTGATGGAGGAGCGAAAGGAATTGTAGTAGTATAGGCATCAGAGGATGGAGTGTAGTCTTCATTAATCTCAAAAGTCGGTGGACGAATGAATGTTGCAGCTTTAGGAAGATTTAGATCAAAAGGAACTGGCAGCATCAACAACTGTCTTCCTTGTAGGGATAGGGCATGTTCTTCGATAGACAGTGTATTAGACAAAGGGCTAATACGAAGAATTGTCTGAACAAGGAACTCAGTAAATGTTCCTGTTTTTATACTTCCCCCTACTGGACAGTCTTCCGCACGATTTGTATGGCTGCATTCGCTTGATCTGGGTCTTGTGCAGGAATGCATGCTTCATCAATTTTCGCACTTCTTCGCAATCGATCATGCGGATGATCATCATCAACATTATCTTCGTGAAATAATTTTGACTTTCCTTTGTAAAATCTTTTGGACACCTTGGTTGAATATCCGAACAACCTTTATCTCGTGTTCTCGTGATTGGGAACATAGTACACGGCAAGGTGGACGTCTTGAGGATATGGCAAATGATCAAGAAGCCTCAAGGTATCGTAAAAAGACTTCTCTTTTTCATTTAGTAACTACCACGTGATACCATTAATCAACATAGGTTGCACTAGTGCTACTATTTTCTTCATTGGTTCAACACCGATTATAATAGCATTGCTCAGATTGGTAATAACTTCTACCAATTTGATTTCCAGCCTATATTTCCTCAAGAACTTCTGGTAGTTATATACCTTCAGACTTGGTTCATCATCAGCCAACTCTGGTACTGCAGTTGCATCTGGTTGTGTTCCCTTAGAAGTCTCCTAAACCGACCATTCTTCTGCTGGTTCCTCCTTTATAATGCCAGGTGTCTCATGAATCGTGCTTTCATCCACTGGTTCTTCTTGTTGAGCACTAGGAATTTCTTGAATCGCATAATGCTCGGCTTCGTTTCAACTTGAACGAAGACGTTATCTCTTTTGTAGACTAACGTCCTCAGCAGTTGAGATGCTCTTCTTTTGACTAACCTTCTTAGTCTTTTTCTCTGCTTCAGTTATTTTTGCTGATTCCTTCACAAGAAATTTTCCTTTAACAGATGTTGCTTTTCTCTTCCTCTCAGTCTCTTTAGATCTTCTGGCCGTATCCTCTTCCAGAATAGAGACTAAGGATCTTGTGGCTTTGGCTGCACAAGATTTAGAAGTTTCTTCTCGCCTTTGTTCTCTGACAATCTTCTCTTCCTGTTGCCTCAGAGTTCTGATTCTTGGAGATCTCTTGGCTTTCTTCACAACTTCGCTCAAGAGACTTTCTCCTTGTCTCTTTGACGCACTTTGCTTTGCCCTCTGAGATTGACTTTCGTGATAAGAGGACTCGTCATTTTCATGAGAGCTCTCCTAGCACTCTCCTTAATTCTAAGAAGATGGCGATTTGATACTTACAGCGATTGAGAACTTGAGACAGAGTCTTCTTCAATATACGCCCCTCGGTTCTTGGTTTCTTTGAAGAACCGCGTGATCTTTGTCTCATGTATTCGACCCATTCGCGAATAGTATGAGCATCAATCTTGCTCTGCCTTTCGAACAGTTCGTCTTATACCCAAAAGTGCGCATTTAATAATGGATTCCATAAAGATCCTCGTCAAAATCATACCATAAGGATAACTAGAAGTTTCCTTTAACCCCTTAACCATATAGTGAAAGATTAAGAAGGGTAGATCTATAGGATTTCGATTGAGAAGAAAGAACAGACATTGTTCATCTAAAGTAGTCACCAAATGCCTTGAACCAACTCTAGGAAGAATGCAATTGAACATGATTGCATGCAGAACCCTAGCCTTTGGAATCAGATTTGATGTCTTCCTTTCTCTTGAATCATTTGTGCCATAGAGCTGCCTCTTGACATCTTCTTCTTTCATTCCAACTGAGGACATCCATCCGCCTTGGTAGACAGCTTTTCACCAACGGATGGGCAATCGCCACTTTCCTTATCAAACTTTGTGACAATAATCGATATTCTATCCACAGAGGATACAATAGTGTCTTCTATCAGACGAGCGTTCTTCCAGAACTCATATACCTCATTTATATAGAAAGGTTCTTGTATTTGAAAGAAGTTCTTCCAGCCAGCTTTTATAATCTCAGGTTCTACATCCATGCCGTAACCCCTTAGTGACTCAAAGTTCACAAGTCTTCCATAAATCATTCTTTCGCTTCCATTGTATAGAGCGAAGATTATCTTCGGAAAGCTTTTAAGTGAGAAGATTTTGAGAGAATTGGTAAAGTAGAAATGAACCGTCAGGAGATGATGAAAAGACTGCTATAATATCATCTTTAGTCTACTTATAGGGTTATGGACTGATGGGTTCTCGAATCATTAAGAACCTCGAGTTTATCAGATATTTCCCTCCAAAAATCTTCCTTGTGAGAAAAGTTACCAGCTGTAACTCACTGTGTATAACGTCGTTAGTTTCTCACGTTATTTTAGCTTAACTGCTCATTTAGCATCACCATATTGAGATTGCGTCTTATCTTCTGAAAACGTTCTTCACTCGAATGGTTTAGTGAAGATGTCCGACCATTCAAGCTCTGTTTCAATGAACTTTAGAAGCACCACCTTTCTCTCGAACGTAGTCTCTCGTGAAATGATGTCGACTTCTATATGCTTTACTCGAATGTGAATTGGATTCTTTGACAGTTTATTGACTTTGGTGTTGTCGCAATAAATTGGAATCTCTCCTCCTTAATCGAATAGTCTTCAAGTCGATACTTGATCCACGGCGTCGTGAAGCAAAGCAACTCATGCGTATATGTATTACGCTTTAGTAGTTGATAGAGCAATTGAGCTTTGTCTCTTGCTTAACCAGAGACTAGATTTCCTCCAAGAAAGTGACATCCTCCACTTGTGCTCTTTCTTTCGATTCTATCTCGGCATAATCCGCATCACAAGATCCGATTAACCTAAAATCTTTACCTTTCTCAAACATTAAGCAAAGATCGGTAGTACTGCGAGATATCTCAAAATTCTTTTTAAAGAAGAAATGAGACTCTCTAGATCGGCTTGAAATCTTGCACACAAGCATACACCGAATGTAATATCAGTCTACTTGCTGTAAGATACAATAAAGAACCGATCATCCCTCTATATAGGGTTTGATCCACCTTCTTACCAAGCTCGTCTTTCGATAAAAGGTTTGAAGGATGCATCGGAGTTGCCATTTGCTTCACATTATTCATGTCAAACTTATTCAAAGAACTCTTTCACATACTTCTATTGATGAATGAAGATCTTCTCTTTGGTCTGCTTAACTTGCAACCCAAGAAAGAACTTTAATTCACCCATCATACTCATTTCAAATTCTCTTTTCATTAGTCTCTCAAACTTTAAACACAACTCTTTTGTAGTAGCACCAAAGATAATATCATCAACGTAGATCGGCACTAAGATAAAATCATTCGAAAACTCTTTCTAAAGAGCGCCTTATCAACTTGACCTCTGCTGAAACCATTTTCTATTAAGAAGGTACTCAGACGATCATACCAAGCTCTAGGGGCTTGCTTTAGGTCGTATAAGGCTTTGTGAAGTCTATAGACATAATCTGGATTTTTAACATCTTCAAAGCCAGGAGGTTGTTTCACATAGACTTCTTCGCCTATAAAGCCATTCGAAATGCACTCTTAACATCCATCTGAAACAACTTTATATCGTGATGATTGCATATGCCAACAAAATCCTTATAGCTTCAAGTCTCGCTACTGGAGCATATGTTTCTTTGTAGTCTATTCCTTCTTGCTGATTGTAACCTTGTGCTACTAATCTGGCCTTGTTACGACTCACTCTTCCTGATTCGTCTAATTTATTCTTGAAAACCCATCTTGTTCCTATAATGGATTTCTTAGGATGTTTTGGAACTAAGGACCAGACGTTATTCCTTGTGAATTGGTTCAACTCTTCTTGCATGGCTAACACCCAAGCTTCGTCTTGAAGAGCTTCCTCAACCTTCTTAGGTTCTACTTCAGAGATAAAAGCTACATTAGCTTCTTGTCTAAATCTGGACCTTGTCCTAACTCCTTCTGAGGTCTCACCGATAATTAACTCTTCTGGATGAGAACTTTTATACTTCCAATCTCGTCTTAGTTCTATAGTTTCTGGAATATCTTCAATCTTATTCTCATGAGTGTCTGACGAGGGAGTTTCTGAGGCATCATCTAGGTTCTTTGAAGGACCTTCAATCTCCATGTCATCTTCCTTATGGGTTTGAGAACTATCATCAAATTTGACATGGATCGTCTCTTCAACAGTCTTTGAAGTCAGGTTGTAAACTCGAAATGCCTTAGACGATAATGAGTAACCTAGAAATATTCCTAGATAGGTCTTTGAATCGAATTTATCCAACAGCTCTCTCGTATTCAGAATGGAACATTTGCACCCGAATGGATGAAAGTAGGATATGCTTGGTCTTCTTCCATTCCATAACTCGTAAGGAGTTTTCTTCAACATAGGTCGCAATAAGATCCTATTCGAATATAGCATGTCAGTATTCACGACTTCCTTGTAAATACTTAGGAAGATTCGTCTCACATAGCATAGTCCTTGCCATCTCTTGAATTGTCCTATTCTTTCTCTCAACAACTCCATTCTGTGTGGAGTTCTAGGGCCGAGAAGTTGTGGAAATTCCATTCTCCTCACGTAAAACTCTAAACTTCTCATTCTCAAATTCTCCGCCATGATCACTCCCGATACTAGCTATAGACATTCCTTTTCATTCGTAACTTTCTAGATAGAATTTAATATACTTAAAAGACCCATCTTTGTGTGATAAAACAATATCCAACAAAATCGAGTAAAATCATCAACAATGACAAGTCCATATTTCTTTCTCGCTAAGACTTAATGTCCTTGTAGGACCAAACAAATCCATATGTAATAGTTCTAAAGGTCTTGAAGAAGTTACAAAATTTTTAGAAGAAAGAGGTTTTAACTGCTTTTCTTTCAAACAATTTTCACAGAAAAATTCTTTGTCAAAACTTATTTTGGTAAACCTCTTACCAAATCATGTTTTACCAATTTTGAAATATGTTTCAAAGAGACATGACCTAGCTTTTATGCAGATTAGTCTTTCTTCTTCGAAGATAGAAAACATGAGATATTTTGACTTTGAAAATCTTCTAAGTTGATTTTGTAAGGTTTTTCTTCTCTTGGCAGAGAAAAGTATAGACCCATCTTTGTTTCTGACTTCACAAAGATTTTGATTGAATGTAACTATAAAATCATAATCACACAACTGACTCACACTAATCAAGTTATGCTTTAGACCATCAACAAGCAGTACATTATTTATGCATGCAAAGGAATCTTTACCTATTTTCCCGATTCCAATGATTTTGCCCTGCTGGTTGTCTCCGAAAGTTACTGATCCTCCCTTCTTATACTGAAGGTCTAGGAACATAGACCTTCTTCTCGTCATGTGTCGCGAGCATCCACTGTCTAAATACCAATGGTGCTTGCCGTATCTTCCAAGGAAGGATATCTGCAGGAGAAACTATTTTATTTCTTGGTACCCAAATTTTCTTGGGTCCTTTATGGTTAGTAGTATGCACATGATATGATCTTTGATGCATATTACTCGGATGTTGATTAAAATATGTTATCTTATTTCTTCCTTTTTGAGAGACAAATTTATTACGAGACTGAGTATTGTTTCCAGTAAACCCTAATCCAGTCTTATCACTAGGATGTCTACATTTTCCTAGCATATCATTCATTTTCTTTGTACTCTCTGTGAAAGTAACTAGATCAGCTGATAGATTCTTGATCCTCAGTTTGAGTTGATTAATCTCATCTGATCTGTCTATAAGTTTCCTTTTAACTCTAACTCCTTTTTAAGCAAATATTTTCTCTCTATTTTCTCAAGATTTCTAATATTCTTCAGATACTTTTCTTCAACAACTTGTCTTGTTTCGAATAGCATGAGAATCTTCTAATGATTCTGAATATGCATCATGCAAATTTTCGTAGTTGGATTTTACCTCCGCATCACTATCTTCCTCGGCCATTAGGCAAATGTTTGCATGTTTTGATGACTGGGGCTGATTCGATTCAGATGAATCTAGGTCCTCCCATGTTGCCATCATGCTTTTCTTGCCTTCTACTCTTCTTGGGTTTCTTCTTGAGAGTAGGGCATTCGGACTTGTAGTGTCCAGCTGATTGCACTCGTAACAAATGATAGAAGACTTTTCCGGCTTAGCTTCATCTTTTCCATTCTTTCGAATGTCCGTTACTTCGGGCTTCTTCTTCCACATCGTCTTATCTTTCGGAAATGAAAGATAATTCGTCAACTTCATCACTCGATTCGAATCGATTGGCTAGAGTTGTCATCCTTGATTCTTCAATTTTCAATTCTTTTGATGACTTCCTCCTTCTCGAGTCTTATGATTCTTTTGTCCACCTTGATCTTATTGACTTCTCTTGCTTGGGCTTATCTTGACGTTAAGTTCAACTTCATGAATCTTTAAGGATCCCAATAACTCATCTAGCTTTAATATGCTCAAGTCTTTGGCTTCTTGCACCGCCAGTAACTTTTGGTCTCCATCTCTTAGGAAGACTTCTTAGAATCTTGCGAACGTGATCTTGATTATTGTATGTCCTTCCAAGAGCTTTCAATCCATTGATAATTGTTTGAAATCTTCCAAACATTTGATCAATAGATTCTTCATCTTCCATCCTGAAAAGTTCATATTGATGTACAAGAATACTTATCTTGGATTCCTTAACTTGACTTGTGCCTTCATGAGCAATGGACAATGTGTCCCACATTTCTTTTGTTGTGTCGCAACCATGCACTTTCTCGTACTCGCTTCTACTTAGGGCACACGTTAAGAAAAATTTCGCCTTTGAATTGAGGTTGTATTCTTGCTTTCGATCGATCGTCCATCCGCTTCGTGGAATAGAACTACCTTCGTCATCTACGGTATATAGGTCCGTTCTCTATTACGTCCCAAAGGTCTACATTTGTAGATTCGATGAATAACCGCATCCTATCTTTCCAAAGAATGATAGTCTTCTCCATCGAATCTTTGGAGGTCTAGTGATCGAGGCTCCTTCAATGATGTATACATGTGACTCGCCATTATCTTTAATCCACACTTCGCCAAAGTGATTCTTGGATACCAAGCTCGATACCAATTGAAGTGAATCACACGTTAATCAAAGACTTAAAAACACAATAGAATGCACGAGAAGGGGGTTGAATTGTGTATTCCCTTTTGAATATCTTTTAGAATTACTTGTTAGAATTAAGATTCTTTCTGAATTCTTATTAATCTGATTGATCAAACTTTTCAATGCTAAGTATATGAATAGTAAATAAAGATCAACTTTGAAACTAAAAGTGAGATAGAGAGTGAGAGTAGTAGACACGCAGATTTATCCCTGGTTCACCCCAAACCGTGGGCTACGTCCGATCCTCGAGTTTCTTCCGAGATTTCACTATCTCTTCAAACGTTACTGAGATTCTTTCACGAGCCTCTTGGTCTCTACAACCAAGATTCTTTCACACTTAGCCTCTGCAGCTATCTGTACAACTTTTCTTTTCGAAAATATTTGAACACTCGCTCATGAAGGATAGCGTTCACTAATTCGCACTTAATCGCTTTTTCGCTTTGTGTAATTTTTCTCAAAACAAAGAAGCTCTTGATTTTCGACTTGACTTGTATTTATAGCCTTCATCTCTAACGCTTCTTGATTCTTGAATCTTGAATCTTAAAAAAGCAGTTAATCAGTTGAGTTCTATAACTAACTCGAATCGACTCTTGCGTCGCTTTTTTCTGCGTCTGCGTCTGCGTCTGCGTCTTCTATTGTCTTGTGTCATCTGCGTCATGTTGACTTTTTACTTTGACAATCTTAAATACGTGTTTTGATTTGTGCGTAAGCGTCAGATATCGACTTTTCAACTTAGTCTGTGTCAACTTCGCCTCAGATACGTCATCTTCGCCTCATCTCCGAATTAAATCAGATATCGTCCGTGATTATTTTGTTTTTCTTGTATTTGATCTCACTATGTTTGTTATACATCAAAATCATTTTTATGTAAAGTCATTTTGACTTAACAATATTAAGAAAATTTCTTACACTTATTCATATTGATTGTTATTAATTGAGTATATTAGCTAGAAAAATTATTAAATTTTGTAAACATCTAATTTACTCCCTTTTGGGTGCCAACAGGGACTAACAATAGCCTTATAAAATCCTAAAAACATAAAAAAAAAACCCTAAAACTAAAGTTCTAAACAAAAATAATAACAGAAAATAAAAAACCCTAACTAGTTAGAGGACGAATCTAACACTTGATTAGCCAATACCACCACCAAGTTTTTAAAAAGCTTTTAGTGTGTGAATCATACACGAGTTTGATGTTGATTAATAGTTGAACTTTGAAACAAATTTGCTTTTGGATCTTTAGTATGTATTATCTAGTAAAAGATAGATACTGATTTACTTTTGAGTACGATGCCAATTACATTCTATGATTGTGATTTTTTGCTTCCTTTTAATACTTGACTTGAAACTTTCATAAGCCATATAAAACCCTCTTTATGCTTCCCCTATATGTAAGCTTATATAGCTCGAGTCACTACTTGAGTCCTAATACTTAATGAAACTCATTGGCTTACTAATAGTTTACTAATTAGCACATTAACTAATTAAATATCTATCATATGCATAACCACCCATCCTATCCAAAATATGTAATGAGATAGGCTAGTAGATCCAAAACCTTATACTAATAGAAGCCCTATCGAAATGGAGTTTTAAAAACATATTTAAGCCACTGAATTGTAAACAAGATAAGATAGCCTAATTTTAATAAAACTTACCTAACTTTTAAAGTTTTTCATATTACGTTTTAAAAATTAAAAATTTATATTTGAAAATAAAACCTTAATTTCTCTTAGTGGATTCAAAAATTGCATGCATTGAGATTCAACATCTTACGTTAATGCATATAAAGCTCTTAAAGCAATAAAATAAATATTGTAAGGGTACAAGAATCATTAAATTAATTTTTACAAATTGAAAGGTCTCGAATCTTCCTTGATCTCGTTCTAATTGACTTGAGTCTCATATGAAGTTTCTTCATTCCTTTCTTGTTGCTTTAAAGCTCGCTTAATCTTTCTTGTTATTCTATGTCATGTCTTTTGCCTTAATTGATTCATATATTTGAATAATTTGATTTTCTTTCTTTTAATTACTAAAAATGGAATATTAGTAATAACAATATTTTATTTTCATCAAAATATCGATTAGTCTCCCTTAATTCAACATAAATGATACACAATACCCATGCATCAGTAATATAACAAATGCACCATTCCTTAATAGTATCATTCTTTCAAAGAATTGCCTTACTTGAAAGGAGAAATTGCATTTTTGCATCACTCTTATGTAAGTATTTCATTTATCTTCTTAAGCAATTGCACCACTCTTCGATAGTAGTTTTATCATTTAAAATGATCAATCACATTAGCATTTTAGATCAACTATATCACTTTTACCTAATATGCTACTCACAAAGAGAGAGAGAGAGAGAGAGAGAGAGAGAAAAAGGAAGAGATAAAGAATGAAAGGGACAAAAAAAAAGTAAAGAAAGAAATTAAAGAAAAAGAGACAAAAATGGAAACAAAGAGAAAAAGGGGTAGAAAAATTTTTAAAATGTTTTACACTCTTCTTTCCAATTAAAAAGATATTCCAAATGATATTAAGTTTATCAATAGCCTTGTCTATAAATTAAATTAATGTTAATGAACTCAAAATTAAATTTCTCCAAATATTATTTCACTTTAATTAATTTGAAAATCCATATTATAATATAATGATGTTGTGTAAGAGCTTTTTTAATGATATCCTCTTGTATTCATACAATAATATTTCATTTATATAACTGATAATTATAAAAATTCTTACTTACATGATAGTTGTTTATATATAAAGTGATAATTGTTAAAACTATTTAATAGAGATTGACGATAAAAGACTCCTTTAAAAATAATGTTGATTATTAAGGAATATTTGATAATTTTTAAAATTAAAAAATAGTAGCTAAAATAATTTCGACGTGTTTAACAAAAAGAAAAAGTATTATTATGGTTTCAGTTTTCAAAACTTATAAAATCATAAAATTATCTTTTTATTAATATAATATAAATAAATTATTTTAATATTTATAATTACTTTAAAATTAATTTAATCTTTATCTAATAAATATAATTTAAGTTTAAATATTTTAAAATGTTAAGTTTCAAATGAAAATAATTTCAATATTTAAAATATATTACATAAAAATATTATTTTATTCGTTCAAAAATGTAATAGATGTTTTACTAATATTAAAATAAATATTTTATTTTATTAAATTATCTTAACATTATTTAAAATTTAATTATTATTTATAGTAAAAATAAAAATATAAAAATATTAATAATTAAAATTTGTTTTATTTTTATTTTAAAAATAAAACAAAATTTAAAAACCACGTGCAATTGCCATTTATTGCTTCCCCTTACACGAAAAAAATGACAAATGACAGAGCCGCTTAAAAGAGTCGAATACAAGTTTTGTCATACAGCATTGCTACAGTGCTTGGACTTCGGCACATGGTTACTCTTATCTGTCAAGCCTTTGTGAATCTTTTCATGTTTCTTTGTTTTTTTTTTTCAGAAAGGTTCTTGGGTTTTCATATTGCCTGTAATAGTCTGTGATTTTGAGATTCCAGTTTTTTTACATTTCCAGCCATGGCGGTAGCTGCCTTCAAGTCCTCATCAAGGCGAGCTTCAAATCCAGCATCCGACAAGGAAAACAAAGATAATCCCACTTCACGAAGCAGAAGCATTGCCGGTAACAAACCTCCTCCTCGAAGATCACGTAGCGTAAGTGCTACCCCAAGATCCCACCTTGAGGCCTCCCCTTCGTCACGGACACAAACACCAACGTCAACACCATCTTCTTCATGGGATTTCTTGGTTAAAAGAGACAATCCTCTGTATTGGAGCAGCACCACGATCTCTCCGAGTGATAAAAACGATGAATTTGCATCAAATACTTCTAAATTGGATGAACCCACATCCAGAAGTGCTCCCTTAAAGCCAAAGTCCCCATCTTCCGATTGTAGGAGGGGCAGATCGGTTTCCAGAAAGAAAGATTTCGTGAAAAGCGACTCCAGAACTAGTAAGGTGGATGTTGGCCGGAGGGCTCGCTCGGTGTCCCGACTTCCGGTGGCCAGGAGCCATTTCGTGAATTCCGAGGTTTCCCCGTTTGCCTGTGAAATATACGACCTTTTGGTTGTTTTAATTTGTGGTAGACTGAGATAATAAATTTTTTGAGTATTTGTTATTGGTTTGTTGTTCTTACAATTGCAGACTGCCGTTGAAGATGTTAGTTTGTTGACTAAGTATAAGAATAGAAATGATTGGAGTACAGGTGCAACCTCAAATGTTGGGGCAAAGGGTACTTCTGTTAGAAGTGACTCTAGTGGATTTGATGAGACCAAAAGCATGCAGCCCCGATTAGTTGACTCTTCCTCAAATTTGGTATTACAATTTGTCGCCCTTATTAATAATGATACCATTGGAAATGAAGGACTTTCCTGGTAATAATATAATTATGTTTTTTATGTGTTTCTTTGTTAGCCTTCTTCGCCAACTCAGAGTCTGGAGGATATGGTTTTAGGAACTTCATTCTTAGAAGCTGAAGAAAGAACAATCAAAGCAGTTTATGAACAAATGAAGGTGAGCTCTGGAGGGTGTTACCGGATCCCTATGTGGAGTCTTATACTCATATGCCGTCATCCAATTCATAGATATTATATTTTATAAATGGTAATGAATAAATGATATTTGATGCTCATTTCCGATGAGAATAATTGTAAACTGTCAATAAAAAATTCCTACTGCTTTCTTCATTTCTTGTATTTCATTTTGCAGTCATTTCAAAGGAATGATTATGGAGGTGACAGCTCTAGCTGTATGTATGAAACTGTTCGATCTGAAGTAAGACGTGCAATATCTGACATCCAAGATGACCTTGAAACAGTCAGTTCCTTTCTTGATTCTGATATGAAAGCTTTTTGGTCATCTTCTAACATGGCTTCTCATATTATATTTTGGTTTAGTCTATTTTCAGACTCTATGAAAGCTCTATTCCTTTCTTACTTTGCTAAACAACGATCTAATATTGGTCAAAAAGTGACATCTAATCCTGGTACAAACGTGTACACATTGAGATTTTAAAGCCACGCGATTACTTCAAAATATAAAGGAATGATTTTGTTCAAATTTACATGTTATTGAATTTTCCTGTATTATTTTGTTAACTACTAGATACCAGAAATTAGGAGAAACATTGAAAAGGACACTTGCTTCAGAGGATTGAGAGAGATGTATTTTGAAATGACAAGGAAATCTTCCAATTCAATTAGAAATTATGTGATCTAAAATGATGTTTGTTTATGCGTGCAAAGGCTGGGCCAGCTCGAGTAGAAATCATATGATTATGATTTTAGATAATATGGCCCTTGATAAGCTATTGACGTTCATAGAATGTAGAGCATGGTTCTTTGTACAAAAAATTACATAAGAGTAGTCTGTATGACGTGTCATTGTTTGTAGGATCTCAGAATCCCCATATGAGTCTCCTTGTGTCAATATTATTCTTGAATAAGTTTACATCACCCTGGAATGTGATTTTGATTTAGTTAAATGGTAGCTGTCTACCATTTTCTCTTGGCAGGATGCTATTGCTGCAGTTGCCAATTTTATGGGATCTAGCATGCTTTATGATATATTCTGAAATTGAAATTTTTCTGCAAACTTTTCAGGGAAATAAGCTCAATTAAGATGAGACTTTTTACCACAGTAAAGCAATAATGGAGCTTTAGAATTGTGAAAAGTATGTGCTTCATAGTTATGATCATAATAGTGCATTGCATGCTCCGAAATTATCAGCCTAGTCACCACTACAAGGAAAGGAAAAGTAGGCGACATATTCAAGTGTGGAAGGGGGTTGGGTACTCATTACTTGATTCAAACATAGAACTAAATGAGAATGAATATTGCCTTGTATTGATATTAATTCTTGAATAAACATTGAATATGGAAACCTGAAGAATGAAATATTTCTTGATTTGGTTTGAGCAGTGTATAGTAGTTGATAAAGAATACTTTACAAGTGGAAAAAGGGAAAACAGTAAATAAGGAAATTTAGTTGACAAGCATTTGAAACATGACATATAGGACTATACTTCGAAGTTGAACCTTGACAATAAATTTTGGAAATATTTGATTGGTCTAGGTGGCCTTTGTGGACCTATGCACACCTCAGATGCTTGCTTGTCAGCTTTTTGAAGATCAATAGACTAGCAAGTCTTGGGGCAATGAGCCAGGGCTAACAACTGCCTTTGACATTACAAACTTGATGCAAACCCACCTAGGAATAAATCCTAGAAAACCGCAAACAATATTGAAATCTTACTAATAAAACCAAATAAAGCAACTTGAAACTGATCCTTTGGCTATAGAAAACCACGAAGTGAATAAATAAAGGTTGGAATGCTATAAAATAAACCCCGATAAGTTTTGAATTACTTCAATGAACAATGTAGGACGTGAAGCACTCTCTCAATTTTGAATAAACCAAACCAAACCAAACGAATCTCAAAATTCTGTATCATGTTGATGAAATTCTTCCTCCTTTATCTAGGGTTGCAGATGATTTGTATTTCAATTAGAAATTTAACTACAGCTATTACTTGAAGTGGAACTCTAAACTATTATTACTACTTTAACTAGGATACCCCAAAACAATTTCAAATACATTTGGGAATAATAATTAAGTATTGTTCCACTACAATTAAACAAACGCCAAAATATTGAATGAGCACAAACTAATGAAATTAATCCTAATTGATAGGCTTGTGTCTCAATCTTCTCAAATTCTAGCACTTGTAGTTGGTCCATTAGGTGCTTGTAATAGATCTATTGATTTGGTAGTTGTGCTGGAATCAAAACTAATTGCTTATTGAGTTGCAATTATCACTACTTGTGTAGGAAATCTGTTTTATGGTAGTTGATAATTAACTCCAAAGGTCGCTTGATTCAGGTTGTACGAAGGAATAATGTTGCTAATATTGCAACAACCAACATAACTGACATTCCGCCAGACTTAGTGAACCCATGTGCTGTTGAATTAGTTCTGGACATCAGAAGAGAATTTGCCAATAAGCTTGAGCAGGTATCTTCCCTTTTTTAAATCTTAGCTGTCTGAAACAACTCAATGTACTCGAAACAGTTAAAGCCTGTTTTCTTCATGTTCTAGGTTTGGAGTTAAGGACATTCTAGTTTCAGATAGCGATAAGAAATGGAAACAAGTTGGTGACTGAAGAATTCACTAGTATACTTGTAATACCATCGGTAGTTTACTTCAATTTCAGCATTTGAAGGGAAATCCTTTTGCTCCTTCTTTCCTTGCATCTGAATCAAATATTTGTTTAACCTGTTGGAGTTTATTCAATCAGTGAAGATATATGTCAAACTGAGGTTCTTTAATCAGATTGTAGAAATTGAAAGTAAAATGATTAGAAAAAGTCTCAGACTCTACAGGTCTAGTTCCTGGGTTTCTGAAGATGGAAAATTTGAACATCTCCCATTGGACATGTACTGTTTGAGATGCTTTAGCTTATCTTCTTTTATTTGGTTGTTAGACAGCTTAATTTTAGTGGTGGTTATGGTGACATGCAGTCTCGGGATCGAGCTAGGCAACTTCGAGCTGATCTGGCTCTTGAGGAGCACCGAGGTTTAGAGCTTAGTAGAATACTGAAGGAAGTGCTTCCAGATCCAAATACGCCGAATGTACAGAAATCTCGTCCTGGAAGAAAGGTGATCTCTTCAACAGAAGAACCAATGTCACTAATTTTACGTTGCTTGTCTCATGATGTGCGATGTACAGAAGTGGTATTTTTCCCTTTTGAGTCATCCTTGGTTTCTTACCTTTTGTCTGAAAAAGTGAGTGAGTGCACTATCCCTCTTCAACCATTCAGGGAAATGGGACAGAAAAGGGAAAGAAATTTCCATGGATCAAGCCCATGTCTCCATCTTGTAGGAACATTTTATTGTTTTTTATGTTGACCATATATTGGGTATTTGGTTAAAAACGATGTTCAGGGATCACTGCTGTTTATACAACTGACGCATTTCTTATACTATGTTTTTTGATGTTGCATTTGATTGATCTTTTGTTATTTGACAGTGTAGCACTGAAAGGAGGAGGATGTCAAAACGATTATCAGAAGAAGCCATGGCTTATTTTGATGAATGTGTGTCACTTTCAACTTTTGATAGTTCTGACTTTTCGTCTCAAGAGGATGCACCTTTCAAATTAATGGGCATTGCTCCTCCCAGTGGTGACCCTGCCTCGTTTTCTCAAGCAGGTTCAAGCCTTGGAGCCAACCATTGGCCAAGCAGTTCCCCTTGTGAAAAACAGGTTTGTCTATTATAGAAACGGTGTTAGTTGATTAAAAATCTACTCTATTATCAAATAAGATTTGGTGATTTTTTGATAATTAATCCACATTCATAAGTTGGTTTAGAATTTTAATGATTTTCCTACCCACAGGAAGCATGCAGTGTGTATAGCTATGATGATGCCTCAAGACAACTGCCTACCAGACAATGGGATCGAAAGTCTCGTTTTTCGTTTTCTAAGGAATCAAGTGGTACATTCGATTCTCAGCAACAAGTTAACAAGTGTGTCAAAGTCTTGGAGAAAGATCCTTCAATCTCGACGACAACTCATTACGATTTAGATGAATATAGTTTACAGGCCTCAGAACAAAGCTTTTTGTTTGATAGGCTGTTCTCCAAGAATAGAATGGAATCTGGTAGTATGCTATTATGTGGTGCGGGTTTTGCCATTTCGTTATCGCCCTTTACCTTTCTAATCTGACCTACTTTCCTGGTACATGTGCGCACCTCCAAACCGAGACAGCTTCCAAATCGAAATTCAAGCACTTACTTTTATATTCTGTGATGACTATTTTGATCTCTCTCTGACTCTGTAGGAAGGACCAATCATGTTCTAAATCTTCAATCTTGCTTCATCTCTTCTTGATATTAACTAAAACTTTAAAAAAAAAATCAATAAATTTATAAAATTCTAGTTTGAAGTAAATATAGTTAAGGGTCAATTTCAACTCATCAGTTCTTCCATCTTTAAAAATGGTTAAATACTATAACCAAAGAAAAGATGAATCTTACTAGAAATTTGAAAAAACATCATATCCGTTTCATATTTCGCGTTACTTTTCATGTAATTCCTACTTTAATTTCAATTATGCAAATATTACCACGTAATTCCTACTTTAATTTCGATTTTATGTAAATATTAGTGTATTTAATTATTTAAATATTAACTATATGTGGACCCCACATAAATATTAAGTTTTTACTTACTAGTCAAAATAATAATGTTTTAAAAACTGGACTAGATATCTAACCGGACAAAAAAAAAGTTTAAGGCTTAAAGATTTAATCGATATTAAACCCCCGGTAAAAAGTAAAAATTATAAAAAAATTAATGCCTCTTAAAATATAATAGACTAATGATAAATTTAATAATTTGGACTAAGATTGAATCTAACATAAATTTTAAATAATAATAAAATAAAATTATATTTTATATTATCATTTATTTAAAGACTCGTAAAAGTTTAGATATGTTTAAAGAAACTCAATAGAAAAACTCTAACTTTATTTTAACTTTTTCAATGCCCTTTCAACATACTTTTAATACTTTAAATATTATTTTGATATATTCTTAAATTATCTAAAGAAAAATTACTTATATTTACTAATTAATGGTTCAACTTAATAAACAAATTCATGATAAAAATAATTAGTTTTTATTAATAATAATTTTAAAAATGTTAAAACATAAGGAGATAAATAAAAAGTTAATTTTGACAAATATAATTTATTATTTTAACAATAATAATTTAAAACAAAATGTAAAGAGATAAATAAAGAATATAAAATTTAAAATATAATTTATTTAATAGAATGTGAGAATTTAAAAAAATAACTAAAATTCAAAAAAAAATATAATGTACCCATTAAATCTCAACTTCCCTATAACAATAATGTATTTTTATCAGAACTCAAAAACAAGTTGGTGAAAAAATTCATGGTGACAGTTCTTAATGAAGAATAGAGAAAGAAATTTTCGGTAGGACCACATGTTTAAAAGAAGGTGGATCCCACTTATTTAAAAACGTAGCTTTGCCCCTGTTTGGTTTAGCTTTTGGAGGGTCCAAAAGTACTTTTATTAATAACAAAAGCTATTTTAAGAAAAACTTAAGTGTTTGGCAGAAAACTCTAAAAGTGTTTTTATAGTAGAAACAGCTTTTTTAAAAGCTAAAATACAGTTTTTTTAAAAGCTAAAATTTGGAGCTTTTTAAAAAAGCTCTAAATTTTAACTTTTTTGGATAGACAGTCTGCGCCAGTTCTGTAAATAACATTTCATAGTATTTCTATTAACGACTCTTTGGTTTCTTCTCTTGAACGTCTTTTTCTTTCGTTTCTTCTCTTTCTTCTGTTCCTCACCAACTCACTGACTATCTTATCTACTCACAGGTTAGATTCTATATTTGCTATTCGTTTCTTCACTTTCTTCTCTACTCAACGTCTGCGTATTGGGTTTGTGTATACGCAGACGTCGATGTCTGTGTTAACGCAGATGAAGGTCTGCGTAATGAACGCAAACCTTCATCTCTGCGTTCGTTACGCAGACGTCTTCGTTAACGCAGACAAAAGTCTACATTCAACGTAGACGAGTTTTTGTCCTATAGATTAATGTATGGTTTTTTTTTGTCTTTCCCAAATATTAAAAAACTACTAATTTTTCTTTTAAAAATGTTCACAAAAACTGATATTTGATGTTGCTTTGCTTGATCATACTTCCAACAATTTTACAGTTTGATCGTGTGCATTCTGTGTTAGTTGATATGATCTTTTTTGCTGGGAACTAGTAACCTATTCAGTTCGATAGCCGATGATGGATGATAGTGCTCTGTCGTTTCTTCTTCTTCTTCTTTTCCCTCTTGATCGAGGTTTCCTGATCAGTATTAAAATCAATGGACATTTTTATCCTTAATTTCATTTGTTAATGGTTGGGAAATGATATTGAGAGTCTTGTCGTTTGGTTTTTTTTTTCCCTATCAATTTGAACATTTGCTTCTACTGATGAAATGATTTACAATATTCAATTGCCTCTGTCCTAATTGGTGAGGCTAGGTCCCTTTGTTTGGTCATGAAATTGAATCTAGATCCTTATCTTTGAATGGTAAAAGAAGGGCCGACAAATGATGGAGAAGAGGTTAGAACACACTGGCTTGGATCTTAATTGAAATCTTGAAGAGACTGAAATGTGTAGAATCAAGGCCCACTAGATTCTTTGTCAGTGAGTAGTTAGAAGTAATAAAGGAAGAACAAGGATCTTTCAAAAGTAATCAGTGAAAATATAGAAATTCTTTTCCTTCTTATGGAACCATCAGTTTTAAACAGCAAAAGGGAAATGTGCATGTGGGTGATCTGTAACTCGACACCAGAATACAACTGGATATCTTTGACATAATATCGAGAAGATATATGCAGTTTTGTTGAGAGGTTTTTAGCTGTTCTGATGGGTGTGTAAAGTTATGTTCTTAGCAGCTATTGAAGTTACCAAACTGTTAAATTTCTTTTGAAAACTTTAACCTTAAGATTTGTAGTCCCATGAACATTTTATTTGAAGGTTAGTTTGATTACGCTTGTTACCACGGATCAGTGTCTGTACAATAACTTCAGATTATAGTCTTATTAGTATTGTGTGCAACCTGATTTCAATGATGGTGCAGAGAAGAGCATTTGGAATCTCAAATAGGCCAACTATTTAGTTGCTCATATGGTGCTTTAATCACCTACTTTTCCATATTTGTGCATGTACCTGAAGAGTTTGAATCTTTGTTTGACATTACTAATAAAGACGACGTTGAACTCTAAACGTGATGAAAATGAAAATTAGGAAAGGAAGAGGCAGATCATAAGGTGATGGACACTGAGCATTATTTACAAGACAGTGTCTGGCATTCAGCATTACAATTGATCAATATGGTTTTGATCTTGGCTTGGCACGCCCTTGGCCTCTGTTGATATTTGTATATATAGCCAATTGGGCTATTCGTTAACATTATTTACCATTTGAACTAAATTTACTAGTTTGAGGTTTTATCTCAATTAGCCCAGAGTTCCTTTTGGTGATATTTGATGCTCAATAGTTCCATGCTGATGACACTAATGCCACCAATCAGTTGGGTTTGAGAATTGAAGTGGATCAAACCTGTGAATGCAGACTGCAGATAACTTATAAAGATATCATGTGTTTATATTACTGCATGCGTAGAGAATCTTATTGACAATATTATACTTTATTTTGTAAGTGTTCATCTATTTAGCTGAAAGAAAGTGTGTATTGTATTGCAAACCTCACTTTGATCAACTGTTCAATATGCCTGGCAGCTTGGATAAAAGTTTTGAAATTTATAGTTACAGAAATTGTTCTTTCTGGTTCTATTGAAGAATTGTTTATATTGGTCTTTTGTAGTCTTTTGGTTATCAATTTTAATAGTAGCGCTTACTGTAATCTTTTGGTTATCAATTAACTTTATGTAATAACACTGTGATTTCATATTGTCCAGTATCAACATTGAAAGTAGAAAGGGAAAAGGAGAGGTGCTACTTGTTACTGTTGAGGTAAGCTTACTATTTTTTTGTCTTCTAAATTTTCTAAAATTAAGCATATGTTGGTATATTGGTTTACATATTGATTTAGAATGCGTAAAACTTCTGGTTGTGTGGTCTTCTTATACTTACTTAAATAATTGTTATATGCAATGGGGATTTTGTGTTTGATAGAAAATGTCAATACCAAGACAAGATATTCAAGGTGGGGATAAATTGAAAAAAAGGATTAAAGCGGAGTGGAATGATAGAACTCTTGAAATTTTAATCAAAATTTTTGTGGAAGAGACATTAGATGGAAATCGACCAAATGGTCACTTTAATAAGACTGGATGGAGAAACATAGGTTCAAAGTTTGCTCATGAAACTAAGAAGAACTATGAATACAAACAATTTAAGAATAAATAGGATGGATTGAAAAAGGATTTGCAGCTTTGGACAAATTTAATAGGTAAGGAAACTGGACTAGGATGGGATCCTACTAATCAGACTATTGATGCAAGTGGCGAATGGTGGGAAAAGAAATTGAAGGTAAACATTTAAGCTTTAGATTTATATTGTTCTAATGTTACTTGATAGTTTAATAACTTAAACAATATTATTGTAGAAAAATCCTGAGGCTGCCAAATTTCGAACTAAAGGTTTGAAACAAATTGAACAGCTGAATATTTTATCTAAAGATGTTGCAACTATAGGAGAAGGAGCTTGGGCACCTTATTCAGGTTTTGTACTAAATGATGCTAATGTGGCGTGTAGAGAAAGCCTAGTTGATATTAATCTTGACGATGACCTTTCTGAAGGCTTTGCTGTCAATCCAGAAATTGAAAATATTCATAATGAGATTGGTGCATCAACTCCAACTCTAGGAACCTCTACAAAAGGAAAGGAAAAAAAAGAAAGAAAAATGATACTAGAATCGAAAAGTTAAATCAAAATTTGGACCGCATATGTGATGCAATATAGATTAGAACTTCAATGAGCTCTATTAAAAGAGATGAACCTGGTTATAGCATTCTTTGGTATTTGAACATCTTACGAAGTATAAATGAAATATAAAAGGGAAGTCAACTGTTTATGTTAGCTACCAAATTATTTTTGAAGAAGGAAAATAGATAGATGTTTATTAAGCTTAAGGAAGTTGAGCTTCAAATCGAATGGCTTAAGACAATGAAATGATTGTGGTTTTTGTAATAAATTAGACATGTCTTTGGTTACTAATATTGGACTATTTGTAATGTGTTGTTTTGGATTTTTCTACTATTAATGTGTTATATTGGATTTTTTGGTGAATTTTGTTGTAATGAATTAAATTGTTCTTTATTATTATTGTGTTATGATTATTGCTATGTTATCATGTTATACAATAAGCTTATTATTTATCTTTTTATATATTTTGATACAGATGTCATCTTCTGATAATGATTATGAGAACGATCATGAATATAATGAAGAGATTGAAGAAGAAATTTTGCAATTGGTTCAAATTGGAGTTTCAATGGTCGTAGACCATCATATTAAAAATTATATGAAAAAATCATGTAGAACATTCCCTCACACTGGATGGATGTTTGTAATGGAGTTGCTTAATGATCATAAAGATAGATGTCATCAACAATTGAGAATGGAGAAGGATGTGTTTATCAAATTATGTAAATTGTTGAATGAGTCATATGGATTAAAGAAAGGTATAGAAGTTACAATAGAAGAGGCTGTAGTTATGTTTTTGATCACTTTAGGTCATGGACTTTGCAATAGAATGGTTCAAGAAAGATTTCAACATTCAGGTGAAACAATTTCTAGATGGTTTGGAATAGTATTAGAGGTTGTTTCACGTATGTCGATTGATTTCATCAAACCAAAAGATCCAACTTTTAGAAAAATTCCAAGAAAAATTAAAGATGACAGAAGGTACTAGCCTTATTTTAAAGACTGCATTAGAGCAATTGATGGAACACATATACCAGTTGTCGTTCCAAGGTCCAATCAAATAAAATATATTGGGAGAAAAGGCATTCCTACGCAAAATGTAATGGTTGTATATGATTTTGACATGTGTTTTATTTTTGCTTGGGCTGGTTGGGAAGGCACAACACATGATGCTCGAATTTTTATAGAGGCATTGCGCAATGATAACTTACACTTCCCTCATCCACTTAGAGGTTTGTGACGGATAACTTAATACTTTTTTATTCATTCTTAATGACAGTGCGTGTTACCTGACTCTGCACACTAAAATTTGTAGTTATGGTAAGTAGGGATCGAATCCACAGGGAATGTTCGGTTAATTTTCGTACTGAAAATAATTGATGCAAGAAAAGTATATGGGGGGTTTTTGGTTTTTGAACACTTTGGAAAATTAAAGAAAAATTAAACTATCAAAAACAAATTGAAACAAATAATCGAAAATATGAAAAGTGACGAGTATAAGTGAGGTCCGGTTCTAGGTTCAATCTCGGCCTAATCACAATCAAGCATATTCCCTCATTTTAAAGTTTTTACAATTCTTTTCGGACTATTGATCTGAGACTAATAGAACGCTCTATAAATCTCGATTTTTCCTTAAATTGAATTCAATCAAGATATGATCATTGATTAAACCTAACCACCAAATAATCTAAGATATGATCTCTAGATTCAATTTAACAGTCGCATTACGAATTGGAAAACAATCAATATAGGCAGTAACCTCACAAGCTCGGGTTATCTAACCTAAGTCATGTTGTTCCTAACGATTAATGATCGTTAGATGCTACTCACAAATATTAAAAGTAACGATTACGGATTACAATTAATATTTAGTAATAGGTTCGAATTAAAACGATCAAAATATTATATTAAGATCATTAATTCCAAAACCATCCAAATCAAAACCAACAACACGACAATCCGAAAATAAATCACAACTTTAAAATGACAAAAATAGCTTAACCGTGACTTGGCGTCAATATCCCCATTGAACCGGTGTCGGAAAGTTAGCTAGCCATCTTCAGTTTCATGCTCCAACAGTGAGTCATATATATATTGCAATAATAATACTCACGGTAGATAGCTAAAATGGAGGATTAATTAATCTCCCGCACTATATGCTTTGTTTCTGTGTCTCTAAATGCCGCCACTGTTCCCCACGTTCCTGTGACTGCAGCTTACTTCTCCACGTCGTCACTGTCTCCTTCACCAGCGTCACTTGCTTTCGATTCTTCCACGCCGGCACTGTAGCCTCGTTCCTCTCGTTCGTTCCTGTCACCGACAAGACAATTAAAACCTCTTATTTGTTAAAACCCTCCCTCTGCGTTTGCTGTGTGTTGTGAACGCATACGACTTACTAACAAAGACGTCAGCTGCGTTGCAGCGTTGGCTGCGCAAGCTAAACGCAGCATATAGGAAATCCTCTTTTTTTTTTAACTTTGTGCCTTAAATTAAATAAACAACTATGTTCCAATTTACTTCAGAAAATTTTGACTTTTTGATCTCAAAAATATATCAATAAATCCAATCTCATAGTCAACACAAATTGAACACAAATTGAGCATTTTATAATAAAAATAGGATTGAAATCACATGTATATGTATAAGAAAATCTAAGATAATTCAATCCTATCAAATACTCCCACACTTGGTCTTTGACCGTCCTCTGGCAAACCGTCAAAATCAAAATCACAAATCAAAGATTTAACTCATTCTCCACATTTCTTAAGAATAAATAGTCATAAGTAAAGGTAATGACTTCCATACCCTAAGCAAGAACTCAACATTCAAAGCTTTTACTCATGATTTATTAACATTCAATATCTTCAAAAACTAAGTAATCTAATGGTAGACTCGAGAAATGTGTTTAACTAAAATATATCCATGGGTACACTCAATACCATTCATAATCATGACAATCCACAATTTTGCATATCATTTCATTTCTCCACCACTAATGTTCACATGCAACATCATGAATCAAAGGACTTTTCAAGGTTGTAATGTAGGAAAGGGTGAGGTGAGATATATTTGGATCAAGTAGCATGAAAGTCTCAAAGCTAGTGAAACAACGCAACACTCGTCAAAAATTGGGTACCATCAGTTATGACAAATGCAATAATTACATTTCACTACCCCATTCAACTCTCACACACAAACAACATCAAGCATATGTCAATTCGAAGGAATCACTCATACAATTATCTCAATCAAACCACAAGAATGAATCTTTCAAGCAAACCTCTACCTCATTCTCAACATGCTCGAATAACTCAACCATCACAACTCTAAGAAGATGCATGAATCATAAACAACTTTTAAACACATATGCAATTCTTCCTTGATAAAATTATTGTAAACAATTTTTTTTTCTTTTTTTTCAATTTCTTTTTTTTTAAATTAAAAATAAACTACATTTAATTTTGAAAACCGCCTAAGGAGTCATGTAAGCTGCGATTAAGCTCAAAAGCATGCATCTAAACGAATTTACCCCACCCCCACACTTAAAATTTGCATTGTCCTCAATGTAAAATTAAATACCAAAAATGGAGTAGTTAACAAAAATAACAAAAGCAAAAATGTATAAGATAGAGATTAACTCCCCTTGGGTTGCCTCCCAAGCAGCGCCTTTATTTAATGTCGTTGGCTCGATCTCCGATTGCGTACTTTAAGTGACAACCGTCACATCTTTTAGCATCAACACCTCCAAACCCTCCGTTTTGAAACCCTCATAATACGGCTTTAAGCGATGACCATTTACCCAGAATGTCTTGTCAGTTTTGAGGCTCCGTATCTCCACTGCACCAAAAGGAAAGACATGAGTGATAACAAATGGACCTACCCAACGGGAACGCAACTTACCAAGAAAGAGCCTGAGTTTGGAATGATATAGTAACACTTTCTGGCCCACTGAGAAACTCTTCCTCGAAATCATCTTATCATGAAAAGCTTTCATCCTATCCTTATATATCACTACATTTTGATAGGACTCGTTCCTCATTTCTTCCAACTCCTGAAGCTGCAGCTTCCTATGCACTCCTGCATCATCCAAGTGCATGTTGCACCTTTTGATGGCCCAAAATGCTTTATGTTGTAACTCCACTGGAAGATGACATGGCTTCCCAAACACTAGCCTGTACGGCGACATGCCAATTGGGGTTTTGTAAGCTGTCCGGTAGGCCCACAATGCGTCTTCCAATCTTATGCTCCAATCCTTCCTATTGGGTTGCACCGTTTTCTCCAGGATTAACTTGATTTCCAGATTCGAGACTTCGGCTTATCCGTTGGTTTGGGGATGGTAAGCAGTAGAAACTTTATGCGTGATGTGATATTTTCTGAACATTGCTTCCATCACCCTGTTGCAGAAGTGGGTTCCTCTATTGCTAACAATGGCCTTTGGTATCCCGAACCTGGAAAGAATGTTAGCCTTAACAAAATCTGCAACAACCTTGGCATCGTTAGTCCTAGTGGCTTTTGCTTCCACCCATTTAGAAACATAATCAACCGCAAGCAATATATAAGTAAAGCCAAAAGATGGAGGGAAAGGTCCCATAAAATCAATGCTCCAAACGTCAAAAATTTCACAGAAAAGCAAAGGAGTTTGTGGCATTTGATCCTTACGGGACAGGTTACCTGACCGTTGGCATCTATCACAGGATTTGCAGAAGATATATGCATCTTTGAACAATGTTGGCCAGTAGAAGCCACTCTCTAAAACTTTTTGAGCTGTCCGTTTTACTCCAAAATGTCCTCCGCATGCGTACTAATGGCAGAAGGCTAAAATTGATGACGATTCATTTTTTGGTACACACCTTCTGATGACTTGATCTGCACAATGCCTCCAAAGATAGGGGTCATCCCAAACATAGTACTTCGCTTCACTTCGTAGCTTATCCCTCTGAGCCTTAGACAAACCAAAAGGTAATTCATTAGTTACTAAAAAATTGACAATGTCTGCATACCATGGTGGTGTCGCATCGGCAGAAAATAATTGCTCATCCAGAAAACTTTCTCGTAAAGGGATATCATCTTCTTCCTTTATCAATCGACTGAGATGATCCGCCACCACGTTTTCTGCCCCCTTCTTATCTCTAATCTCCAAATCGAATTCCTGTAGGAGGAGAATGCATCTGATCAGCCTCGGTTTTGTTTCTTTCTTTATAAGCAAGTATCGTAAAGCTGCATGGTCAGAATAAACAATCACTTTAGCACCAAGCAAATACGATCGAAATTTTTCTAAAGCAAAAACCACAGATAACAATTCTTTTTTAGTAGTGGAATAATGCAATTGAGCTAGATTCAAAGTCTTTGAAGCGTAATAAATGGCATGCAAAGCTCTTCCCACTCTTTGCCCTAGAACTGCCCCCATTGCATAATCGTTCGCATCACACATGATCTCGAATGGGAGGCTCCAATCTGGTGGTCTAATCACTGGTGGGGACGTTAGAAGCTCTTTAAGTTTGTTGAATGCGTCTTTACACCTCTCGTCGAACTCGAAGGGGACATCTTGTTGAAGAAGTTTGCATAATGGCGAGGCTATCTTCGAAAAGTCCTTAATGAACCTTCGGTAAAAACCTGCATGCCCCAAAAAAGAACGCACTTCCCTCACAGTAGAGGGGTAAGGTAAAGAATAAATGATATCAACTTTAGACTTGTCAACTTCAATACCTTTAGCAGATATCACATGGCCTAAAACTATACCTTGATCCGCCATAAAGTGACATTTTTCCCAGTTCAACACAAGGTTAGTTTCTATGCATCGTTCCAAAATAATGGCAAGATTCTCAAGACATTCATCAAAAGAAGATCCATACACACTAAAATCGTCCATGAATACCTCAATAATCTTCTCAACATATTCAGAAAAAATGCTAACGTGGCAGGTGCGTTACACAACCCGAATGACATCCTTTTGTAGGCAAATGTACCGAATGGGCATGTGAACGTGGTCTTCTCCTGATCTTCCGGTGCGATCGGAATCTGAAGATAACCTGAAAAGCCATCTAAAAAGCAATAAAAGTCATAACCAACCAATCTCTCAAGCATTTGCTCAATAAAAGGAAGGGGGAAGTGATCTTTACGAGTAGTAGCATTTAACTTTCGATAATCAATACATACTCGCCACCCGGTTTGCACTCGGGTGGGAATCAACTCACCTTCCTCGTTTTCCACAACAGTGATTCCAGATTTCTTTGGAACCACCTGAACCGGACTTACCCACTTACTGTCAGATATCGGGTAGATTACCCCAGCATCGAGAATCTTTAGGACCTCCTTCTTCACAACTTCCATCATTGGAGGATTCAGCCTACGTTGAGCTTGCCTTGTAGATTTTGCATCATCCTCCAATAAAATGCGATGCATGCATATGGAAGGGCTTATCCCTTGGATATTTGCGATGGTCCACCCGATAGCCTTCTTATGCTCCCTTAGCATTCGAATCAGCCTCTCCTCTTGAATTGAAGTCAATTATGCCGAAATGATAACTGGGAGAGTCTGTTTATCTCCCAAATAGGCATACTTCAGATGTGTAGGGAGTGGCTTCAATTCTAATTTTGGGGCCTACACATCAGAAGGTAACAACTTCTGGTAAGCTTCAGGTAATTGAATGGAAGCCAAATCATACCTTTTTGAAGAGCTCTCTAATGAGTCCAAGGCAGCTGTCATTTCCATAAGCTCGTCTCCCATCTCAACATCAGTGTTGGCTTCTACTTCCATATCCTCGATTAAAGCTATTGCCAAATGATCCCTGTAACTTAATTTAAACATTTCATGCACCAAAGGATCGATCACATCAACAGAAAAAACACAATGATCATCAGGAGGATGTTTCATGGCATCAAAAATATTGAAATGAATTACTTCCCCATCAAATTCCATTGTGAGGGTGCCTTTACGAACATCTATCTTAGTTTGAGTTGTATTAAGGAATGGTCTCCCCAACAAGATAGGTATCGGATTGAATGAGGTGTCATCATTCATATCCACAACATAAAAATCTGCAGGGAACACTAACTCATTCACCTGCACCAAAACATCCTCAACCACTCCATCAGGATAAGCATTAGTGCGATCGGCCAATTGGATGACTACATTCGTTCTTTTCAAAGGGCCCAAATTTAAAGAAGCATAAATCGAATGAGACATCACATTAATAGAAGCACCCAAATCCAACATTGCTCTACCGATCATAGTATTACCAATTTTGCAAGGCATAGTGAACATACTTGGATCTCGGCATTTTGGAGGCATCTTCTTTCTGAATACTGCCGATACATTCTCACCCATCATCACTTTCTCATCACCCCTCAATTTCCTCTTTTGTGTACACAGTTCTTTGAGAAATTTGGCATACCTTGGCACTTGCTTGATTGCTTCGAGCAAAGGTATGTTGACTTCTACCTTTCGGAAAGTCTCCAATATCTCCTTATCCTTGTCCTCCCTGTTTGGTCTCGCTAACCTGCTCGAAAAAGGCGGAGGGTTAGTTTTAACAATATTGGGATTTTTGATATTTACCTGTGTACTTGAGGATGAATTTTCTTCCTTTTCCAATTCCTTCTCGATCTCTTCCTCGGTAGCAATCTTTGTTGGGGTTCTTTCTGAATCTTCAATCTCCCTTCCGCTTCTCAGGGTTATGGCACTGACATTCCTCAGATTCACCTCGGGTTGGGATGGCAATTTTCCTCCTCCTTGCGATTCTAAGCGATTGAGCCTTACTGCCAATTGACCCAATTGGTAATCCGTACTCTGCTGGTTTGCTTTCATTTCCTGTTGGCTTGCCTTCATTTCCTGTTGGCTTGCTTTCATTTCTTGTAGAAATTGTTGAAACTGTTGTTGCATCTCCTGTTGAAATTGCAAATTGGCAGCAACAAGTTTGTTACAAATATCATCTAAAGATGTACCTGAACTTGAAGAAGAAGCTCCCTGTGCTCCTTGTTGCCTTGGTTGAAATCATGGTGGTCCTTACGGGAGATTCTGGAAGTAATTTTGTTGTCGATTCCCTCCATAACTCAAGTTGGGGTGGTCCCTCCAACCTGGGTTATATGTCTACGAGTATGGGTTGTATTGGTTTGGGAAGTTCCCTCCTGCAGCATTCACTTGCTCCATACTCCCTTCTTGCAAAGCTGGGCACTCGTCAGTTGGATGACTTATGTTTTAACATATCCCGCAAGCTTTTACTTGTGCCTGTCCAACTGCAATCTGTCTCACAAAAGATGTTAGTTCATCTAAACGATGTTCAATAGATGAAGTGCTTACCTCATTTACTCACCGAACATCATTACGAGTGCTGAATTGCTGAGTGTTAGCGGCCATCCGCTCAAGTAATATCCTGGCTTCAATGGGGGTCTTCTCGCAAAGTGCCCCACCACTCGCTGCATCAACCAAACTCCTCTCCATTGGCAGCAATCCTTCATAAAAATATTTGATGAGAAGTTTCTCTGGTATGTTGTGATGTGGGCAACTGGAACACAGCTTCTTAAATCGCTCCCAGTATTCGTAAAGAGACTCCCCATTATGTTGCTTGATACCGCATATCTCCTTTCGAATACTTGCTGTCTTTGAGGCCAGAAAATATTTTTCCAAAAACAACCTCTTCATCTCCAACCAAGTGTTCACACTTCCTATAGGTAAATCAAATAGCCAATCTTTTTGTTGAACCCGATTTTTGAGTAAAAATAAGAAATATTCAAAAGTGGATGAGTTGATTGAAATGAAGTTAAATAACAAGAAGTAAAAAGAGAAAGTGAGAAAATATGAGAAATTGTGAAATAGTTGACTTTTTGGCCTTTGAGGTTGACTTTTGATTTAGGCAAAATTTGATAAAATGGTCTTCTGGAAACTTGTAGATTATGTCAAGAGCTTTCCGTAGCCATAAAGTTTGATATTTTTCGATATCGGGAGTGGAAGTTATGATCAGTCAAAGTTAAGTATGAAATTTGTTTGAAGTTTGATTTTTGGGGTTAATAGTTGACTTTTGATTTAGGCATAATTTGAGAAAATGATCTACATGAAACTTGTAGATTATGTTGAGAGCTTTTTGTGGACATAAATTTTACTATTTTTTTATGTCGGGATTGAGAGATATGATTTTCCAAAGATATGTTTTGTTTTGAAAATGCTATTAAGTATAGATTTGTGTGTTCTATGCTTCGAGGCCTCTCGTCGTATAGATTTCGTTTGAATTAGAGTAAGTGGTCTTCATGAAAGTTTTATATTATATTTTTATCTTTCCATTGATATAAAGTTTGCAATTTTTCGATATCGGAGCTAGGAGTTATGAGTGATTAAATATTGGAAGTCGTTTAGAAAAAAGCTGTTTTGGACAGAATCTTTGATTGAGGTTATGACCTCTTTTGAGACCTAATTTGATTTTGGGTTCTTCAGGGAAGTTGTAGAGCTTCCTTTGATCTTTTTATTGACACCAAACTCGTCAAATTCCAAGTTCGGGATTAAGAGATATGATTCTTGAAAAATTCAGGTATAAGTATGTATTTGAAGTCTTGTAACTTGGTTTGAACTCCGACCCTTTTGTAATCTTTTGCTTATAAATCCTTCGTCCGACATCCGATTGATTTGATTCTCAAAGCATTGGATTCCTAAGACAATTAAGTTCATTTTTATGAAGAATTATGATTTTTAGGAGATTAAATGAAAAGAGATTGATTGAACCAAAGTAAGAGATGAGTTATAGGTTATAAGTTGGATAATTTTCTGAACATGATTCAGTACTTTGCGATTTTTGGAGTTATACAACTCCGATTGAGTTGATTCTTGAGGGAAAATAAATTTAAGACATAGGGCTACAACTCTTATGAAGGGATCGAAATTTAGTTTCATCCCTAAGGTTGTTAATTTTTGGAATTAAATTCGCGTAATGTTCAGTCTCGGATTTTGTGCAGGTCAGTTAGTAATTCGGCCATAACTTCTTCGTTTTAGATCCGAATTGAGCACCGTCCATGGCGTTGGATTCATATGAGCTAGAGGAACAATTTTCATGAAGAAAGTTTGTCCAAATTATTTCGTTTAGATGCTGAAAATCAGGACGCAAGTTATCAGTTTTTCAAAATCCTGCACAGGGGCAATTTTGGAAATAGGCAAATAAGTGAGGATAACTTGGTCATTTTGGCACCATTTTTAATGAGGTGGCAGAAACACATGAGGGCTGTCGTTTTAAGCCCCCAAAAGCCACGAAAATTCCAGAACAAAAGAGAAGAAAGAAACGTGAGAGAGGGAGAAAAGAGAGAGGTTCGGTGGAGAGAAGAAGACATAGCTAGGGTTGCGATTTTTATGGGTTTTATTAGGGATTTTCGTGGGTTTCAAGAGTAAAGAGAAGGAAGAAGATGAAAGCTTCCTTGGAGTTCATTAATAGCTGAAAATGGTGGAAAAATTGTAAGTGAGAGAAAGTTTTAAGTTTTGAGTTTTTACCTTGTTTGATGGTTGGTTAGGCTTGGAAAGGTTATGAAGTTAAGTTTTCTAAAGTTTATTGAAGAGATTAGACTATGGTTATGTTGATTTAATGAATGTGGGGTTTATGCCTATAAGGTTTTAGTAAGATTTTTGGTAAAGTGACTTAAGGTTTATATGGATTTGTGATTTATGAAGTTATTTATGGTGTTTATGCCTTAAGTGAGGTTTCATTTTGGATTTGATGAATTAGGGATTTATGTTAAGTTTGTAGATTTGGGGATGTTGGAAATTGTTAAGGTAGATAGTTTGGATATATGTGGGATTAGTGTTTGCTTAAGTTAATTGTGAGGATTTTGATTTTATGATATTAAATATGGATGATTATGGCTTAGGTATTTTAAAGTTGAGGAAAGAAGAAGGATTTCGAGAAAAGTAAAGCTTTGGACAAGATGTTAGCATCGATTCGAGGTGGGTAACGATTTGTATTTGAATTTTAAGCTTTGTACAAGTTTGTGAAAATCAAGAATGAAAATGTTTTGGAAAATTGTTGTTTATGAAAATTGTTGCAAGTATTGATTTTGAAGGTTTAATTAAAAAAGCGATGTTATATGATATTTGAAATAAGTTAAGGAAATTATGTTTTGAAGAACCAAGAAGAGAAAAGATTTGAAAATTTGTTTAAGAAATTGTTATTCATGACGCTTGAATTACTCAAAGAAATTGTTTTGTTGGACAATGCAAACAAGATGATTCAATTGATTACATTCATCGCTTTTGAATGTTTTGATAAAGAATGAAATAGTTGGTAATTTAACTGTTTGATAAAATGATTTCTTATGACAAGATTTGTACATTTTGATATTTGATATTTGAGAAATCCTTGGGTTAGAATGATGGACGTTAATGCTTTGGAATTTTATAAAACCACGTTTATGAAAGTGTTTGAAAACTAGGATTTCTGAAAGCTTTGAAAATGTTAGAAAAATATCGCTTATAAAAGTGTTTGACAATTTATGATTCCCGAAGATTTTTTAAAGTGTTTATAAATTATAGTTTATATTAAAAAAGGGTTTGAAAACCTTGATTTAGAATAAACTTGGAAGTGTTTAGAAAGTATTCTTTACATGAATGTTAGAAGATTTTGATTTCAGAAAATGCATTTGAAATCGTGTAGAAAATATGGTTTATGCGAATGTTTAAAATTTATGATTTCCAATTACCTTCGGAATTAGTTATAAACTCTTGTTTATGAAAATGTTTAAAAATCTTAATCTCCGTTGAGTACATTCCTTGTTTTCGAAATTTCTGTAGAAATTGTTATATATTCAATGATTTTGGAATTCCAATTATTAATTTCGAATGCTTAAAATGCTTAAATTCCTTGATTTTGTACTGAATGGAGAAAATGTTTTGCAAATTTATTGTGTATATTTTCGAAAAATCAAGAAAAGAAGAAGGTTTCGAAAATAGTTAAAATGATTCGATTTATTATTTTGAATGATGGTTTGATTGATTTGAAATTTTGATTTCCGAATGATTTCGAGAGGGTGAAAAAAAAAAGTATCGAATTTTGGTATTGATTTCAAATGGTTTGGAAAATTGTTCCAAGTTCTACGTGTTTGAAAAGTTGGAAAATCATGATTTCTGACTATTTTGGAAAGTAGGAAATCTATGATTGCGAATGTTTTTTTAGAAATTAATTATAAAATATTGTTTATGTAATCTGTTTGATTTTCGATTCGATGAAATTCTTTGCTTTTGGAATAACTTTAGAAATTTTGTTATATGTTCAATGATATGAGAAATTGAAACTTTCAATTTGAAAGTTTTCAAAGGTTTTAAATATTGATAGATTTCGAGCATGTCCGGAATTACTAAAATTATTACAAAAGTTAGATTTATTGTTTCTAAAGATTTTGGAAATTGAATGAAGAAATTGTTATTCAGTATATTCGAAAATTTTTAGAGATTGTTATTATGTCTTGGAAAATCAAGGAGAGAAATGTTTTTGGAAATCGATTTAAGAAATTAAAATGATTAGTGATTTTTATTGTTTTAAATAAAAGGTGAAAATCGTGGTTTAAATTTTGGATGGGACATGTGTATTGTATGTTTCAAAGGAATTGATAAAGTTGTTATCTATTTTGTGTCGCATACTTTAATTATGCATTGTTACAAACCGAATATGATTGTGAATCGGTATAAAAGTGATTGATGAATTGTGATGGTATTTGATTTTGTTATGTGAATTATGTGAAATTATGAATGATAATGTGAGATGATATGAAAATCAAGTTTTCGAAATGTGCCTTCGGGCAATATGATTTTTGAGTTTGATATATGTTATGTGGGTTTGGTAAGGTCCCCTCCGAAGAGTCAGTGCATTGGTTTCCCTCTGATAGCCTTCTCCCGGCTGCTCGCTAGTAGCATAGGAGTTCCGATTTCGGACTCCCCTCTGTTCACGGCTGCACACGACTGCTATGCAGGAATGTGCAGTACGTCATGTTAGGACCGACCCAAACCATTTAATATGTTATGTGCTTGGTGTTGAATGCCGCGGTATAACCCGCAAACACACGTCGCAGTATAACCTGCAAACACCTACGGGTGGGGTGTGGGGTCCAACATCAAACCAATGATGTGTTAGATGATCTTGCTCTGTTTGTATGTGATATTCTATGATGTGATACATTCATGTTTGAAATGGTGCATAATTTGTGAAAAGTTTGAGAATTTGAGAAATAATGGTTAATTTTCAATCACGAAATTTCGAAAACAGTTTATGAGGATTTTAAAATAAATGAAGATGATGAGAAAAATCTTAGAAAATATTGACGAAGGTTTATAAATTTCCGAATGGGAAAGATTTGAAAAGTTTGAAAAGAAAATTTTCGCTTATGTTTCATTTATACGTATGTTACCCACTGAGCTGTCAAGCTCACCCCACCTCTCATCCCCATCTCCAGGTTTCCAAGCAGGAGATTGGATGAAGACGGTCCAGTCATCAGTTCTGCATGTGTCAGTAATAGGGTTCGTTGAGATTGTGGTTTTTGGTTTGATATCGTGGATTGAAAATGTCACTTTGCTATTGATGATGTATTTGAGTTAAGTTATGAAATTGAATTTATGTATGATAGTGGAATTGGATTATTTAAGTAGATCATGTTAGTTTATATGAATATGATTGAATTGTATTGAATTGAAGTATGTATGATGGATTGAGATTATGAAGTGCTTAGATATAGATGTGTGTTCTTGCCGATGTTTGGATTAGGACGGGAGTCCGATGACTTTTGTGATTGGATTTGGTTTATAGAAGTGTATTTTGCCTTTGCAGATTTTGGGCTATCAAAATACAATAAGTTATCTTTGCCGATTTTCGGTAAAATCGGGTTAAGATAAGAATAAGAATAAAAAATTAGTTTGGTAAAGATGAGATTTGTGTGATTAAGACAAATTATATGAATTTAGTGTTATATGAGGATAAATTTTCAAAAAGAAAATTGTATGGATTGATTATGATTTGAATGTGATTGAGTAAAGGGAAAAGGAATGAATAAGAAAATAAAAAAAAAGCTATACCGGTTTCGGATGGTTAGTCTAGGTTATTCAACGCATCTCGTTTCGTTTCTCGACCAATCTTCGTTACCGGATGTCGGACACTTGATTTCGATTCGCTTTGATGTGTATTTTGTTTCGAGACGTTTCGAGTTTTCTGTTTGCTCCGATTCCGCACTTTGTTTCGCTTTTCCTTTTTTTTCCGTTTCTGTTTTCCGGTTGGGATCCGGTTCCTGAGATCGAGTCCCAACATTTAGGCTCAATGGTGAGAGGCGTCCACATAAAGTGGAATAAAACCTTGAGGTCATGGGTTCGAGCCGTGGCTCACCCATGACCAAAGAGGACAATACTGATTAAGGTTGGATGCCGTGCGGTATAACCCGAAACACCGCCGTGGTATAACCCGCAAACACATGCTGGGTGGGAAATGTTAGCCCAAGTGTGGGGGGTGGGGTCCAACATTAAAAGCGCGCTTTTAATGTTGGACCCCACCCCCACCCGTAGGTGTTTGCGAGTTATCTTGCGGCGAGTGTTCATGAGTTGGCTCAATGGTGAGGCGCCCACATAAAGTGGAATAAAACCTTGAGGTCATGGGTTCGAGCCGTGGCTCACCCATGACCAAAGAGGACAATCTTGATTAAAGTTGGATCTGCGGTATAACCCAGAATACTCGCCATGATAACTCGCAAACACCTACGGGTGGGGGGTGGGGTCCAACACTTTTGCTGCATCTTTGAGCGAGAATGGAAAAGCCCTTAACATGATTTGCTCGTCCGTCACCCCGTGAGGCTTCATGCTCAAACACACCACATCAAGTTCCTTAAGATGCTTATGTGCATCCTCACCTGCAAGGCCAAGAAAGTTAGGCAATAAATGAATTAATCCAGATTTTAACTCAAAGGTAACATGTTCAACAAAATTTGGAAATGTTATGCATAATGGTCTATAAGTTAAATCGGGTGCAGCCAACTCCCTCAGAGTTCTCGGATTTGCCATTGTTTCTTCATATTCTGCTTCCAATTCGTTCACCAAAGTTGACCTTACTTCTCTACGTAATCTCCGCAATGTTCTCTCGATCTCCGGATCAAATTGCTCACTTTCTCTACGAAGAGATCTGGTCACTACCATACACCAAAACTAATGGACAATTAAAAATTAACAAGTAACAAAAAGTATGAGTATAAACAAATATATTCACAAAACACCAATTAAAATCAAATGCCAAAATTAAACTACCACAGTCCCCGGCAACGGTGCCAAAATTTGACAGTGCGTGTCGAGTGCACTGCAAAATTTACCTGACTCTGCACACTAAAATTTGTAGTTATGGTAAGTCGGGATCGAATCCACAGGGAATGTTCGGTTAATTTTCGTACTGAAAATAATTGATGCAAGAAAAGTATATGGGGGTTTTTCGTTTTTGAACACTTTGGAAAATTAAAGAAAAATTAAACTATCAAAAACAAAATGAAATAAATAATCGAAAATGTGAAAAGTGATGAGTATAAGTGAGGTCCGGTTCTAGGTTCAATCTCGGCCTAAGCACAATCAAGCATATTCCCTCATTTTAAAGTTTTTACAATTCTTTTCGGACTATTGATCTGAGACTAATAGAGCGCTCTATAAATCTCGATTTTCCCTTAAATTGAATTCAATCAAGATACGATCATTGATTAAACCTAACCACCAAATAATCTAGGATATGATCTCTAGATTCAATTTAACGAATGATTACTTAATTGAAAACAATCAATATAGGCAGTAACCTCACAAGCTCGGGTTATCTAACCTAAGTCATGCTGTTCCTAACGATTAATGATTGTTAGATGCTACTCACAAATATTAAAAGTAACGATTACGGATTACAATTAATATTTAGCAATAGGTTCGAATTAAAACGATCAAAATATTATATTAAGATCATTAATTCCAAAGCCATCCAAATCAAAACCAGCAACACGACAATCCGAAAATAAATCACAACTTTAACATGACAAAAATAGCTTAACCGTGACTTGGCGTCGATATCCCCATTGAACCGGTGTCAGAAAGTTAGCTAACCATCTTCAGTTTCATGCTCCAACAGTGAGTCATATATATATTGCAATAATAATACTCACGGTAGATAGCTAAAATGGAGGATTAATTAATCTCCCGCACTCTATGATTTGTTTCTATGTCTCTAAATGCCACCACTGTTCCCCACGTTCCTGTGACTGCAGCTTCCTTCTCCACGCCGTCACCGTCTCCTTCACCAGCGTCACTTGCTTTCGATTCTTCCATGCCGGCACTGTAGCCTCGTTCCTCTCGTTCGTTCCTGTCGCCAACAAGACAATTAAAACCTCTTATTTGTTAAAACCCTCCCTCCTGCGTTTGCGTGTGCGTCAGTAAACGCATACCATTAACTAGCACGTCATGCGTTGCGGCGTTGGTCTGCAAGAGCTAAGCGCGGCGTGTTGCGTTGTCACTTTAACAACGCAAACGCTGCGTGAAACGCAGTGCATAGGAAATCCTCTTTAAAAAAAAAAATTTGTGCCTTAAATTAAATAAACAACTGTGTTCCAATTTACTTCAGAAAATTTTGACTTTTTGATCTCAAAAATATATCAATAAATCCAATCTAATAGTCAACACAAATTGAGCATTTTATCATAAAAATAGGATTGAAATCACATGTATATGTATAAGAAAATCTAAGATAATTCAATCCTATCACTTTATAATTAAATGCTTCTTTATTTATTTATTTTTTAATTTGGAATGTAGGAAAATATTATTTGGTTGATGCGGGATATCCTTACATGCAAGGTTATTTAGACCATACAAAGGTGAAAGGTATCATCTTCCGATTTTCGACGTCTTTGGTCAACCAGAGAAAAGAAAGAAATATTCAATCATGCACATTCTTCTTTAAGATGCACAATCGAAAGAACATTTGGCGTTTGGAAAAATAGGTGGAAAATTTTACGTCAAATGCGAAGTTTTCCTTTTCCAAAGCAAGTTAAAATTGTGATTGCTTCAATGGCCATTCACAATTTTATAAGGTTAAATGCTCAAAAGGATGAAGAGTTTTCTCCCTATGATGAAGATGATGAATTACTTCCTACAAATGAAGAGAGCAATGAAAATGAAGACGTTGAATAAAATCATTTAGACGAGCCACAAAATAACGAGATGAATGATGCGAGGGAACATATTGCAAATCTTCTTGTATTGCGATAAAAAACATAGTTTATTATTCACTTAACTATTTCAACTTGAATATTTATTTTGGAATTATAATATTATTTAACCTTTTTTACATGTTTTAATATTTATTTTTCATATTAATTTTATTTCCTATAAGAAAATGAGACATCTCTTTAAATTATTTCATACAAGATGGTTATCTAAAATTTCCTACAATATGGTACTTTGCATATTGTTTAGTATACTTTACAAATTATCTAGCATAAATAATTTAACTATATAAAATAAAATATAGTTAAAATTAATAAAAGTGCTTTTTATTTTATGTTGCTAAAAATATCTCAGATGAAGCCCTTTTAAAAAAGTTGTTTTTTTAATTGACAGCCAAACAGTCAACTGGCTTTTAAAAAAACCTCTTCTCAGAAAAACTCTACTGACAAAAGCTCTACTGATAAAAGCTCAACCAAATGGGCAATTTCTATTTCAACCGGCTTTTAATGAAAAACAGATAAGTTTTTTTCGCCAAAATTGGTTTTTTGTTGCAAGGGTTATGTATTATAAATTGACTAAAAATTAGGTCGGTTTATATTTATTTTAGTTTGGTATGGTTTTTAAAACAATGCAAAATAACTCCTCGACCTCGATATTTCCATTTCTCTCTTTTTATTACTTACTAATTGTTTTGAAAACGCACTATTAAACTTCTTGTTTTGCTTGCCTTCAATCCCATCCACGTTCTTTTCTTATGTAAAATTTGTCTCATTTTTTATATATATACCCACACTCTGTCTTTTGAAACTACTTTTTCTCTTAAAAAATCAACATAAGATTTACATACAATAAAGGTGAAAACTGTATTTTTAGCCCTAATAACTTTTGTTACAATACATGTAAGATCTTAATATTTGGAACATTCAAAATGGATATACAAAATGTACTGCTCAATTTGAACTCTAAGAAAACAAAATATAGACGTTATAATATCTTATGTGTTAAGTGTTGACATAACATAATTTTTTTGACACGTGACATACTAAAAGCTATATATTTTAATTAAATTTAAATTGATATTAAATAATTATCTTTGATTGTAATTATATATAATTAACCCTAGTTGGAATTGTATGTCCCACTTATTTTAACTAAACTTAAATCAATTATAATTCAATCATAATTAATCCTATTTAACTTTAGTTACCTAATAAATCATAACAAATCCTTATTAATGTAATAACAATCTCTCCATCACTAACTAAGATAATAATCCATCTTTCTCTCTTTTTATAGCTTCTAATAAAATTGTTCTTTTCTTGCAAAATTATATAAAGTTTTGTGCCAAAATAATCCACTAAGATCTCAAGAAGGAACACCACTAAAGAGATAAAACACTACAAGAATATTATCCAAGAGCTCCATTAAGGGAAGTGTGATAAGTGACTATTTTGTTAGGAAATTGTGCGTAATTTGGTTCACAAGATAGCGAATAGTTATGAAACTGTTTCGTTTGATTTCTCAAAAGTGAATATTATTAAAATTCTATAAAATGATTAACGATAAATCATAATCAAACATGAATATTAATTCATACCTTATTTTAAATCTTGATCATTTTTCTTGTCATATCCTTCAAATCATTTCTAAATCGGTCTATTTTTATCATCATAGCTGTATACGTGTTTAGCCCTTGATGGTATCTATAAAACAAGTTGAGAGAACTCGTAATTATTACAGAGAAAATTAGGCAAGGAGTGCTAGCTCTATTAGAGTTTAAGCATATTTATAATAGTTTTGGACATTTTAGTAATCTAATTGAATTAAAATTTAATTTCAATTAAATTTTAATTAAAAATACAAATAAATCTAATTAAATACTGCTATGCCCATATAAGATTCAATATCTTATATTTATCCTTATTTATTAAATATTTCATATTTAATCATATCCAAGCCACCTTAAGGAATCGAAACAAGATAAGCAATTTTCTAATTTATATAACATATTCTCCAAAGTTAATATTAATCTACCTTAGGTGTGAACAGAAACATTCTAGCTTATGTGAAGTTCTTCAAGGATAGTTAGTATCTACAAACATGTGTTTGCAATTAGATGATAGGTTAATACTTTATCCGAAAGGAATAATGGAGGATGTGTTAATGAAGGTAGGAGAATTGATTGTTCTGTGAGATTTTGTTGTCCTAGACATGAGGGAAGTTAAAGAGCAAGGAAGGAGCACACCATACTACCAGGGAGGCCTTTCATACCACTACCAATACCTTGATTGATGTGAAGAATAAGGAAACTGAACATGACTGTTTTGAGAGAAAGAGTAGAATTTTCAATTTTTAATGTTGAAACCTATTTCTACTACTATTGTTTCTAAAGATTATTCTATCGTTGATCAAATTAATGTTGCATATTTTGATTTCATCTTGCAGAAGAAGAAGGAAAAGAAGTTAGACTTGGTTAAAGAGATTAATGAATAATGCTAATTGCTAGTTGATGCAACTGAGGGATAGGTTGGAAAATTCTTAGAGAAAAATCCCATTGAAGAGTAGGAAGCAGTGGAATTGCTCACCTTGAGGGATCCACCTTGAGCATAAGGGTTGAGGTGTCCAGCCAAAAGACATTAAAGAAGCGCTAAATGGGACGCAACCTATATAATTTCTATTTTTTTTTCAATTAGTTGTTTGTTATTTCTTTTTAGTGAAACTCAACTTAATCTATTTTCTTTGTGTATATAGGCCTACTTTTCAATCTCTTCTATTTTTCTTCCTTGCAGATATGCACTGCTCCTCAATGTAATACTCTATGCTTATTGCCATGCTTCACATCGCATCGACGTAGCCACCACCCATACTTTTGTATCGTATTTTATATCCCTTTTCTTTTTGTTATTTTTACTGTTTGTTAGTTTAATGTCTTTTAGTTTTAATGCCTTTCCTTGTTCAAGTTATTTTGTGTCCTAGATCCCTCTTTTACTTTTTTATATCACATTAGAGACAATGTGATGTTTAAGTATGGGTGGTCCTTCACATCGCATCAACGCAGCCACCACCCACACTTTTGTATCGTATTTTATATCCCTTTTCTTTTTGTTATTTTTACTGTTTGATAGTTTAATGTCTTTTAGTTTTAATGTTTTTCCTTGTTCAAGTTATATTGTGTCCTAGATCCCTCTTTTACTTTTTTATATCACATTAGAGACAATGTGATGTTTAAGTATGGGTGGAGTATTAGTTAAAAAAATATTTATTATTTATGTGTTGCATGTTTGTTTTCCCATTAATAGCAAGAGATGCATGGTCATGACATAAACTTGATCGAGATTAGAAATGCATAATATGAGTGAATGAGTATACTTGCATGCTTAGACTAATTGACTTGGATTTGGTTAAAAGGACATTAGCTTGTTGTGATAGATGAATAACACCTTTCATTTGGTAAGAATTTGAGCCTTTTTGAGCTATTAAACACCAATTCAAATATTCTTTATACTAGTTGAGATCACATAATCTTATGCAAACGTTGAAATGATGAAGGCAATTAGAATTTACCCCTTTTTCTTAAAAATCCACCATGATGTTATCTTTAATGAACCCAATTGAGCTTAATATGAAACTTTTTCTTTCTTTAAACCAAAAAATGAGCCTTTACCTTAATTATTTATCCTCTTTATCATACCTACCATAAGGCAAGTTGAGCATTTGAATATGTATTATTGGGTTTAGGAGTAATTTTTTGAATAAATGTGGGGAATCATAGGATATAGTTGGTTTTAAGTTAGAAATGAGTATGGTTGTAATAATTTGTATCTCTCCTCTACATTTTACCTCTTTTAAACTTAATCTTCTTTTAAATAAAAATGAAAAAGAAAGGACAAAAGAAAACAAACCAAATAGAAAAGGAAAAAGAAGGAAGATAAGCTAAGTAGAAAATGAAAAGAAGAGGAGAGATATAAAAAAGAGAGTGCTAATCTTGTTAACTTGAAATGAAAGAATTAAGTGCTTTACACTTCATTGTTTATATTACTTTCAATGCTCAATTTGTTTTGTGGTTTTAAACTATGATTTTCCTTTTTCCTACTCTTAGCCTGGCCTCGTTACAACCAAAATAAAGACCTTTGGATTGATGTTTGTGTTTGATATGAGTGGTGGAGATTAGATTGGTAAGCAATATTATAGTAGATTCCTTACATGAAATGAACGATGAGTGAATACATATCCTACCTTTGAATGCTTGAGAGAACGGAGAGTGGAGTGAGTGTCTATCACACTTATTGATGGTTCTTTGAATTGAAGTACTTGTTAATTTTGGCTAAATATTTGAAGAATAGATTTTTTATGGAGTATTGTATGTTTCAATTTCTTAGGTTGTGTTTATTGAAATAATCTTTGATATCTTTGACTATTAATTGGGAAAATTGGAGTTTCCATTGTTTCTTTTTATATAGTCTAGTATTCTTTATTATGTAGTATTCTTTATTAAGTTTGAGGTCAAGCATAGTTTATGTGTGGGGTAATTGTTGTGTCTAGTTTCTATTGCTTTTAATTGCCTTAATATCTTGATTTTGGTTACAAAATTCTTGTGTTTTGATCCAAATGTGAAATAAATTAATTAGAAATAGTGTGAATATTGCATGAATGTTAATTAAATTATTTTATGAATTTTGCATAAAGGTTAAAGGGAAAGTTAATGTAAATTAGCATGAAAGGAAAAGAAAAAAAGAAAGGTGGTGACTAAAGGTGTCACCACCATGACAAGTTAGTCACGGTGGTGACTAAACTTATCACCACCGTGACCATGGTTGCACGGGAGTGACAATGAGTCCCACCCATGACTACCACACTCAGAACAAAGCTTTTTGTTTGATAGGTTGTTCTCCAAAAATAGAATGGAATCTGGTAGTATGCTATTATGTGGTGCGGGTTTTGCCATTTCGTTATCACCCTTTACCTTTCTAATCTGACATACTTTCCTAGTACATGTGCGCACCTCCAAACCGAGACAGCTTCGAAATCGAAATTCAAGCACTTACTTTTATATTCTGTGATGACTATTTTGATCTCTCTTTGACTCTGTAGGAAGGACCAATCATATTCTAAATCTTCAATCTTGCTTCATCTCTTCTTGATATTAACTAAAACTTTAAAAAAAATCAATAAATTTATAAAATTCTAGTTTGATGTAAATATAGTTAAGGGTCAATTTCAAATCATCAGTTCTACCATCTGTCAAAATGGTTAAATACTAAAATCAAAGAAAAGATGAATCTTATTAGAAATTTGAAAAAAACATCATATCCGTTTAATATTTTTCGCGTTACTTTTCATGTAATTCTACTTTAATTTCAATTATGCAAATATTACCACATAATTCCTGCTTGAATTTCAATTTTGAGTAAATATTATTGTGTATTTAATTATTTAAATACTAACTATATGTGGAGCCCATATAAATATTAAGTTTTACTCCTAGAAGTGTCCCGCAAAATAAGTTTCCATCAAAATAATAATGTTTTAAAAATTGGACTAGATATTTAACCGCTAAAAAAGTTTAAGGCTTAATAAATCCTTATAAAACTGATAAGTAAAATTATAAGAATAAGTAATGCCTCTTAATATATAATAGAAGATGTGGTCTTTCACTTAAATAAATTCGTGATTTAAGCTAGTGGTGTGGCAAGTGACACTTGTCACTTGCTACATGTCACTCTCTCTAGGTATCTTCTTGGTCTTTTATTAACTAGTCCATTTATCTCCAATTTTCAACCCAATTTTTAATGACACTTGCTATTAAATCCAAATGTCATTCATAAAAATTTTCATAGCCATTTGACTCTTATTTCTACTACTATTCATTAATTATTCTGCCACTTCGCATTTTTCTTAGTCCAAAAATATCCTTAAATTCTAGAAAATTTTCAAATTTTTACCAAAATTTTAATTCACTACTTATACACTCCATCTCAATTGATAACACATATAATTCATAATTCCAAGTATAATCACATTAAATATCAATTATACCCAAAAAATGTCAAATGAGTGCATGTACAACGATTGTAATGTGTGCAAAATTTCAAATTCACATGTTTGTATGCTAACATTATACATGAGCATGAAATGCAATTTTCTTAATCTCCCTTTGATCTTACATGTACCAAATTTTTGGATTCTAACCTTTTTAGGAAATGGGATGTTACATAAATGGTTGGACACATCTAGTGATGACTGATAAAAAGGGAGTGCTTAAAGATGCATCTGAGTGGATAAAGGTGAACACTTGGAATTTTCAAGCCCTACATGCCATCTTTAGTTCAGTTGATGAATGTCACTTTGCTATGATATTAGCTTGTGAATCGGTGAAAGAAGCGTGAGACACTTTACAAACTATACATGAGGGATCAAATCTGTGATAACGTTGAAACTTTAGATGTTGCTGTGAGATTTAAAAAGCCGAGGATGGATGAAAGTGAAACTATTGGAGATTTTCATAAGAGACTGTGTGACATAGCAAACCAAGCATATCAATTTAGGAAGAAGTATTCGAATTTGAAACTTGTTACGAAGACATTGAGATCATTGTCTTTGAGATTTATACCAAAAATTGCAGCCATCAAAGAAGCTCATGATATCAATGAATTATCTTTAGATTAGGTAATTAAGATTCTTACTAATTTTGAGATGAATTTGTTGAGGGAAAAATGAGAGAAGAACAAAGGATTGGCATTGCAGTTGAGATTAGTAAAGCCGAGAATGACTTAGAAGATGAATATGATGAGAATGAGGATATAGAGTTATTGACAAGAAATTTCAACAAGTGGCCAAAGAAAGTGAAGAATGATAGACCCAAGTTTAGACATAACAGTAGGAGTTCATCGAACAAAAGCTTTAAACACTTTAGCGAAATGTGTTAACACTTTGAAGAAGAGAGAAGGAATGTAACATCCCGTCACCGATGGGAAGGTTATATTGGTAAATTAAGACGGGTTAGGATTTTTACCGCATATTATTGACTGAGCATTCTTTTGGCCTCTAATTTAAGAGTAATGGGTCTTTTGCACATGCCCATATAGGTACATGCATTCATGACTTTTTTCGACTTTTAATTTTGATACTGACATGAATTGTGAAATTGGGAGATAATTAGATTTGCTTATGATTTATTGGGAATTTTGGAATATTTGAGTTTGAATAATGAACTGGAAATGTTCTGGAGTTATTGCCAATTGATAGAGACTCTTCGAATTTTCTCAAAAATTCGGAGAAAAGTTTAGACCGAAATTTTATTTAGTGATTTGATTGATTGATTGATAGATAGCTAGAACAATTGGTAAATGGCAATGGAAAAATTTAGATATATGATATTGGAATTTAATATATCGAGCTATTGAAATTTGGAGACAAATTGGACTGGAAATGAATTGAAAAGAGAAAGAGATTTAAATGTTTTCATGAGGAAAAGACAAGAGACTTAGGTGATTAATCTTTAAATATCTAAGGTTATAAGGGAAGAAGAAAGAAAAGTCTTCCTCCCTAGGGCAAATTTTCCTCTCCTTCGATCGATTCTCTGTTTCTTCACCATGCTTGATCTTTGGCTTATTGCTTGATAGCTCCTTCTCCTTGTGTAAAGCCAAGCCTAAATCCTAAGGAAGATGATCGTTGGTGCGGTTTTGGGAGGAAACCGTTGGTGTTAAAGGTTTAGAAGATTTTCGGAAGATTTTCAAATTGAGGCTTGATTGGTAAGTGAAATTGCTTTAATGTGTTTTTATGATTGTTTAATGCATACATGGATTTATTTGTGGAAGATTGGGGGTAGTATGGGTGAGTTATGACTGGTTTTAGAGAGAGAAATGAGAAAAAGGGAATCAGAGAAGACGAACCAGGGTTAGACGTCGCGACGAGGAAAGGAGTATACGCCGTGACGCGTGTATGTCGCGACATGCATAAGCGCTGCGACGAGCGATAGATTGGGACGTCGCGACGAGCAAGTTTATACATCGCGACGAGCCACTGTATAGACGTCGCGGCGAGCATCCATACGTCGCGACGAGGACCAGATTTCTGAACTGATTTAGTTTGGTTTTTAAGGCATTACTAATGGGGTAGAACTCCAATTGAGGTGATTCTTCATTCGTTATGAACTACAGAATGAGATCTACAATTGTTGGGCCCGGGCCCCGGATCCCCAATTTTTGAGGCGGCCCTTCGGGTCGCGCCTGCGATGAGCGCTCCATATACCTTCGGACCCGTTCCCAACATCCATACAAAGAATCATTCGATTCGTATAACAATATATATACTCATACATATACATCTTCTACACATGCATTCTAAACATGCATTACTCATCTCAAATTCATAAAACATATGCCATTGTCATTCAAAGGAATTCAACCAGTATTTTCAAAGATAACATAATACAAAATGAAATTTAATCACAAAATACAAAGGTATGCTCCATGATGAAATGCTGGTGGGCTAACCAAAGTACTAACTTAAGACAAGCTCCTAACTAGCTCAAAGTTTCTGATGCCCTGCAAGGTCGACAATTGTCTCGATTTGCACCTGAGGAGGGGAGAGTAATGGGGTGAGTGCAAGCTCAATGGCATATACGCTTATAGCCATTGGCAACGAGCCACACAATCAAGCATATATTCATATATCACTAGCAATCACAATTCATCAATTTTATTCACATTCATATAACCATAGTCATGAAATTTCTATTTCCCAACATAACAATCATTATGTAACAAGTCTATCAAATCCATCATATGTTATGCTCATCAAATCAATCGTATGCACAAACAATTGGCTCGAGAGTTCAGAACGATCCGGATAACCCAAAGGTAAATCCGTAAACTATCCGAGTCGATTTCAAGGATTTCGTTGCCAAGCGGGCGGCGGAGAAGGCTTTACTGTCAACGTGCACGTGACTCCATCCGTAACTCTCTTACGCAAACAATTCACATAGTCCATTCGATTCATGCTTAAAGCATTTCTCACATTTTCTCAATTCTCATTCTTGTCCATTGCCATAAAGGCCTAGCAATCCATGGATAATTATAATCAAAAGCATATTCCATAATTCTCATGTAATTCAATACAAGTAATGTCATATAATGCAAGCAAGCACACATCGTGCAATTTGCCCATACACACAATAACCATAAACATATTACCCACCTAGTATCGCTGAGTATCGACTCATCACTGTCCTTCCTCTTGCGATTGGTCAACTCACTTGGTTCCTATAATAAACCAAGTTTCCATACAATTAATATCCATAGCAAATATTCCAATAAGCTTGACAATCAAAATAAGCATTAAAGGTCTATCTGCGACTTTCATCTAAAATCCCGAACCCTTCTAAACAAATTCCAAACTTCCCTTCTTCATACAACTCATAATCCTTAATTGCTATATCACAACGAATCCAAAATCACCTCAATCAGACATCCACATCAAAAGATATCCCCAAAAAAATATAAACATCTCACTTTCGAATAACGGGGTTTCGCCATGGCGGTTGCGATTTAACGGCTCGCTTGTCACGGCGATCACAGTGTGCACCGGCGTGCACCCTACTAGCACGTCATGGCGAACACAGTTCAGACGTCATGACAAATCATTCCCCACACGTCATGGGCGAATTTAATTTTCACTGTCATGACGACGGCCTCGAGAACGACTCGAACCCGACTTTCTGCATTTTCACAATTCAATCCTTCTCCAAACACAAATGCAACACAGCCAAAGTATATATCAAGTCTCAAACTACATTTCTAGCCCATGAACAACTCAAAATCAGTCACAAATGCATCAACCCAAGAAATCTCACCATTTTTGCCTTAAAACCCTAAACCCTTCGATTCTCACAGATTCAAGACATCTTAGGTTTTAATCCAACTAAAACAAGTTGGAAGGAAGGTAAACTTACCATAAATCCCTTCAAATCAGTTTGAAAACTCAAAAATCGCAAAACCTCTCTTCTCTTCTCCTCTTCTCACCGACGACGCCTCTTTCTCTTCTTCTATTTTCCTTTCTTTCTTTTCTTCTTCTTTTCTATTCTAAGTCTTTCTTTTAAAAACCTAAGGAGTGGACAAAGACTATCATACCCCTCTTTACAAACCTTAAATCCATTCCAAGTTAAGTGAACTTCCCAAAATGCCCTCACATAATTTAATCCTCTAATGCCTTGTTTAAACCATATTAAACGCAATTATACCTCAATTATCCACTATTATTCCAAAATAAATCAAACTAAGTCTAACTCACATAATCATCACAATTCATGCTTAATGGCATCATAAAAAAAATTCGGGGTCTAACATTTCTCCCCCTCTTAAAAGAAATTTCGTCCTCGAAATTTACCTGAATCGTCAAAGAGATGCGGATACTTTTCCCGCATGGCTTCCAATGGCTCCCATGTATCCTCCTCTATCGAATGGTTCCTCCAAAGGACTTTGACTAACTGAACCGTCTTGTTCCTAAGGACCTTGTCCTTGGTATCCAAAATCTGCACTGGAAGCTCCTCATAGCTCAAATTATCTCTCAGCTGAACCTCACTAGCCTGGATGATATGAGAAGGATCCGATCTATACCTCCTCAATATGGACACATGAAAAATGTCGTGAATCTGCGATAACTCCGGAGGTAACGCCAATCTGTAGGTGAGTGGTCCAATCCTCTAAAGGATCTCATAAGGACCCACATACCTCGGACTCAACTTACCTTGCTTGCCAAATCTCATCACTCCTTTCCAAGGAGATGTCTTAAGGAACACTTTCTCACCGACCTCATACTCCATCTCCTTTCGGTGAGCATCAACATAACTCTTCATCCTATCATGTGCTGCCTTAAACCGCTGTCTAACTATATTAACTTTATCGACCATCGTCTGAATCAACTCTGGTCCTTCCAATTGCCTCTCTCCTTCTTCATCCCAACAGATCGAAGTCCTACATCTCCTCCCATACAATGCCTCATATGGAGCCATCTGAATGCTCGAATGGTACGAATTGTTATAAGCAAATTCGACCAACGGCAAATGCTCATCCCAAGCTCCTCTAAAATCCATCACACAAGCCCGAAGCATCCCCTCAAGTGTCCGAATAGTCCTCTCTAATTGACCATTCGTCTGAGGGTGAAACGTTGTACTAAAATTTAGCTTCGTCCCCAAGGCTTCCTGCAAACTGCCCCAAAACCTCGAAGTAAACCGAGGGTCCCTATCAGACACAATCGAATCCGGAATCCCATGCAATCTCACTATCTCATCGATATACTTCTTTGCTAGCACATGCAAAGAATTAGTCTGCTTGATCGCTAAAAAGTGGGCTGACTTGGTCAACCGATCAACAATCACCCAAATGGCATCATGCCTCCTGCTGGTCTTAGGCAAACCCATCAAAAAGTCCATCGTTACCTTTTGCCACTTCCACTCCGGAATCGGCAACGACCTTAACTTTCCTGAAGGTGCCTGGTGTTCGGTTTTGACTTGCTGACACACTAGACACTTACTCACAAAGTCTGCCACATCCCTCTTCATGCCTCTCCACCAAAAATGCTCTCTCAAATCTCTGTACATCCTGGTGCTACCCGGATGCATGGCATAAGGCGCATTGTGTGCCTCATCCATGATCTCATCTTTAATCTCCTGCATATCTGGAATACATAATCGGTTCCCCACTGTCATAAGCCCATCATCCTGCACATCTATGTCAGAAACCTTACCCTTCTGAATTTCATCCCTGAGTTTGCTTAAATCCGCATCTTGAGCCTGCAATTCCCTAACCTTTTCCCTGAGAATCGGCCTCACTCGAAAGTTAGCTAGAAGGCACTCTGACTCCTCCCGCTTCAAGCTTATCTTAAGCTTGGCCATCTCTTCCAATAAAGGAAGATAAACTGATCGAACATGCGCGACCGAAGACTTCCTGCTCAAGGCATCCGCCACAACATTGGCCTTGCCCGGATGGTACTCAATCAACAGATCATCATCCTTAAGTAGCTCAATCCACCTTCTCTGCCTCAAATTCAGTTCCTTCTGACTCAGTAAATACTTGAGACTCTTATGATCAGTGAAGATCCGAGTCTGAACTCCATACAAATAATGCCTCCAAATCTTCAAGGAAAAGATCACCGCTGCTAACTCTAAATCATGCGTCCGATAATTAAGCTCATAAGGCTTCAACTGCCTCGAAGCATAAGCAATCACCCGATCTCCCTGCATCAAAACACATCCAAGACCCTTCCTCGAAGCATCACTATACACCGAATAACCTTCCTCTCCCGAAGGCAAAACCAAAATCGGAGCACTCATCAATCTGAGCTTAAGCTCCTCGAAGCTCCTCTGACACTCATCACTCCAAAAAAACTTCTGGTTCTTCCTCAGTAACTTCGTCATCGGAGCGGCTATCATGGAGAATCCCTCCACGAATCTCCAGTAATAGCCTGCCAAACCCAGAAAACTCCTCACCTCTGCCACATTCTTCGGTGCTTCACAACTCACCACAACTTCTATCTTCTTTGGATCCACATGAACTCCTTGCTTTGAGATCACGTGTCCAAGAAATGTAACTTCTTTCAGCCAAAATTTGCATTTGTCGAATTTGGCATACAACTCATTCATCCTCAAAGTCTCCAAAGCCATCCTCAAATGCTCCTCATGTTGCCGATCACTCTTGGAATACACCAATATATCATCAATAAAGACAATGATAAATTGGTCCAAGAATGGCTTAAATACCTGATTCATCAAATCCATAAACGTTGCAGGAGCATTCGTCAATCCAAAAGGCATCACCAAGAATTCAAAATGCCCATACCGAGTCCTGAAAGCAGACTTCGGCACATCCAACTCTTTGATCCTCAACTGGTGATATCCCGATCTCAAATCGATCTTAGAGAAGACTCTCGCTCCTTGCAATTGATCAAACAGATCATCAATGCGAGGAAGCGGATACTTGTTCTTCACAGTAACCTAATTCAGCTTCCGGTAGTCCACACACATCCTCAATGATCCATCTTTCTTCTTTACAAAGAGAACCGGAGCTCCCCAAGGAGAAGAACTCGGTCGAATATACCCCTTCTCCAATAATTCCTCCAATTGCTCCTTAAGCTCTTTCAATTCCGCCGGAGTCATCCGTAGGGCGGAATCGAAATCGGTCGCGTACCTGACAAAAGCTCAATGGGAAACTCAATTTCTCGAGCTGGCGGTAGTCCTGGCAATTCCTCGGGAAAGACGTCCGAGAAATCCCTGACTACTAGAATATCCTCCAGCTTCCCTCTATCAGCCCTGGAGTCTATCACATAAGCCAAAAACACCTCACAACCCTTACTCATCATCTTCTCTGTCAATCTTTGAAACAATTCGGGTGGACTCGCTTTCCGTCCCCAAGAACACCACTCTTTCCACTATCCAATTCAAACTCCACTGTCTTCCGTTTACAATCCAAACGGGCATTGTACTTCTCTAAAGTATCCATACCCAAAATCACATCTAAACCGCTCATCTTTAGTGGCATCAAATCTACCGCTAGAAGATCTCCACCGATGCGAATCTCACAACCTCTATACACTTGACTAATCACAATATACTGACCGATTGGAGTACTCACCATCAGCGGAGTATCCAAAGGGCTCACAATCAAATCACACACAGGTCTACTCGACGAAACAAACGAGTGAGTAGAACCCGGATCAATCAACACAATCACAGCATCAGAAAATAACTGTACTGTACCCGTGAAAACATCTGGTGCGGTCTCAGCATCCTCCCTAGTCATCGCAAACACCCTAGCTGGTGCCTGCCCTCTCGGTCTCCCCGGAAGATTCACCCTCTTAGCCGCATCAATCGCCCACTTCATCACGATCCTCCGTCCCATGGTCTCGCTCTCCTGAGCTCAGATCCGACCTCTCTCCCGTCGTGGAGGCCGAGGACACTCTCCGCAATGTGTCCTTCTCCCCAGCTTGAAACAAGCTCTGTTAGTCTAAAGCACTCTCCTCTATGAGCTCTTCCGCAGTGCTCGCACTTCGGGACGAATGACCTATCTCCATCTCCCCTTCTACTGCCACCCACCGTTGAAGCTTGGTAAGAAACAGTAGAAGTCCTCATCGGCCTTGGTCGGCTCGCACCACTACTCCTCTCCTCTGACTGGACCGGGAAGCTCCTAGCACTCCTGTCTAGCATAGGAGTACTAGTGCTACCTCCTCTCCTGGATTGCTCTCTGCCCTTTCTCTTCTTGTTCACAGCACTCTTGATATTCTCTATATTCTCCACTCTCAGCGCTGCCTCAACCAGCTGCTGGAAATCACAAAAATTCTGCACAATCACCTTCTCTCTGATAGCCAGGTGCAATCTCGACTCAAACCTGCAACATCTTGCAGCTTCACTCAACATCATATCTGAAGCATCTGGGATAGCCGAGTAAACAAGTGCTCTCATACACACGACATCATATCCCTTCGAGTCAAACCGAGGAACTCCTCTCGCTTCTCCGAACATATACTCGACGGTACTTCTTCCCAAAGCAACCACAAAATCTGTCATGCCAACCCCATCGCCTAATCTGCTCCTCGCATGCAGTCTCCCACCAGTGAAGTGCATCTCCTCGAAGCAAGCTAGCAAGATAGATGACTCTCTCATCATCCTCACACTCCATCCGTCCAAGACTCTCTCTGTCTTTCTCACCATGTCTCGCTTCTTCAGGATCGAATGTCCCAAAGAAATCAACTGCTCCATACTTTCTCAATCTATCAAATCTTCTGCCCTTTTGAACTAGGCCTGACGCAGAAGACTGTGGCATCTGACCCATAGCCTGCACGAATGCCTGAGTAAACGCCTGAAACAGTCTAGGATCCAATGGAGGCACTGGCTCCTGTGGAATCGAAGACTCCTGAGTCTGCGAAGGAAGGGGCTCACTACCTAGCCCTACAGAAGCCTCAAGATTCCACGGGCTACGGACTCGTCGGCCCTCTCCTCTCTAGTCGGAGAGTCAAGTCGCAGATCCTTGCATAACTCCTCGTGTCCTTTACGAGGTGGCATCGACTCTTCAAATGGAAACACTAAGGATTAGCTATATGGCAATCTACATGTATGCATGATATGCATGTCACTTAATCAATGCAACACGTAATCATATATCACACAATCCTATATGCATTCTAAGCCAAGGACACTAAACCTAGGCGCTCTGATACCAAACATGTTAGGCCCGGGCCCCGGATCCCCAATTTTTGAGGCGGCCCCTCGGGTCGCGCCTGCGACGGGCGCCCATATACCTTCGGACCCGATCCCAACATCCATACAAAGAACCATTTGAATCAGATAACAATATATATACTCATACATATACATCTTCTACACATGCATTCTAAACATGCATTACTCATCTCAAATTCATAAAACATATGCCATTGCCATTCAAAGGAATTCAACCAGTATTTTCGAAAGATAACATAATACAAAATGAAATTTAATCACAAAATACAAAGGTATGCTCCATGATGAAATCTTTGGTGGGCTAACCAAAGTACTAACTTAAGATAAGCTCCTAACTAGCTCAAGTTTCGATGCCCCGCAAGGTCGATAATCGCCTCGATCCGCACCCGAGGAGGGGAGAGTAATGGGGTGAAAGCTAAGCTCAATGACATATACGCTTATAGCCATTGGCAACGAGCCCACAATCAAGCATATATTCATATATCACTAGCAATCACAATTCATCAATTTTATTCACATTCATATAACCATAGTAATGAAATTTCTATTTCCCAACATAACAATCATTACGCAACAAGTCTATCAAATCCATCATATGTTATGCTCATCAAATCAATCGTATGCACAAACAATTGGCTCGAGAGTTCCGTAAACGATCCGGATAACTCAAAGGTAAACCAGAACTATCCGAGTTCGATTTTCGAGGATCTCGTTGCCACACAAGCGGCAACCGGAGAAGGCTTTATCACAACGCGCACGTGACTCCATCCGTAACTCTCTTACCCAAACAATTCACATAGTCCATTCGATTCATGCTTAAAGCATTTCTCACATTTTCTCAATTCTCATTCTTGTCCATTGCCATAAAGGCCTAGCAATCCATGGATAATTATAATCAAAAGCATATTCCATAATTCTCATGTAATTCAATACAAGTAATGTCATATAATGCAAGCAAGCACACATCAGGCAATTTGCCCATACACACAATAACCATAAACATATTACCCACCTAGTATCGCTTGAGTATCAGACTCACTGCTGTCCTTCCTCTTGCGATTGGGTCAACTCAACTTGGTTCCCTATAATAAACCAAGTTTCCATACAATTAATATCCATAGCAAATATTCCAATAAGCTTGACAATCAAAATAAGAATTAAAGGTCTATCTGCGATTTTCATCTAAAATCCCGAACCCTTCAAAACAAATTCCAAACTTCCCTTCTTCATACAACTCGTAGTCCTTAATTTCTAGATCACAACGAATCCAAAATCACCTCAATCAGACATCCACATCAAAAGATATCCCCAAAAAATATGAAAATCTCACTTTGGATAACGGGGGCTCATGGCATGGAAGCGACGAGATAACTGCTCGTCGTCGCGGCGACTCATTAAGTGTAAGGCGGCGGCGCACCCTACTCGCAGACGTCATGCGAACACAGTTCACACGTCGCGACAAACCGTCCCCACACGTCAAGGGCGAATTTAATTTTCACTATCGCGATTTAACTCAAGACGTCACGACGCACGGCTAGAGAGAACGACTCGAACCCGACTTTTTCAGATTTTCACAATTCAATCCTTCTCCAAACACAAATGCAACACAGCCAAAGTATAGATCAAGTCTCAAACTACATTTCTAGCCCATGAACAACTCAAAATCAGTCACAAATGCATCAACCCAAGAAATCTCACCATTTTTGCCTTAAAACCCTAAAACCTTCGATTCTCACAGATTCAAGACATCTTAGGGTTTAATCCAACTAAAACAAGTTGGAAGGAAGGTAAACTTACCAGAAATCCCTTCAAATCAGTTGGAAAACTCAAAAATCGCAAAACCTCTCTTCTCTTCTCCTCTTCTCACCGACGACGCTTCCTCTTTCTCTTCTCTTCTATTTTCCTTTCTTTCTCTTTTCTCTTCTTCTTTTCTATTCTAAGTCTTTCTTTTAAAAACCTAAGGAGTGGACAAAGACTATCATACCCCTCTTTACAAGCCTTAAATCCATTCCAACTTAAGTGAATTTCCCAAAATGCCCTCACATAATTTAATCCTCTAATGCCATATTAAACGTAATTATACCTCAATTATCCACTATTATTCCAAAATAAATCAAACTAAGTCTAACTCACATAATCATCATAATTCATGCTTAATGGCATCACAAAAAAAAAATTCAGGGTCTAACAACAATTGAGTAAAAGAATGAGAGTTTGAATTCAGGTTTTTGAGATCTCAATTAGTGAAAGAAAGTTAAGGATGTGATTGTATTGCACCTAAAGATTGTTTCTTATCAATTGGAGTATAATGTGAGACTTTGAAAATAAAATCAATGCTAATAGGAATTTTAGAAACTGAGCATAAAGGATAAATTCGATATAGAGAATAGTGATATTGATTTTGAGGTAATACCTTAGCGAGTATGACTTGATAAATTGACTGAATATTAGAAATGGAATTGATGGAGTTCCGTAATATGTTATTGAATCGAAAGTGAGTCATTATTGAGCAATTGAGTAAAAGGTTAGAATGTGACAAAAGAAAGTCAAAAATGGGAAATAGTACCGGGAAGGTCATGAATAGGCATCGTACATCTTTTATTTCAGATATGTGCATCATCGAATTATTCTGATTGTGCATTTAGTAACGGGAAATGATTTGATTGTTTTAGAGGCATCGATGGAACAATTCCACAGATATGGCTGGGACTTCTAGGTTGTAGCTCAGAGGTACAGGTGAGTAACCTAGTTGGTTCCTCAATTTTCTTACTATTAAATGTTCTGTAACTGTCTGTGAATATGAATTGTTATGTTTGAAATCTCGAACCGAAGATCCGAGGGATTGAGTGATTGGATATGCTAATGTGATTGTTTTTGTGAATGTTTCCATGGGAAAAATGTGAATGTATGGTAGAGTAGAATTGGAAATGATATGACTGTTTCCGATAAATTGATTCTGATTGTATGTGATAAATGAATTCCATAATTGATTGATTAATAACAGCTGTGACTGGAGCTGTCACTGAGAGCTACAAGCTCTCTCACTGAAAAAGAGCCTCGAGCTCGAAAGGGATTAGTGCATACCCAGAGGGCTCTCCTATCCCTACTAAAGCGTGGAAAGTAGTACATACCCGGAGGGCTCTCCTACTTTCTAAGACGCGATTACTGTTTACTGTGCCCGAAAAGGGGCAGACGCATTTGCATCCCTCGAGTAGGGGCGAAGCAAAACCGTGAGGGTGGCTTACCACGCCAAAGCGGGCAATATCAAAGGGTAGAAGTGCATTCCCTGAGGGCTCTCCTCCCCCTAAGACGCGTTCATCAATAATCGCTCATCGCTTAAGCGCCACCACAACTCAACTCGAAAAAAGAAAAGTGGATAATAATGGGAAAAGATTATGTATGGATTAAATTGTGGACTAAGAAAAAGGGTTAAATGCTAATATTTATGTAATGACTGATTTGTGAAATTTCTGAGTTCTGCGATATGTATGAGTTGAGTAAAATATCGATGATGGTTTCTCACTGAGTTCACAAACTCACCCAATATTGCAAATATTTTTCAGGGATCGAAGAGTACCCCGTTGGACACACGAGAGTATGTTTACCGCTAGCAAATCAGAGTTTAAGGTCGGGATCAGTTCACGTCTGCATTAGTGTTATTATGCTCTTGTGTATAAGATTTATATTTCTGCAATTTCTGTAGAATAGTACTATCATTGTAGATGGCCTAAATTGTTAAATGTTGTATTGGAATGTGATTACTAAAATTTTGTTTTGATTGAAAACGTTTTTGTATTAAAGCGGGCCCCAAATTGTTCACTGAATTCCGTGCATGTGATTTGTTTTAAAAATAAAAATATTTAATTGAGTTTTTGAACCGCAATTGACTGCTCTAGCATACCACCCTTGTGAGACACGGGCTCGGATATCACCATCGGTATCGGGTTCGGGTCTTTTGGAGGTGGGATGCTACAAGGAAAGTCTTGTATGAGCACTTGAAGTAAGAATGAATCTGAAAGTGAAGAGGAATTTGTGAGTAATGTTGCATTGGTTGTTTTATATAGAAAAAGTCCATTTGCTTACTTAACATCAACAAAGAAGGAAGAAATTGACATTTAAACCATGGATAAATCAGTCCAAAATTTAAAAAAAATGTAGATGAATCAACCCAAATTCAATTTCAGATTATCACAGTGATGATAGTGATTCAGATTACAAAAGGGAGGATATTTGGAAAGCTTATGAGTTAATGTATGCTAAATAGGTCCAAATATGTTAGAAGAATGAGAAGTTGAAGAAGGAAAAATCGACCATGAAGACCATCATTTAAGATCTAGAAAAGAAGATGTTATCTCAAATAGATGAGCTTGATGAAACAAAGTTGAAGCTAGTCAATACGAAAAAAGGGATAAGAATGTTAAATGGAGAAAAGTTAGAATAGTTGTTAGAAATTGGTAAGATTAAAGGAGACCTTTAAGGCATTGGCTATAAAGGTGAATGCTCTAAGTCGAATGATGAGAAAAATAGTGCGAATGATCATCAAGGAGAAACTTCAAGGAAGAAATGAAAATTTATACTCACATGTCATTTTTATAGAGTTATCGAGCACATAAGGCCAAAATGTTACAAGTTGTTACAAATGATATTTTAAAGGGCTCAAAACTGAAAATCTATACACTCTTCAATGAACTTTCAACAACTGCCAACATTACCAAAGCAAATTTAAGTTAGAAAAATCAGCTTCACATAGTAAAATAGACACATAAGGGGTTAATACTAGAAACTATCCAGATACATAGTTAATTGTTATCGAAAAGAAATCAACCGCACATCTGATGATAGAGATGAAGTGATGAGGAATAAGGCCAGGTTTGAATTTTTCAAAGGACATATGAATGTGTACTTTATATTTTGAAGTATATTTTGATGTTGTTTAAAAAAGGAGGGCTTAAAGGAGTTAATGTCTAGACTTTTGAGTTTGTGAATTATGGGTTTCCTAAGGTTCAAGTGATTGGTATGTGTTTGGTTTTTTTTTTATTTGTTGAATATTTATGTTAAAATGAGGCTTTGCTTGATGATTTGAGAGTTTTGTTTTTGGATTTTGATTTATGGAGTTATGTCAAGAAAATGATGATGCTTGGATGGAGATATAAAGGAAGATTCAAATTTTCTATGATTCGAGTTTTTCATGTTTTATCTTGATTTCTCTCTATACCATGGGCTATATGATGTAGGAAAATCTCGGGAGGAACATCACATGTTCCAGCAGCGGAAAACAAAAATTTTGTTCCCGGGACCTTCCCGAAAACCCAGGATCCCGGTGTCGGTATGAAGATTCAAACCTGAATAGCCAATAGAGACTATCTCTAAAGGTATCCACGCAGAGATCAGAAAACCTAACCGGATCAAACACTTTTGACCCGGGAATAGCTAGAACAGAATAAAGCCTGCTAGAGCCTACCTCTGTCCTTGAGAGCTTGAGATTGAAGATGGAAGAGATGAAACTTGCTTGAAGATGAAGCTAATGGAAAGTGATGATCGATGATTACAAGCTTTGGAGAAGAACTCTTTCTTTTCCTTTCAAGACCCACGAAGATCACCTTCTTCACCTTTCAATTTTGGTTTCTAAAACCTCCTTAATTGTCATCCACGATCATCACCATCTATCTCCTATCTTTTGTCATTTAGTCATTTAATGACTTTGATGACTAAGCATCCAAAAGAAAGTTCTTAAGCTTTTTCTTCTCTTCCACGTACATATATATATATATATATATATTAATTAATTATTTAATTAATTAATCATATATATATATATATATATATCAAGTGGTCCAATCACACTTGAGGTCGGTCCTAGGGTCCCGATATGGGAAAAATCCCGAAAACCTTTTTCAAAGAATATCGATGTCGCGATCTCATCGGGATATATCTCGATCTCATCGGGATCCATTTAATCCAGTTGCTCTCCATAATTAGAACTCAGTCCAATACTATTTTACAGACTCTCTGAGTCACTCTTATGCGTGTGACCCTTTAGGTTCCCGGTTATGTTGGCCACTTAGATTAACAATTAATCTGAGCAAGTCATGAGCGGTATCTAGCAACACATCATGACCCCAATTGACGGAAAGTAATCGGTTTGATGAATTCATCACGAACCGATCACGAACCCTTCCATGACAATTATCGCAATTCGTTCTTTCATCATCCTATACCCCACTTGGTTATGAGTATGGTCAAAGTGTCAACTCTTACTAGACTAAGTCTAGCCTAAGTGAAATCGGTTCTGTCGAGGACTCATTACTTTATATGTCCACGAAGACACTCTTCATGACATAATCATGCTCGCCGAGACTTAAAGTAATGATCCCGACAAGAGGCAGTGGTATCTCTTCTGTTCTCACGAAGTGATGAATTCTTTATTGGCTACTCAATTACCTTGAATACCTCAAAGCGCACCCAAGCACCATCCTATGAGTAACCTCCGAAGGCCACAAGGAATGGAGTCAAAGTGCAGGATCAAGATCAAGATATCCTTGAGTACCTCAAGTCTAAGGATACTTGCACCATTGCTATGATGAGATTATCACCGACATGAAATCCATGTGATGATCTCATGGCGAGTCATCCAATGAACTTACTACCACTAGTAAGCATCCATATGTCAACTCTAAATATCTCATATTTACAGTTTCGAGATCCATTGCTTGATCCAATCAAGAAGTATGACATATGCTAGTCCGTGGGATTAATGATGTCCATCTCATTAATCCTATGACTAGGAAAATTTAGAATCGACATAATTGCACATGATAGGAATCTCGTGATTATGATCACATCATAATTTCCTTTATGCTATGTCATATATCATGGACTTCATTAATTTGATTAAAGATCAATATCAATTTATAAAGAACATCAAATAAATGAAACATGCCTTTCTTTATTTATTCATAAAGTCTGTACATGACTATGAACAAAAAGCGCTAAAGGGGATTGCCTTTAGGGCACTACTCTAACATATGAGTGTGGGCAATATACGTTCATAGGGTTTATGTGAGGAGGATATTGGTTAAGTTTGATTATGATTTGTTGAATGAATTTTTAAGGTTTCTAAATTTAATCAATCGTATGTAGATGACTTTGATGTAAGTAATGATATATTGGCTAATGTTTTAACTAGTGGTAAATTGTCATCTTGTCGTGCTTATGGTTATTCCACTGCACCTATTATTGATTTTTACGCTTGTTTATTCACTGAGATTGATTACATTGAAGGCATTCTTCGTTTTGGCATTGTTTTATCCCAAAGGGGAGATATAGGATTGTTTATTTTCATCTGATATGTCTATTCAATTCAGAGGAAGATTTCAAGATATCTTTGTGACTATTAGTCTTGGCTTTTGACATCTTTTTGTCACAAAGGGGAGAATGAATGATGTGGTGGTTGTGGCTGTTGTGTTTACTTGGAGAACTTGATTGTTTTTGTTAACTTTGGATTATTGTTTAGTTGGATATTTGCTAAGTGCTTATTTGGAAGTTATTTGGAATTCGATGTTCGATTGAGGGGGAGTTCCTATATGTTATGTGCACTTGATGATATTTGTCCAATTATCCTCTTAAGAGGGAGTTTTGATATGTGATAAATAATGTCAAAAAGGGGGAGATTGTTAACATATATATTATAATTTTTTGGGCATTATTTGTAATTAGACAACTTTGATTATTTGAAGAATATTATTATGCTAAATATTCTACTTTATGTGGAACTTTTTGAAGATGATGTTTATTTGGAATAAAAATTCTAGTTATAATAGGATTTAATTGGAATTAAATCACTATATCTTGACTAAGATAAGACGTAAAGTTTTTGTGATTTTTGGACTCTTCTTGATACCTTATTTTGAGGATAATGACTATCTAAGGTAGATAATTTTTTGATGATATTACCTACATTGGACATCTATGTTTTATCTGCCTATTGCGTGATTTATTAGGGCTATTTTGTGTGAGAAAAGTCGATAGGGACATGATGACTTGACAGTTGGATTTTTGGAGATTTTGACTAATATAAAAAAAATTAGATTGGGTAGGTGCGTTTTCTGCTCATCATGGATGATTTTTTGGATTGACTTTGTTGATGGTTTTGTGCAAAAATTCCAGGAGTTTTTATGGGTGTGCAATTGTTTTTTTTTTTTTTGGTTTTAGTGGTGAAACAATTATTTAATTAATATTTTGTGCATTTGCATTTCTTTGTTTTTATGTGAGCAATTAAAGCTGGACATGACTTTTCTATGTTGTTGAGTTAATGGTTTTTGGCTAAAAAACGTCCAGCAATTTTCGTGGGGTTACAGCTCTTTTGACATTTCGTTAATGAAACAATTGTTCGTTTGCTGATTTTTGTGGTTATTGTGCGTGAGATGTTTTAGTGAAAATATCGAAGCTTTACAACATATTTTTGGTGGATAACTTCTTATTCTTTCGTTGAAAAGTTGAATTTTAGGAAGTTGTTTTTCTTATCTCATTTGTCTTTGTTTATGTTCTTTATTATTTCAATCACTAGAGTTTTTTATTTTCATTCTTTATTATCAAATACTATTGAGAAAATCTTTCGTTGAGTAAGATAACGCTGATCATGTTATTGAAAGCTATTTACTTTCACAAGTTGAGGACAAAAGATAATGGTGAGTCAGCTTTATAATGCCCTAAGTGAAACTATTGTTGTATCATAGGTGAAAACGTTTAAGCTAGATGAGGTCCTGCAAACGTAGGCAAGATATGCCGAACTGCATTACCAAATCTTAAGTATTGATTTGTTTATTTTGCGTTTTTTTGTTTTCGTTTGTGCTATAAACAACTGCGGCTGAACCAGAATTTTTGTGAAACTACATCCTTTCGAATCTTCATAATTAAAATTTTATCTTAATTTAGAAAATTAACAAAATAGGAAATTTAAAATTTAATGGTGTATTGTTATTTCTATCCTTTTCTTTTAGTACCATCGGCAGCACATTTTCCTTGATTCCTTCCTTCATTCTTGTGGAATCCCATAGGATAGGTATGATCTCTGACTGTTAAAGACAAGAAATGGTGGGAATATGTAGATATTTGATAGGCGCAAGCAAAGCATAAACAGGTGAACAAGATATACGAGCGTAAATACCCTATACATAGACAACATGACGTGCTACTTTCATTATCTCATGACCTTTTGTTTTGTAACAGGATTAGTGTATACTCCATTTTACATGGCCTCCGGCTTCAAATTTGATTTCATGCCAATTCCTCATGCTGAGTTGCTGGGAATTGCCTTTTCCATTATAACAGTCTGCATTGCTGCTATTTGCCACTATTTCGGCAGAAAACCTAGAGGTCTGTCTTTGCAAGTACTCATTCCTCTAACTGCTTTACCCTTTTTATTTTCTTCCCTCATTATTTTAATTATGACATCTTTGATCCAATCATCCATATATGAGTTAAATTGTGCTGCTTCATACTTATTTGTCTGGACATATCTTCTTTTCTTGTAAAAGGAACCATAATAATTGGAATTGTTTTAGTTTAAGAGAATATAGGAAATGATTGATGTTGCAGACAAATCAGTGAGTCAACTAATCATATATGTTCTGCAATTAACATGATCCTAATAGTAATGGACTAAAGTCATCCAGCAGCAGACAAGTCAAAGTGAAGATTTAAACATTTTCAATACAATTAAAATTGAATTAAGGATTTTGTAACCTTATCAGTCTCAGTTTGGTAAAACATCTTTAGCGTTGTGAGGGTACTCTTCCTCTTTTGCCTGTAAACCGATCGAGAACAATTGATATAATTGTAGGGTGCTTAAACCCTGAGAAATTCCAAGAATTCAGACTAATTAGGAAAGCACCAGTCAGCCATAACGTCGCCAAGTTCACGTTCGCTCTTCCTACGCCTACATCTGTGTTGGGGCTTCCTGTTGGAAGTTATATTATTTGCAGGTAACTATGTTAGCTTTCAACATATTTCATTCGCTTCAACTCATTGTCTGATGTTTTTGTTACGATTAATGTTTTGCTTCTATTCTGCTGCAGCGATAACTGATTTTTATTCAATAACTATATAGCTTCCTCTTGTGTTTGCTGCGTGATCCAATTTGTTAATCAGGGTAAGGATAGTGAAGGCCGGGAAGTCAGCAGGCCATATACACCAATAACCTTGGATTCTGATGTTGGATACTTCGAACTAGTTATAAAAGTACATAATTATTCTGAACATATAAATAATGTTAGACTGTTTATTATATTGTTTTACTTGCCAGGTTTGAGAGTTTCTGGTTCTCATAAATATGTTCTTTTTTTTTTCTTCCAAGTAGATGTATCCATTGGGGAAGATGTCCCACCATTTCCGAGATATGCAGGAAAGGGATCTCCTGGCCGTAAAGGGTCCTAAGGTATAATAGGTTGTATTCTCCAATAGGTGTTCCTTCAAGTGGTAACCAAATTTAGATCTAAATATGTTTGTCGAAGTCAAAGTATACCTAGTTTGTTTCGATTGTCTTTAATGACCACTCTAACTGGGCTCTTGTTAAAAGTTGATAAAAAAGCTGAATTACAAGGCAGCTATACTTTTTTTTAAAATTTTTATGAATGATCATATTGCTAGGTTTGAATCACATGGCTTACTGAGAATTTAAATCCCCTTTATATTGTTTGAACCATTGTTGCATTTAATGTTTCAAGGAACGTTTTAAATACAAACCTAATCAAGTTCGAGCTTTTGGAATGATTGCTGGAGGAACTGGCATAACTCCAATGTTTCAGGTCTGTAAGTGATAAGTACAAAAGGATTCGTGAACCCCTAGTTCTCAATCATATAAAAACCAAGTTTGAATGATGGGAATTTCCAGGTTACCAGAGCAATATTAGAGAACCCAAAAGATAAAACCAATATACAGCTTATATATGGGAACACCACATCCGACGACATTCTTTTGAAGGTAAGTCAATCTATCACTTTACTTTGAAATAGACTGTAATTTCATTATTTTTGGATGGTCTGAAGTTTAACAAGTTTTTACAGGAATATTGTTGAGTTGTTTGTTAATTACACGATCTAAAGCTAAAAGTAATGCCTTGAAATCATTCAATCTCCGTTGACTGTATGCAAGGAATGTGAAAATGTTTTGAACTTTAAGTATGTAATTAAGAATTCCAAATTTGACTGTTGATTCCTCCAAGAGGACTAGACTTATTCTCTGTGCAGTATCTTAAAGCGTGAAGGGTCAAATATTACAAGACCCCAAAAATATATTGCCTTCAGGCTTATACTTCTGGACCTAGTCTAGTTTGATCCGGGTTCGAGTCTTCCATGTACTTGACTACATCAAAGTCCTGTCATCAATTTGGGTTGAGGCTTAAGTTTGCTGGAGTTATTGCTTGTCAAACTAAAAGCAGAGTAAAATCTTATTGAAAAAAGTGTCTGACGGGTCGATGGAACATATTGATTCTTCATATTGAAACTATTGCGACACAATAGGTTCGAATGAAATGATTAGTCTTCTATATCACAACTTTTCTTAAATAACTAGAAAAATCCTTTTGGTTAGAATCCATGAATGTTATGTAAGGAGTTATGTAAAAAGTCCTACAGGCCGTATTCAGTATTTGTCCCAGGTTGATAAGAATGTATGTAATTAATTATGCTTTGGTTTGGATATTCTGTAGGAGGAGCTTGATAACATTGCCAGGAATTTCCCGAGTCGTTTTCAAGTTTACTACGTGTTAAGTAAGTGTGTGCGATTCCTCCAAAGTTCTCTCAGAGATGAAAGATGATCCAAATACCTTACTACGCATATCATTCAGGGATCATAGAGAAACACAATATGGGCACTCATATGTAATTTGTGTACCATCCTGCATAGTCTATATTGCATTCAAAGTCAACTAGCCATATCAAATACGCATTTTTTTTAAGGATTATCACTAGAAATACTGAGGTCGACACTTCTGACTTTGGTAGCCTCCAGAGGCATGGAATGGTGGTGTTGGTTACATATCCAAGCAAACTATTCAAAACCATTGCCCAGCTCCAGCCCCTGACATTCAGGTTATGTCGAAGTTGGTCATTTCTTTTGGTTTGTTTTATTTTTGTTTTCAATCTGTTAAAAGCAATGTCGAAATTTATGCTGTTTGTAGAACTTGTATTACAATGCCGTTGGGTTGTTGAATTTTAAAACCAAACTACAACCAATGCATTTGCAGATATTGAGATGTGGTCCACCAGGGATGAACAAGGCGGTGGCTGCCTGTCTTAATGCACTTGGATACACCTCCAATATGCAATTCGAGTTCTGATGAACCACGTTTGTTCGTGTTTATGCATGTAAATTTAGCGTGAGTGTGGCTAACTAGCTCATATTTGGTTCATTATTAACGCTTCCTCTTTGTAATCATAATCTTGTAAAATCAAATGGATCGTTCCATATAACATCATAATCTCATTGAATCAAACATAAGTTTTATTTCCATATATAGTAAGGATATTAGATATCAACCTTAAAACTGAAGATAGTGAATTATAATTCCTGTATTTAAATGTAGGTAATTTCATTCTTATGTTCCTTTTGATGGGGAAAATTTCATTTATAAATTTTCAATACCTTCACCTAATGGAGTATATCTATAATATCATATAGCTCTTTCTCAAATCATAGTCGATGTAAAACCTCCATAAACCATTCATCAAACTAGAATCCATGAATGATTATTTACTGAAGACAATATATATTAACTAAAACCTTTGAGCATTGAATAATGACCTATGTCTTTTTTAAAAATTAAAATTGAAATTGTATTGCCTTAACAAACGCTATTACATAACTCCTTACAAAGAATCATACTAGAGAGACCAAAACGAGGAACCTATTACACCATGCAACTACAATTGAATTACATCATAGAATGTTATAGAACGCTACAACGACTATTGCCTTTTTACTTCATAAGTAACTAATCCTTATTTGTCATTAACAATAGTAGCTATTCATATCCAATTCACAATCTATTATGTAAGTTGTTATCAACTTCCACACTATTATAAATTCTTCAATTTCATTCTCTCTATATAGAGTAAACGAGAATATGAAATGTTGTCTGGATAATCACACCATTACGCTGCCCATGTTTTGTACACCTTATGATTAAATTCAAAGTTTCTAGCCACTCAAAAAATGTATGGAGGTAGTTGCAACATCACCATCAACCTACTCCATATTAACTTTCTATATCGACATTCAAAGAAAAGATAGTTTCTGCTCTCATTCATCTGCTTACAAAGCATGTAGATGGGGTCAAATTCTTCAAACCATCGATCTTTTGTTCTTACCCGATTTCCGTGTGACGTCAAACTAGGGGACTACCTCCATCATTTGAACCATTAGCTTGTGACAAGACTGGTTGTTGAACACTCCACTGGAATGGGGCAGCCATATAATGTCATCTTTCCTCTATCCTGCAGAAACCGTAGGTAAATATGCTGCTAATAAATGGAAACCTCTGAATGATCCATACCATTCCCCATTATGTATAAGTGCCGACACTCTACCATCAGAAGGAATGCGATTTCGGATACTAGACAGTTCACTTCGGTTAATAACAAGGTCATAGTTGGTCCAATTATTCCCAGCTTATGCTTGATATATGGATGTATAATGTCTCGCAAGCTAAGCATATGATTGAATATCTATAGGAATTCTTTGGGCTATTGTACTTTCCAGAAATTCCAATTAGGAAGATGATATTGATTAATCCATTTGATCCACTGTTGCAAGTAACGGCGAAGGACCTGGAGATCGCACCTTGTTGAAATATAATTGGGACTTTGTCCCACATCGAAAGAATATATAACCTTGAGCATACATATAAGCTTAATGAGTTACTCCTCTTAATATCAATTGGTTTTAGGATGGAACCTCATTTAAGCTTGTATGTACTCAGTTTATTTAGGCTCAATTATATAAAATTTAACATGGTATCAGAGCGGGTTGCTCTTGAATTACTCGTCATCACCTCGTCACGATGAACTGTGGCACGTGTTGGGCAGTAAATTAGCCCACACATGAGGGGGGCGTGTTGAAATATAAGTAGGACTTTGTCCCACATCGAAAGAATATATGATCTTGAGCATACATATAAGCTTAATGAGTTACTCCTGAGTTACTCCTCTTAATATCAATTAGTTTTAGGATGGAACCTCATTTAAGCTTGTATGTACTCAGTTTATTTAGGCCCAATTATATAAAATTTAACACACCGGGAAAGAAAAGAGTCAGGGAGGTTCCAAAGTGAAGTGCATCGTTAATATCGGGCTTCACTTATATAGGCCTAATAATAAGTAGATAGTATGTTGTTGGCTAGTCCAGTAGTAATAGCCTTGCTATGCTGACTAGGCAGTAAGGTTAATTAGCAAAGAACACGTGTGTGGGCTAGATTACTTTTGAGACATGATCCGAGCATGACGACTTGGCATTGTTATAGGCAATTGATAGTACCTGTTGGGTATGATGGATAACAGAATTTGATTCTCTCCTTTCTCTCAGTTCTTCTTCTCCCTCTCCTCCATCTCTCCTTCTGGGTCACACTCGTTAGCTCGGCAACATTGAGCTCCCTACCCAATCAATCCAAATCGGGTTAATCCCTCTTGCACTTGCATCAAGTGGTATCAAAGCTGTCGCTCCTCCCATAACTGTGACAATGGTAGAAACTCGATCTGCGGATGTTAAGAGGTTGGATGAGTCATTTTCTTTCTTATCACAGGAGACCCAAGAAAGGTTTGTTGTTATCTCCTCATAGTTGCAGCATAACAAAGTCGCTTGGCAGGAAGCAACGGCCAAACAAGCTCACGATCTCTTCGAGCTTAAGAAGATAATGGTGGAAATTCAACACATCCTTACCTAGCAACTTTCACAGACCTCTGCCAATGCTAGTGGCAAAACTAACCCTCCATTCACTCATAACAACTCCTCACCAACTCCAAATCCCACTACAGAGCCTCTCCTTCCAACTCCACAGAGAGCCACCCAACTACCACAACCATCTGCTGGTTCGCATCATACAGCTCATACCCATTTTGACAAACTCAAGAAACCAAAAAAATCCTTTCCATCATTCAATGGATCTGATGTGAGGGACTGGATCTATAAGGCTAACCAATTTTTTTATATGGAACCCCTCAGTGACACTGAGAAAATTAAATATGCAGCCTATCACATGGAGAAACCAACACTCTATTGGCATCAAGCTTATACAAAAACAGTGGGGTTACACAATCTCACTTGGGATGAATACATCACTGCTGTTTGTAAACGATTTGCAGGCAAACACCCATTGACTGCCCTGAAAAATCTGACTCAAACCAGTGATCTGGAGTCTTATATAGCTGAATTTGATATGTATTGGAACCTTGTGGATTTGAGAGAAGCACAAGCACTCACTATGTTTATCATTGGCTTAAAGGGTGAAACTAGAAAATTGCTGAAGATTATGAAGCCTCAATCTCTGACCCATGCCTATGAGATAGCTAGAGACAATGAACCTGAGCTTGAATCAATTAAACCACCCTACAACCCTAAGACATTCCCTCCCATAACCACCAAAACATTTTTTTCAGGCCATTCCTCTAGTCCTAAACCTCCTAACCACTTACCAAACAAAAACACCACAACCACCACCCCTGGAAGAAATTTCAAAAGTTCTGATTTGGATACACGAAGGGCTCAGAATCTTTGTTTTTGGTGCCCTGAAAAATTCACTCCCGGACATCAATGTAAGAGTAAAAAGATTTATTCTATTACTATCAGAGAAGATGTGGATGAGGATTCCAGTGAGGAATCCCATGATGTGGGTCAGATGGAAGAAATTCCAGGGAAAGAGACCACGCCTCAGATCTCTCTTCATGCCATCCTAGGTACTACTGGATATCAGACGATGAAAGTAACAGGAAGTGTGGGGGTGAAAACAATGCAAGTGCTTATTGATTAGGAAGCACCCATAATTTTCTTAGTTCTAGTCTGCTAAGAGATTAGGCTGTATTTTAACTCCCATCAAGTCTGTGACGGTAGAAATTTGAATGGGAGTGCATGGCTTGTAGTATGATTTGCAAAGGCTTCCAATGGAGAATGCAAGGAGTCAATTTTATGGATGATGTATTGATTCTGGAACTGGGCAATGGAGATATGGTTCTGGGGGTGCAATGGCTCTCTGCCTTGGGAGACATAGTTTCTAACTATAAGGAGCTATGGATGGCTTTTGTGTGGCAGGATCAGCAAGTGCTACTACACGGCACTAGAACACCACCAGTTAAAGGTATCAATAGGGAGCAACTGTCTAAACTACTACAAAATCCTTCCAACATATCTCAATTCCAATTATGCAGCCTACAAGTAAAAGAGGAGAACTGGGTGAAGGTTACCTTGAATTCAATGGAGGCAATACAATCTGCATCTGACAGCCACACTAAGGCTCAAATTCAACAATCTTGGCAACATTTTCTGACGTGTTTGAGGCTCCAAAAGAGCTCCCTCCTTTCTGCGGGCATGATCACAAAATTCCCCTCGCTTCTCAGTGCGTAACTTTGTGAACAAAAGGCCATACAGGTATTCAGGAATCCAGAAAGATGTCATGGAAAAATTGGTAGACGAAATGTTACAGGCAGGCATAATACAACCTAGTGCAAGTTCCTTTGCTTTGCCAGTTGTTTTAGTTAATAAAAAGATAACTCTTGGAGGTTTTGTGTTGACTATAGGGCACTAAACAACATTACCGTAAAGGATAGGTTTCCCATTCCAATGGTAGATGAATTGTTAGAAGAGTTATATGGGTCTAGTATCTATTCTAAAATAGACCTTCGATTGGGTTACCATCAAATTAGGATGTCCCCACTGGATGTTCACAAAACTGCTTTTAAAACCCATCATGGTCACTTCGAGTTTCTTGTTATGCCATTTGGGCTCACTAATGCCCCTGCTACCTTCCAAAGTCTCATGAATACTGTCTTCAAATCCTATCTTAGGAAGTTTGTCTTGGTTTTCTTTGATGATATTTTGGTTTATAGCCGTACTTGTGATGACCATGTTCAACATTTACAAATGGTGCTGGAGCTTTTAAGACAGAACAGGTTGTTTGCTAATCAGTTCAAGTGCGAGTTCGGGGGTGACAGGGTCGAATACTTGGGGCATTTCATTTCCAGTGTAGGCGTCTCCACAAACCCCAAAAAGATAGAGGTTGTTCTCAATTGGCCTATTCTAACTACTATTCGACAACTTCGTGGTTTCCTTGGACTCACGGGCTACTATCAGCGGTTTGTTAAGAACTATGGCAGCATTAGCAAACCACTAATAGCCCTATTACAGAAAGATGCATTTATATGGACTCCAACAGCAACAAATGCCTTTAACAAACTCAAACATGCAATAATCACTGCCCCTGTGCTTGCTCTACCAGATTTGTCCAAGGAATTCACCATAGAAGCTGACGCCAGTGGCTTAGGAATAGGTGTTGTTCTTACTCAACAAGGTCATCTCATCACCTATATTAGCAAGGCATTATTGCTTAAGCATCAAGCTCTATCAGCTTACGAACGAGAGATGTTGGCTATTTTATAGTCATTGCATGCTTGGAAACATTATTTACAAGACAGGTACTTCAAGATTAAAATCGATCATCACAGCTTGAAGTATCTCTTAGATCAGCGGGTCACCACAAGCAATCAGCATACTTGGGTCACTAGGCTCCTGAGACTCGATTATGAAATCATTTATAAACAAGGCAAGGATAATGTGGCAGCGGATTCTCTCTCACGCATGCATAACGCAAAATTCAACAGATGGTTGTTTCTACCTATTCCATCGATGCTTTACAACAAGTGCACAATAGGCGGCATTACGATCCTACAATTCAATGACTCATTTACGATCTTAAAACTAATCCGCATCTCACCCAAATTTTGTTGGAAAAATGGGTCCTTGATAAGAAAGGGAAGATTGGTAGTGGGTAATGTTCCTCCTCTACGAGCGACTAATCTCCTACTTCCATGATTCAGCGTTGGCGGTCACTCTGGCACGACCGTAACTCTCGGGAAGGTCGGTAGCTTATTTTCTTGGAAAGGATTACAAAGATGGTCGAGGCAATATGTGCGCGAATGTGAAATATGCCAGCATGAACAAGACTGAATCGGTGGCATACCTAGGCCTCCTATAGCCCCTACCCATTCCTCAAACCATATTTTCTAACATCAGTATGGATTTCCTTGAAGATCTGCCCAAGTCTCAAGGAAAGGATGTTATCTTCGTGGTGGTTGACCGGCTCATTAAGTACACTCATTTCATGAGTCTATCTCACCCATACACTGCTCATCAAACAGCTAAGTTGTTCCTCGATCATGTCTTTAAGCTTCACGGTATGCCTGCCACCATTGTCGTGACGAAGTGCAGTATTCTTAAGCCAATTTTGGAAAGAATTATTCTCGCTACAGGAGTGGAACTACATTACTCTACCTCGTACCACCCTCAAACTGATGGGCAAACAGAGGTGGTTAATAGATGTCTGGCTACCTATCTTCGGTGCATGACTGGTGATAACCTTAAGAAATGGAATGAATGGTTATCCCTAGCAGAATGGTGGTTCAACACAAATTATCACACGGCGATACCCACTACTCCGTATGAAGCTCTATATGGGGTCCCTCCTCCATTACATATTCCATATTTTCCTAAGGATTCTCTTGTGGCTGCTATGGATCAGTTCCTTACTGATAAGGAGGAGATGCTTAAAAATTTGAAGTTTCATCTACAACGGGCACATAATCGAATGAAACAACAGACAGCCAAGAACCGAACAGACTGCACATTTGAAGTAGGCGATACCGTGTACCTAAAACTACAACCCTATTGGCAACAAACAGACGCCAAGAGACACAGTCACAAATTATCCCCTAAGTACTATGGTCCTTTCGTGATTGAAGAAAAAGTGGGCTCAGTGGTGTATCGACTTCGCTTACCCCCATCAGCTGATGTGCACCTCGTTTTCCATGTGTCTCAATTGAAGAAGTCCTTGGGTAAGCATCCTTTGGGTTCCGTTCTACCTGCCTCCACTGATTTCTTGGCCCCTCAACCAGTGGCTATACTAGATAAGAGAATGGTGCAGCGCAAAAAGAAGGCAGTAGCGCAATGGTTGGTGCATTGGAGGGGGCTCTCTCCTGCTGAGGCCACCTGGGAGCTTGCTGATGAATTTCAACTCCATTTTCCGGACTTCACCCTTGAGGACAAGGACGATCTGCAGAAGGGGGCATTGTTGCAAGCAACGGGGAAGGACCTGGAGATCGCACCTGGAAAGAAAAGAGTCAGGGAGGATCCAAAGTGAAGTGCATCGTTAATATCGGGCTTCACTTATATAGGCTTAATAATAAGTAGATAGTATGTTGTTGGCTAGTCCAGTAGTAATAGCCTTGTTATGCTGACTAGGCAGTAAGGTTAATTAGCAAAGAACACGTGTGTGGGCTAGATTACTTTTGAGACATGATCTGAGCATGACGGCTTGGTATTGTTATAGGCAATTGACAGTGCCTGTTGGGTATGATGGATAACAGAATTTGATTCTCTCCTTTCTCTTTGTTCTTCTTCTCCCTCTCCTCCATCTCTCCTTCTGGGTCGTTAGCTCGGCAACATTGAGTTCCCTACCCAATCAATCCAAATCGGGTTAATCCCTCTTGCACTTGCATCATCCACAGTGCGGTTTTATCTATAAATAGCACAACATTCTGCATTTAAGCAATAGGAATAATTCTAAGAGCCCCTAGTTGCTTTGGTATCGTTATATTAGCCCATTTCACCTTGGATTGTTTTCCATTCTCAACTTTACCAGACCAAAAAAATGCTTTCAAGATACGATCCAACTCCTTGATGAATTTCTTAGGTAAAACTAGGTGTGTGACCAATGTTTATACATGTTATTTAACATTTGGTGATTAACCCTAATCGATTGGCTATAGATAGAAACTTGTGTTGCCATGCCATGATTATGATTTTGAGCTTTTCTATCAAAGGAATAAAGTCTAGGCGAGGTTTTCGAGAAGTTATTGGAACTCCTAGATAGGTAAATGGTAGAGAGTGCAAAGTAAAACCAACCTGACAGTTATTTTGCTTAGGATTATGGACATCCGATGACACATATACCCTACTCTTCTGATCAGTATTTATTTCCAAACTAAACCATTGGGAAAAATTTGTATTATGTGCATCATCATTCTAACTGAATGTGGTTTAGCCTTACAAAGCAGTATTAAATCACCAGCATATAGTAAATGAGACAGGTTGATTTCATAACATTTATTGTGATACTAAAACAAACCATTGCAATCCACTAGCATTGATACAAGTCTAGAAAATCCTTCCAAAATTGAGGCAAATAGGTAAGGGGAAAGGGCATCCCCTTTCCTAATCACTCTAGCATTTTTAGCTGGTAATGAAGGTATCCAATTCACCAAAATACTGAAAAATGTTGATTATATACATTGGATAATCTAGTGATAAAACATGACATGCTTCTCAAAACACAACAACATTTACATGTAAACAAGACGCATGCATATTATTCATGTATTTAGCAATGGAAGCATAACTGAATGAACATACCTCTAGCCATTGCTCCACCAATATCTAGCAACGTCTCTGAATTTTGAATCTTCTAGCCTCTGTTTCCATGATGCGATGGTGTTGAAAATTCTTTTTCGTTCGTTAGAGGATAGGGACCAAAACTAGTTTTTAAACCTTTTTATCGCGTCTGCCCATCACAGATGATGAAACATGGAAGCATGGGCATTAACGTTTGCGTGATGAAGGGTTAAGCATTAAATGCAACATAATCTCAACAGTAGGAACAGTAGGAAGATTTGAAAAAAAATCTTACATTCTCCCACTTGATCCATTTAACCTAACGCCAAACATAACAAGAAACCAAATATATGAATCATGGTGATAGGTCCTCTTATAATGAATCTTATCTTCCATATATTACATATATAAAATTTCTCATTATCGGCCCTTAAAATTAATGAATAAACCATTAGTTTATTCTAGGTCCAAATTAGATGATATTTCTCAAAACCAATCAAATATATGTGTGCACAAAAAAATATGAGAAAAATATCAAATTAAATTAGAGTTCCATTAAAGCAACAAATGTACAACAAAATCACATTATGGAATCAAGTCCCATTTGCACTACGTGATCCTTAAACTGCTTAGGTGGCATCCCTTTAGTTAAAGGATTCGTAATCATCAAATCAGTGCTAATGTGCTATATGACAACTTTCCTTTCCTTAACACATTCTCTTATAGCTAAATACTTAATGTCAATAAAGACCACAGTTGAGTTGTCGTAATACAACCTTAATGGCTTAGAAATTGAATTAACAACTCTAAGCCCAGATATGAAACTCTTTAACCATAAACTATGAAATGTGGCCTCAAAACATAATACGAACTCAACCTTCATAGTGGAAGTAGCAATCAGGTCTACTTGGAACTTCTCCAAGATATAGCTCCACCAGCTAGCATGAATATATAGCCAGATGTTGATTTCCTAAAATCATTGCAGCCAACAAAGTCTGAATTGGAGTATCTAACTACTTCCAGGTTCTCAATTTGCCTGTACATAAGCATGTAGTCTTTTATGCCTTAAAGATATCTCATAACCTTGTTTGCAGTTTTTTAATGGTCAACATTTGGATTACTCTGACATCGACCTAACATTTTAATAGCATATGCGATGTCAGGTCGGGTGCAAACTTGAACTTACATAAGGCTTCCAATAACTGTAGCATATGGAATGTTCTTCATGTGTGCCCGTTCAAAATCATTATTCAAGTATTGATTCAAACTGAATCTATCACCTTTCACTATGGGTGCATAATCTTTCATCTGAAATCTCTCTAAAGCTTTGATGATATAGCTTTATAGAGACAAACCCTAAATGGCTTAAGATCTTTCTTTATGGATCTTGATGCCAATGACATAAGATGCCTCACCAATATCTTTCATATCAAAATTCTTTGAGAGAAATTATTTCACCTCATATAACAAACCTTTATCGTTAGTCGTAAGTAAAATGTCGTCTATGTATAACACAAGAAAACAAGTTTTACTCCCACTGACCTTCTGGTATAATCATTGGTCCATTATATTCTCTTTAAAACCGAATGAAATGATAACCTCATGGAATTCTAAATGCCATTGCCAGGAGGCTTGTTTTAATCCATATATGGATTTATTAAGCTTGCAGACTAAATGCTCACCATCACTAGAGAAGAATCCTTCAGGTTGTTTGATGTAAATCTCTTCCTCTAGTTCCCCATTGAGCAGCGCTATTTTCACATCTATTTGATGTAACTCAAAATTAAAATGAGCTACTAATGCCATGATTACATGAATGGAATCTTTCCTAGATATAAGAGAACATGTCTCAGTGTAATTGAATCCTTCCCTCTAAGTGAATCCTTCGGTGACAAGTATTGCTTTATGTCTCTTAATATTGCCTCGAGAGTCTTTTCTTTGTCTTAAATACCTATTTACATCCAATGGTTTTCACACCATTTGGCAACTCAATGAGATCCAAAACTTGGTTAGATTCCATAGAATCCATCTCATCCTTTATAGCATTGCACCACAAGTTCGATTCCTTAGAACTCATGGCTTATGAAAACATTTCAGGATCATTTCGTCTCCAATGTTGTAATTTGTCTCTTATAGATACACTATATAATCACTAGGTATTGCTAACCTTCAAACCTTAGTAGATCTCCTCAATGTTGTATCATCATCCTCACGAAGAACCTATTGCTTAAACTATTGTTTAACTAGTTGCTCAATAATTTCTGGTTGTTCCTTATTTATAACTTGACCTACTGGATTGGTATTAAAAGCTTATGGAACTTCAGTAACTGGTTGTCCAAAACTTGTTTCAACTTGAGGGGTGTGAATGATAATCAATCTATCACTTGTACCAGAGGGTTGAGCTTCATAATGGCCCTTTTCAAAAACTATGTCTTGAAAATGACCACTTCCACTGATCAAGTCATTCTTAAGAAATTTTGCATTTCTTGATTCCACAATTCTAGTGCTGTGAGATGGACAATAGAATCTATACCCCTTAGACCTTTCAACATATCCAATGAAATACCCACTAAGGGTCCTTAGGTCTAGCTTCTTCTCTTGTGGGATGTAAATTCTCACTTCAGACAGGCATCCCCAAATGCATATATGCCTCAAACTTAGTTTATAACCCTTAAATAACTTAAAAGGTGTCTTTGAGACAACCTTGGTAGGAACTTGGTTTAATATATACACAGTTATCTTTAGAGCTTCAGTCTACAGGAATTGAAGAATTTTTATGTTACTCCTCATACTTCTTACCATGCCTATTAAGGTTCGGTTTCTTCTTTTTGTCACACCATTATGATTTGAAGAACCAAGCATGGTGTACTGGGCAACAATCTCATGTTCCTAAAGAAACTTAGTAAAAGGACCAAGCATTTGTCCACTTTCAGTGTATCTACCATAGTGCTCTCCACCTCTATCTGAGCTTACGATTTTAATCAGTTTTCCACATTGATTATCCACTTCAGCCTTAAACATTTTAAAGGCATCCAAAGCTTCTTCCTTAAAACGAAGTAAGTAGAGATACATATATTGTGAATAATCGTCTATAAAGGTGATAAAGTATTTCAGACTATTTACATTCATATCTAGACAACAAATATCTGTATGTATGATTTCTAATAGGTTTATACTCCTCTTGGCACCCCTTTTACACTTAATAGTTTGCTTAACCTTATTACAATCCATGCAAGTCTCAAAGTTAGCAAAATCCAAAGTAGTAATACTGAGTACCCCATTATTTACTAATCTCTTAATTCCCTCAATGGAGATGTGTCCTAATCTATGGTGCTATAACATAGAGGATTCTTCATTCACAACAGATCATTTCAATCCAGTAGTGCCATGAATCAAATTATAGGCATCATCATTTTATAACTGAATAGAATAAAGACCATCAGATAATGTACCATAACTAACAACTTTAGATCTATTACATAAACTGAAATCAGAATATGAAAAGTGAAAGGAAAAACCAAAAGGTACAAGTCTTGATACATAAATCAAATTTCTAGAGAAATTTGGAACATAAAAGGTCTTTTCTAAACACAAAATAAAGCCACTGCTCAAAACCAATCTGCAAGTGCCAATGGCTTCCACATGTGAACTAGTCTTGCTTCCTGAATAGATGTATTGTTCACTTCCCACCAGCATCCTTAGGTTTTGCATGCCCTGCAAGGTATTTGAAACATGAATTGTAGAAATGATTATGATTAACATTAACCATATTAGATTCATAACAAACAAATGAAATTGGAGTACCTTTCTTTCCCAACCAGTTCTTAAATTTAGTGTAATTTTTCTTCATGTGTCCCTTCTTCTTGCAGAAGAAACACTTTGGTGGTTTCTTTATATCGGATTGAGGAGAAATTTTGCCTTTTCCTTTGTTTTTGATATCATCCTGTCTCTTCTTTCCTGAAATGGTCAAATTTACCCTTTCACCCTCCTCCATCAACAACCTCTTCTCTTCTTGCACACACATGGTCAACAGTTCATTGATCGAGCAATTGTCCCTATGTGTGTTATAAGAGATTTTGAAAGGACCATATTGATGGGGTGGAATGCACAGAATGTAATTTACTAGGAAAGATTCTAATGTAGTAACCTCCAAGGCTTTCAGTTGAGCCACTATGTCCCTCATATGCATGATATAATCACGTACATCCTTTATTTCAGTGAGCCTCAAGGATGACAACTTAATAATCAAGGTGCTGACAAGGGCCTTATTAGATGTAAGGAATTGCTCATTAATAGCCTTCAATAGATCCTTGATATTATTATGTTGTTCGACAGAATTACGAATACCATCAGATATTTTGGTCTTTATGATCATTACGGAGAGGCTATTAGATCTCTCCTATTTTTATAAAAAAGCAACATCATTTGTAGTGCTGGTTTCAGTCATAATCGATGGTTCATCCTTCCTAATAGCATAGTCTATATCCATCTAGCCCAAATGAAGCAGAATTCTCTCCTTCCACACCTTATAGTTGTCACCTCTCAATTTGGGAATATCACACTTAATATTAGAAATATTCACAGTCTAAGTAACAGCAAATTAAGAAATAAAAATATATGCTTGTTATATATAATTTGAGACCAATAATAATTCATGCTTTACCAATGTAAATCATGCTTTTAACAGATGAACCTAGTGACATAAGACTTACTTGTGGGCTAAAGTTCTACTCAATTAGATTCATCTAAAACTTTATGACAAAACTATTAAATTATATTCCTTCTTTTAATTCTGTGGGACGATTAAGAAATATAATCAATATTTCATCCTAATTAATCATACAAGTATGATAAAATTCATGTGGGTAGATTTTATCACATCTCATATGACTAATTACAATTAACGATTTAATGTGATCTTAAAATTAAATATATAATTGTAATTAAGTTAAGATGTTGTGGCTACTCCCAATTAATTAAAATCATATTGATCACTCACATTTCCTTAAGCTTAAATAAAGCCTAAACATTTGCATCAATTAATAAATAATACAAATAACTCAAATAATAATGCACAAATTATTTAATCTAATTTTGCATGTATAATAATCATAAATTTATACACACAATTTTCAATTAATCATAAGTAATTTGTGTAAATAATTAAATAATTATTACTAGCATGTCAAATTTTAATTATAATATTAGACATACAAATTAAAAATTAATATTGTCATAAAATATTAATGCCAAAATATTTTATAATTAAAAATCACAACAAAATGGGTTAGGTCTTGATTAACTCAATAATTACTAATATTAACATAATTATTATTAATGAATTTTAAAAAAAAACAACAGACATCGTCTTCAACTTCTAGTCGAGTCGGTGTGACCCAGCTCTAACCTAATGTAGCAGGCACACAGCAGACAGTAGAAGGCTGAAGATGACCGGCGATGGGACGATGATGACAAGTCGACGTGTGTGAGATGTTAGAAAACCAACCATGCAACATTGCATGGATGGCGATGTTCAAAGCCATCATGTACGGTCATCGTCATCCCTCCTCTCTTCATCGTCCAGTCACAGTTGGGTGCTTCATGGAGTATCAAAACACGATTATAATGTCCATCATGTATAAAAAATCAAAATATTCAAGAATCTCAAGCTCATCTCTTACAACAGAAAACCAACGAGAAACAAAGCATAACATAGATATATTTTCAATGGTTCATAAGTAAGGCAGATTCATTGATGCTCTAATACCAAATGATAAAACATGACATGCATCTCAAAACGCAAAATCATTTATGTGTAAACAAGATGCATGTATATTATTCATGTATTTAGCAATGAAAGCATAACTGGATGAACATACCTCTAGCCATTGCTCCATCAATGTCCAAAAATGTCTCTGAATTTTGAATATTCTCGCCTCTGTTTCCACGATGCGATGGTGTTGAAAATTCTTTTTTGTGTGTTGGAGGATAAGGACCCAAAACTAGTTTTTAAACCGTTTTATCGCCTCTTCCCATCACAAAGGATGAAAAATGGAAGCACAGGCTTTAATGTTTGCGTGATGAAGGGTCAAACATTCCTGAACTTATTCTATTACTTCCAAACATGCACTTAGATAGGTCCAACTAATGTTTTCATATACTTTAAACAAATCAATCTTCAATAAACAACTCTTAATATGTTTACTGGATTGATATTCACCCAATAGCTCTTAGAGAATGGGGATGTTATCCCCAATATTCCTCTCAAGTAAGAAAGCTCCTTGTGTTGGACCCCGATTTTTAAGTGACAGTTAGAATTATTAAATGAAATGAAATAATGTTTTTATGTTATAAGAGATGTGAAAAGAAATGATTAGTGAAAGTGTGAGAATTGGGAGAAATTTTAAGAAAGTTGACTTTTAGGATACATAAAGTTTGACTTGAAAGTTGACTTTTTGATTTAGGCAAAATTTAAGAAAATGGTCTTCCTGAAACTTGTATCTCCTGTTAAGAGCTTTCTGTCGCCATAAAGTTTGCAATTTTTTGATATCGGGAGTGAAAGTTATGATCAGTCAAAGTTAGGGTTATTTTACTTTGACTTTGAGAATGTTGGTAAGTATAGGATTGTGTATGTTGTGCTTCGAGGTGAATTCTGGGATTAATATGTTTTGAATTTAGTTAAGTGGTCTACATGAAAGTTGTAGAGGAAGTTTATAGTTTTTCAATGATGTGTAATATGTTATTTTTGGTTGTGGAAATTAGAAGATTTGAAAATTTAAAGTTTGGATGTGGTATAGGATGATATTTAAGTAGGCAGTGCCTTTGATTGGAAGTTTGACCCTAATAGAGGCTGAATTTGCTCTTAAGTTCTTCATGAAAGCTTTAGATTATGTTTTGATCTTTCCATTGGTGTAAAGTATGGAAATTTTGGGCTATGAAGTAGGAAGTTATGATTTTTACAAGTTACTGCTACTGTCTAGGAAGAGTATTGGTGGACAGAAACTTCGAGTGGATTTTTGACACCTTTAGAGATGGAATTGATTTTTAAGTCCTTCATGGAAATTGTAGAGCTTTATTTTATCTTTCCATTGACACCAAGTTAGTGAAATTTGGATTTTTGAGTCAAAAGTTATGATAATTACAAGTTTTTGTACTGTTTATGAGGAGCTTATCAATCGGTCATCTTGGAGTAAACTTTTGACCCCTTTAGAGGTCGAACTTGCTTTTTAGTCCTTCTTGAAAATGGTAGATCTATATTTTATCTTTTCAACGGTACCAAGTTTGTAAAATTTGAAGTTCGGAGCCAAAAGATATGAAGGTCAGAAGTTAGGAGGTCAGAATAGCGTGACCGATCGCTTCAAGCTGCTCCCGCGCCCGTCTGACGGCATGAGCAATCGACCACTGACCCGATAGAGGCGAGCATGCTTTCAAGACCTGCAATGGGTCTACCGAGAGTCCCACGCGGTCGATTTTTGTCCGACCGACCTCTCTTTTAATCTTTTGGCCATAACTTTTTCATTCGACCTCCGATTGACCTGATTTTTGAAGCGTTGGATTCCTAAGATATTTTTCTATCTCTCCATACCTTGTTGATTGGTCTTGATATTAAATTGAAAAAGGTGGATCGAAACAAAGTGTGATGATCGGTTGAAAAGGTCTTACCATGCTTCAGTAATTTGGATATATCTGGAGCTATAGAGCTCCGATTGAGTTAATTCTTGTTGCAAATTAAACTAAAGACATGGATCTACAAGTTATATGAAGGAGCAGAATGGCAATTTAGCCTCTAAGACATTTAATTTCTGGATTGAAGTTAAGTGTAGTGTTTAGCCTCGGTTTTGCAATGGTCTGAAAGTATTTTTTATCATAACTTTTTCATTTCTGAACCGAATTGAGCGTTTTTGGTGGTGTATTGAAATTGAGACATAGAGAAACGTTTCTCTAGAAGAAATTTTTGTTAAAGTACTTCATCTACCTGATCAAAACAAGGAGGCAAGATGTCAGTTTTTAAGGCAAAAAGGAAGGGCAATTTTGGAAGTTTACTTAAGGAGTTAAGTTAGAAGGCTTACATGGAGGGAATTAGGTTTTTTATCAATCATTAATGACATGGCAATAAGAGTTGTCGTTTAAGAAGAGTGGAGCACGACCCTTACAAGGAAAAGAGCAAAAGAATAAAAGAAGAAGAGATGAGAGGAAGAGAGCACTTTCGGATGAGAGAAAATAAAAGAGACAAAGAGGGAGCAACAAGGGTTTCAAATTTTTGGGTCTTCTAGCATGAGTTTTGAGTTGTTTCAAGGGGAAAAAGATGGAAGAAGGTGATATCTCCCTTATAGGACAAGGAAAAATCCGAAAATATGAAGATTGAGGTAAGAGGTGAATTTTTGATTTTTAAGTTTTGAATGAAGTTTTGGTTTAGAAACTTTGCTTATGGTATGGGTTTGTTAATTCTATGCCTAATTTTGGATATAGTATGCGTTAATTGGATCAATTTTGAATAATTGTGAATTAGAGTTATGCCCAATTTTGTGATTTGGGGATTTGGAGATTTTAGAAATTGGTGATTTAGATATCTTGAAATTAGTATGAGTTTATGAAATATGACATCAATTTTAAGGATTATGTTATTTATGAGGTTGAATTTGGGTGAATTGGTTTAGGAAAATTTCAATTGGAAGAAAGAAAGAAGCAAGGGTCAATTGAAGCTAGGGACAAGCTTCTAGCATCAATTCGAGGTGGGTAGTATATTTATTTATTGAATTTTAAGCTAAGCATGTGTATTTGAAAATTCAAGAAGCCAAATTTTTGGAGAAATTAATGTTTATATAAATGTTTGAAAATTATGATTTCAAGTATTAAATTTTTATTTTAGAAATGATTTTTAGAAAATGCAAGATTTATGAAATTCATGGTTTTGAATTATTTGATTAATTTGAAAAATGGGCTTTGTGATTTTGAATAAGTTTGATTTATGATTTAAAGAAATTGTTGCATACATTGTTATGAATTTGATTGATATGTGATTAAATTGATGATGTAAATTGCATTAGATTTGTTATATGAAGTCATGTGGATATGTGAAGGTGTCATTTATGAGACGATATGACGTGGAAATATGAAAATTTGAAAAAAATTAAGATTTTCGAAAAGTGCCTACGGGCAATCCGAATTTTCAGTTTTCGATTATGTTTTATGTGAGTTTGGTCAGGTCTCATAAGTGGGACGAGTGCGCACTTATCTATTTTTAAGCCTTCTCCCGGCTGCCCGCTAAAGGCACTGGAGTTCCGATCTCGGACTCCCATAAGTCACGGCTACACCAGACTGCTATGCGGGAAGGTGTAGCACGTTCCGTCATGGCTGCACAGGACCGCTATGCGAGAATGTGCAGTACGTTCTATTTTGAACCGAACTAGACCACTTGATGTGTTATGTGTTTTTGTTTGTCTATAAGTGTGATGCATTGCATGTTTTGAAAAAGTTTAAGAAATATGGATTTTTGTTCATGAAATATGAAAAAGGTGAAAAGTTTGAGACATCAAATTTTGTGGATTTTTCAGTCGAGAATTTATTGAAATTGTTTGGCAATAATTTGAAAGTTTGAGAAATAAGGGAATTGCCAAATTTTTCTACTATGATATCTTTAAAAATAAACAGCAAAAAGTTTTGAAAAATGTTTTCGCTTATCTTTCAATTTATAAATATATTATTCATAAGCTTTGTGCTCACCCCCCCCCCCCCTTTCATCCCCATCTCCAGGTATAGAGCAGGAGATCGGATGAAAGATTGTCAAGACTGTTTGTTCGATTGTGTATAGCTTGTATTTTGTGTAAAGTTGATTTTGGTATTGCTATAGTATATGGCTGAATTGCCATTGATGTATTTCGAGCATGTATTTCAGAATGTATGAGGATTACAATTTGTATATATATTTGAGTATGACGATATGAATCTGAATGTGTATTTTGGACTTTGTTATGGTTGGGATGTGTAGGATTATGAATAAGAATAGTTTGAGATATGATTGTGGATTGGGATTTGGATGAGATGAATTATGAAATGGTGTTTATAAAAGAGTGTGATGTATAGTAATTCTGAAAATTTTGGATTTGAGATGGATGATTTCTGATATGGGAAGTACTAGATATAGGTTTGTGTTTGTGTATCTTTGAGATCCTGCACGGAGGGTCCGATGGATTTTGATGTTTGTGTGATTGTTTGGGAATTTTAGAAGTGTGTTTTAAACACTTTGCAGGTTTGGGTTAGTCAAAATGCAGCCTTTATGATGCCGAAATTTTGGTAGAAATAATATGAATATATGGGATTTGTATGGAATTGATAAATTCCAATTTGAAAAAGAATATTGCTTTGTATGAGATTTGAGTAAAATGGAAAAGAAAGAAAAAAAATTATACCGATTTCGGAATGTCTTAAGGGTTTCCAACGCGATCATGTTTTTTTGTTCTTGTTATCGGATGTCGGATCTGTTATTGTTTTGTCTTAGTTTTGTAATTCGATTCAATTTGTGTGTTCTTTCGTTATCTGTTTTCTGATTTGATAATTCGATTCGTATTTCGCCTTTGATTTCAATTATCCATTCGCTTTCATTTCGTTTCGCTTTCGATTCCGTTTTCGTATTCGATTTGCTTTAATACGATTTCGATTTGCTTCCGCTTTAGTTTTTTATTTTGCTTTGTTCTCCGCTTCTTCCGTTTTTGCTTTTCCGGTTGGGATCCGGTCTTGAGATCGGGACCCAACATTTATGGTATCAGAGCCCAGTAATAGGATCTTACATGGGCGTATGTGTATGAGTGATTTGCATGAGAAGATGATAAGAGTTAGTGAATGGATATGATTGAAATAGTGAGAATGTGATATTGATGTGAATAAGTTTTCATGAATTATTTGAAGAACCAAATTGATATTTTGATTAAGGTGATGAGTTATATGATCGATCCTAAGAATGTGTATGATACTGAGGTAAGAATGTCATGACGATTAGGCTTCTTTGATCACTTTGTTGATTTGATGTTGTATATATAATCGTGAGATGGAATAAGGAATGCTTGAAAGATGAGGTTATTTATAGGAATATATGGATAAAGTTTGATTTTGAATGATGATTGATCCATACTAGGGTTCATTAAGAATTGGACCTTTGATTTGTGTAAATAGATTGAGAAACACTGATTTGTGGTGATTGTGAATTGATATGATTTTAATGGTTCCTTGTGAAGAAGTTAAGAATATGTATAATAAGGAAATTAGATAAGAAAAGTGATTGATTATGATCTATTGGAAAGAAATTAGTTAAGAGATTGTGTTACTTGATAATGTCTTAGTAGGAATTTCGAGGACGAAATTCTTTTAAGAGGGGGAGAAATGTTGGACTCCGATTTTTAAGTGACAGTTAGAATTATTAAATGAAATGAAATACTGTTTTTATGCTATAAGAAAATTGATGTGAAAAGAAATGATTTGTGAAAGTGTGAGATTTGGGAGAAATTTTAAGAAAGTTGACTTTTAAGATATAGAAAGTTTGACTTAAAAGTTGACTTTTTGATTTAGGCAAAATTGGAGAAAATGGTCTTCCTGAAACTTGTAGCTCCTGTTAAGAGCTTTCTTTCGCCATAAAGTTTGCAACTTTTCGATATCGGGAGTGAAAGTTATGATCAGTCAAAGTTATGGTTATTTTACTTTGACTTTGAGAATGTTTGTAGTATAGGATTGTATATGTTGTGCTTCGAGGTGAATTCTGGGATTAATATGTTTTGAATTGAGTTAAGTGGTCTACATGAAAGTTGTAGAGGAAGTTTATAGTTTTTCAATGATGTGTAATATGTTATTTTTGGTTGTGGAAATTAGAAGATTTGAAAATTTAAAGTTTGGATGTGGTATAGGATGACATTTAAGTGGCCAGTACCTTTGATTAGAAGTTTGACCCTAATAGAGGCTGAATTTGCTCTTAAGTTCTTCATGAAAGCTTTAGATTATGTTTTGATCTTTCCATTGGTGTAAAGTATGGAAATTTTGGGCTATGAAGTAGGAAGTTATGATTTTTACAAGTTGCCGCTACTATCTGGGAAGAGTATTGGTGGACAGAAACTTCGAGTGGTTTTTTGACCCCTTTAGAGATGGAATTAATTTTTAAATCCTCATAGAAATTGTAGAGCTTTCTTTTATCTTTCCGTTGACACCAAGTTTGTGAAATTTGGAGTTCTGAGTCAAAATTTATGATGTTTACAAGTTTTTGTACTGTTTATGAGGAGCTTGTCGATCGGTCATCTTGGAGTAAACCTTTAACCCCTTTAGAGGCTGAACTTGCTTTTTTGTCCTTCTTGAAAATGGTAGATCTGTCTTCTATCTTTCCAACGGTACCAAGTTTGTAAAATTTGGAGTTCGGAGCCAAAAGATATGAAGGTCAGAAGTTAGGAGGTGGGAATCGCCTGGCCGATCGCTCGAGCGAGCGCGCGAGAGCCGGCGCTCGCCTGACTTAGCGCCTGCGCCCGAGCGAGCGAGGGCCCCACAGAGCACCCGAGCCCTCGGCCGCTCGCCCAATCAGGCGAGCATGCGCTCGAGCGCCCGTGCGGGTCTGCCGCGCATCCCGCACGGTCGATTTTCGTCTGACCGACTTCTCTTCCTTCTTTTAGTCATAACTTTTTCATCCGACCTCCGATCGACCTGATTTTTGAAGCGTTAGACTCCTGAGACATTTTTATATCTCTCCATATCTTGTTGATTGGTCTTGATATTAAATAGAAAAAGGTGGATCGAAACAAAGTGTGATGATCGGATGAAAAGGTCTTACCATGCTTCAATAATTTGGATATATCTGGAGCTATAGAGCTCCGATTGAGTTGATTTTTGTTGCAAATTAAACTAGAGACATGGATCTACAAGTTATATTAAGGGGGCAAACAGAAATTTAGCCTCTAATACTTTTAATTTCTGGATTGAAGTTAGGTGTAGCGTTTAGCCTCGGTTTTGCAATGGTCTGAAAGTATTTTTGATCATAACTTTTTCATTTATAAACCGAATTGAGCGTTTTTAGTGGCGTATTGAAATTGAGACATAGAGAAATGTTTCTCTAGAAGAAAGTTTTGTTAAAGTACTTCATTTACCTGATCGAAATAAGGAGGCAAGATGTCAGTTTTTAAGGGAAAAAGGAAGGGCGATTTTGGAAGTTTACTTAAGGAGTTAAGTTAGAAGGCTTACATGGAGGGGCAATGTTGGATCTCGTTTCCGAGACCCAACTGCTTAAACACTTAATACGCTATTACTGCTTAAACTGATCATGATCATTCTTGAATCGAATTCAAATCGAATGAAAGTGAAACAAATCTGAAGGAATAGAATTGAATACAAATATGAAACAATGATTCAAATCGAGCGTAATTGCGGAAACAAAAGTGAAGCGAAATCTGAAACTTATTCAAATTTTGACAAACATGCGAAAAAGCAACGGATCGGATTCAAACTTGGAATCGAAACATACATATGAAGTCAAATCGAATAGTATGACAAGTGTTCGACATCCGGGATCAATTATCTTAAAGAAGCGTTGCGTTGGATTACCTTAGACTGGACCTATCCGAAATGGTATGAAATTTTTTTTTCTTTTATTTTTTTCCTTTCTTAAGCATGCTTTCATCTATCATATAACGACTTAGCCTTAAACTCATACTAATCGCAAGTTGCTTTATTCTTCTAATTCATCACATTCCTTATTCTTAAACATAACAAATCTCATACTCATGTCAAATAAAATTCCTAAATTCATACACAAATTCATAAAATCCATATACTATCTTACAAAAATCTGGCAGCACAGCGGCTGCAATTTAACAACCCCAAAAACCTGCAAATAACTTAAATACACTTCTATAATACCAGCTCAATCAATCCAATCATCAAAATCAACCGGACCCTCGTAAGGATTTCGGCGAAACAAACGCAATCTTAGTTCTAACCACATCAATCATTCACATACTTAACCATAATCCCATCATCATACACATTCATACATATCTTTACATATCCCACTCACATTCATAAAATCAATTCAATACAATTTCATTACTGTTCACAAATTCATAAATCATCATATACGACTTACTCAATTCTATACAATTTCTTAATTTTCATACATCCCAAGGAAAATGCTTGAAATACATTTATGGCAATTTAAGCCATATCAAAGACTAATACAAAATCATTATCAAGCCCTACTTTATACAAAACACATGCTAGACAAAACGAGCATAAAGTCTTGCCATGCTTTCATCCGATCTCCTTCTCGAAAACACGGAGATGGGGATGAAAGGGGGTGAGCTAGAGCTCGTGGATAATATGCTCATGTGTTGAAAAATAAACAAAAGCCATTTCTAAAAACTTTGCCATTTTATAAAGGATTTTATAGTAGAAATTTCATCAAATGTTTATTTCACAAACTCTTTAACCTTTCAAAACTTTTATACCAAAATGCTAAAAACTGTCACAATTAAAACTTCACTTTCTTATTTCTCGTAAAACTCAAATTCTTCTTTTCACAAAGCATGAACAATTTCAAACGTATGAATGCATCACATTTCAATCAACATCAAATCATATAACACATCATAATAGTTTGGCAAGTCCATAATTCATGACGAACTACACAATTCCATAAAATGGCCTTGTGTAGTCGTATACATATAAGGGAGTCCTAAAAGGAACTTCGTGCCACTTGCGGGCAACCGGGAGAAGGCTATACACATGATGTCAACGTGCACGTGACGGTTTTCTTGAGTGACTATGCCGCACCAACATAACATGTAATTTATGCATTGACAAATACTTTGCCCCAAATGACACTTTCTTAAAAACTTGATTTCATGAGCATGACATATATATGCATTTCTAGCATCAATTCACAATTTGCAAACCATAATTCCCATGACAATTCTCAATCATTCCAAACAAAGAATGCATACTTTAGCCAATTACAAATCATTTAAACCTCATATCACACAAATTCACAGATTCAATTTTCAATCAATTAATCATAATGAACTCAAACGTGTATTTCAACTTTATCAAATCATTCAAAATCCATTAAATGAACAATTTAAAACATTTATAAAAATTGTCCGAAAACAATTAGAGGAATTTCTTAAATCATTTGGGAATAATGAACTTAACAATAATCTTTCCAAAATCAATTGTAAAACAATAGCTTAGAAACATGATCATTTTCTTGAATTTTCCAAAACTTGCAAATAGCTTAAAATTTGAAAAACAAACATAATACCCACCTCTAAGATCCATGCCATAAGCTTGATCCAATCCTCAATTGTCCAAAGCTTCCTTGGTTCTTCCAATATAAAATTTCCTAAACCAAAACTTATATCATAATCATCATATTTCACAAACCCATATGATTTCCAAACTCTCTACATCGTAATCTTCCAAAATTCAATATCCTAACCATCATAATTCTTAAAATTGATTACATAATTAACAAACCCATACTAAATTCTTGATAGCTAAGCCAAGAACTTCTAAAATCTCCAACTCTTATCTACTTGTATAACCTTTAGTACTTTCCATTCAAAATTAAACATGACTTAAGACAAAATCACCAACATTAACTTAATAAATCACAAGCCCATATCAATCTCAAGCCAAATCAACCCAAAAACTCAAGAAAATCTCTAAACTCACAAATTTCTCTTACCTTATTTTCCACCATTTTCGAATTTCTTCTTGCTTGGAAGTAAACTTTCACCTTCTTCCTTCCCTTTTCCTTGAAACCCACAAAAATCTTGCTTGGAAGCTACTAAAAATTTGAACCCTAGCAAAACTTTTCTTCCTTCTCCTTCATCTCCACGATAGCCTCTTCTTTCTCTCATCTTTCTTTCCCTCTCTCCTTCTAATTTCGTGACTTACTCCTTGCCCTACAAGACAACCACTTATTTAAATGCCAGCTCATTTAAAATAATGGCCAAAGACCATTTTGTCCCTCCTTGCAAGGCTTATAAACTTACCCTTTAAGTGGACTTCCAAAACTGCCCCTGAATTTATTTCATTTCATGCTTTCTTTGGGACTTTATTTTCAGCATCAAATTGGAGAAATTAGCCAAAACCTACTTCTAGAGAATTATTCCTCTATGTCTTAATTTCATAATGCCTTAAGAATCATCCAATTCGGAGCACTATATCAAAAGTTATAGTCCAAACATGTCGGACACATCATTTGCTAACACATTTTCTAGCAATTCACTTCCTTCCACAAATAAACATTCTTAAAGGCTAAATTGGAATTTCATTTCTTCATAACAAATGTAGCCCCATGTCTTAACTTTATTTCTCCTCAAACATCGCTTCAATTGGATCTCCACAGATCCCGAATTTCACAAAATACTGAACTATGTTCAGAAACTTTCCTGTCTCAAATTGATTCAAATAATCTTGCTCAATTAAAACTCTAAAAATTCATAAATTTTACATAACATGAAATTCATAGTCTTAGGAATCCAACGCTTCGAGAACTAAGTCATTCGGATGTCGGGCGGAAAAGATATAAGCAAAAGATTTGACAAGGTCGGATGAGGAAGGAAAATAGCAAGATCAGAATGAGACAAATCATTCCGATTATCATAAGATTCAATCAAGCTCTTTCAATTCAACTCCAAATGATACAAATTTTCATGGAGAGAAGGATACATCTGTTATGAATTCAATGCTTCAAGAATCGCCTCAATCCGAGGTTGGATGAGTGAGTTATGATCAAAACAATTCAACATGTTCAAACCCTAAATCGGTTTGAAACTCTTTTGGCGCAAACGCCATAACTTTCTCTACAAATATAAAAATGCCTTCTTTATTGTTCCATTGGAAAGATAACATCAAGATCTACAACTCGTATTAGAGGCCTCGAAGTGAGATCCGACCTCTAAAATGGTCAAAATTTCGTTTTTCACCAGTTGACCCGTGGCTGTTCATTAAACGGACATGCATGTCCGTTTAATGGACACATACGGCCCAAAATGTTCCAAACCATCCGAGAATGTCCGTTAAACGGACATACATGTCCGCCTAACGGACATGAACAAGGGGAGGGGTCCTTCTGACCCGAGGCTATCCGTTAAACGGACTAACGGACATGGGTTTTTCCAAACCCATTCAAACCTTTTTCCCATGTTTCTCACAACCAAACTAACATCATATACACTTATAATCTCCACATATTTACTTATTCAAAGGCCTAAACACTTCATAACAATTCAAGCAATGAATTCAATTTATGAACTTCTCAAATCTCAACTAAATTGATTCATCAAAACCTCAAATTTCAAACATTCATCAAAGCTGTCACTAACATCAATCTTATATAACATCATAACTTGTATCAACTATAACTCTTAACTCCGATCTCGAAATCTTACATACTTGATCTCGTTGGAAAGTTAAAAGAGCAAGCTACAACTTCAGAGAAGGCAACTTTGGCCAATTCTATTTCAATCATTCCCTAATTTCTCTTAAATCAGCATATACATTTTTATTCTACATTCAACCTCAATGCACATGATTTCCTACATTCAATAGCATCATGTCATTTACCAAATTGCCTCTCTTACTCTTGCATAATATCTCACATGTATGACCATAATTCATACTAAGGGTTTCTCAACTCACTATCCTTACATAAACCCATATCTCATTAAGGCACAAATAACATTTGTAACTCACTTTATACACCAACACAATCATTTACTTTCATACTCACATTTCTAATTTCCACTCAAGGATCGGGGTCCAACATTTCTCCCCCTCTTAACAGAATTTCGTCCTCGAAATTCATACTTAAGCAAACACCAAGTAATATATTCTCTTAACTCATGACTCCCAAATGATCCTAGTCATTCACATATTCAAATCCTCACCACACATATTCGTAAAGTTTTTCACTTCCTATATCATATATCATCTATATCATATTCACACACCAATAGTTCTTATCATATTTCCACAAGTGCATAAATTTAACTCACTTTATCCAAAAATCAATATTCCTCAACCTATGGACACAAATTAATGGTCCAACCCTTAATGAACCTTAACATGCACCAATTCATCATTCAAACCAATCTTTGTCATTTTATACATATACTTCTATCTCCAAAAGTTCACAATTTCCTTTCACAAAAGGATAACCAATATCCATTTATCCCAATTCATCAGAATTTTAATATCAATTTCATTATCACAACCTAAAATCACTCAAATTTCTTATCACACATATTCTTATCTTATTCACAAATTTTCACATCTTTATGAGATTGAATCATCACTATCATATCAAATAACTATTTCTTCACATATGCCAATGATCTAATTTATATATACATTCCTATCATCAAGCTCATCCTTAAAATTCATATTTGCATCTCACATACATTCAAGTCACATCGTCCAATTTCATCATGAATTTCAAACCTTAATTTCCAGTATCATAATCCTAAACTCAATCATAATTCTTCACCTTAATCAAACAATCACGTAAGTTCTTCAAATAATTCATGCAAATTTACTCACATCAATATCACATTCTCACAAAATCAAACTTATCCTTACAAACTCTTATCAACTTCTCATGTAAGTCACTCATACACATACGCCCAAGTAAGATCATATTACTGGGCTCTGATACCATACATGTTGGATCTCGTTTTCGACACCCAACTGCTTAAACACTTAATACGCTATTACTGCTTAAACTGATCATGATCATTCTTGAATCGAATTCAAATCGAATGAAAGTGAAACAAATGCGAAGCGAATAGGGTCGAATACAAATATGAAACAAACGGATTCAAATCGAACGTAATTGCGGAAACAAAAGTGAAGCGAAATACGAAACTTATTTAACTTTTGACAAACATGCGAAAAAGCAATGGATCGGATTCAAACTTAGAATCGAAACATACATATGAAGTCAAATCGAATAGCATGATAAGTGTTCGACATCCGGGATCAATTATCTTAAAGAAGCGTCGCGTTGGATTACCTTAGACTGGACCTATCCGAAACGGTATGAATTTTTTTTCTTTTTTTTTTGCTTTCTTAAGCATGCTTTCATCTATCATATAAGGACTTAGCCTTAAACTCATACTAATCGCAAGTTGCTTTATTCTTCTAATTCATCACATTCCTTATTCTTAACCATAACAAATCTCATTCTCATGTCAAATAAAATTCCTAAATTCATACACAAATTCATAAAATCCATATACTATCCTACAAAAATTCGGCAGCACAACGGCTGCAATTTAATAACCCCAAAAACCTGCAAATAACTTAAATACACTTCTATAATACCAGCTCAATCAATCCAATCATCAAAATCAACCGGACCCTCCGTCCGGGATTTCAGCAGAAACAAACGCAATCTTAGTTCTAACCACATCAATCATTCACATACTTAACCATAATCCCATCATCATACACATTCATACAAATCTTTACATATCCCACTCACATTCATAAGATCAATTCAATACAATTTCATTACCGTTCACAAATTTATAAATCATCATATACGACTTACTCAATTCTATACAATTTCTTAATTTTCATACATCCTGAAGGAAAATGCTTGAAATACATTTATGGAAATTTAAGCCATATCAAAGACTTATACAAACTCATTATCAAGCCCTACTTTATACAAAACACATGCTATACAAAACGAGCATAAAGTCTTGCCATGCTTTCATCCGATCTCCTTCTCGAAAACCTGGAGATGGGGATGAAAGGGGGGTGAGCTAGAGAGCTCGTGGATAATATGCTCATGTGTTGAAAAATAAACAAAAGCCATTTCTCAAAAAATTTTCCATTTTATAAAGGATTTTATAGTAGAAATTTCATCAAATGTTTATTTCACAAACTCTTTAACCTTTCAAAACTTTTATACCAAAATGCTAAAAACTGTCACAATTAAAACTTCACTTTCTTATTTCTCGTAAAACTCAAATACTTCTTTTCACAAAGCATGAACAATTTCAAACGTATGAATGCATCACATTTCAATCAACATCAAATCATATAACACATCATAATGGTTTGGCAGGTTCATAATTCATGACGAACTACACAATTCCATAAAATGGCCTTGTGTAGTCGTATACACATAAGGGAGTCCTAAAAGGAACTCCGTGCCACTTGCGGGCAGCCGAGAGAAGGCTATACACATAATGTCAACGTGCACGTGACGGTTTTCTTGAGGGACTATGCCGCACCCACATAACATGTAATTTATGCATTGACAAATACTTTGCCCCAAATGGCACTTTCTTAAAAACTTGATTTCATGAGCATGACATATATATGCATTTCTAGCTTCAATTCACAATTTGCAAACCATAATTCCCATGACAATTCTCAATCATTCCAAACAAAGAATGCATACTTTAGCCAATTACAAATCATTTAAACCTCATATCACACAAATTCACGTATTCAATTTTCAATCAATTAATCATAATGAACTCAAACGTGTATTTCAACTTTATCAAATCATTCAAAATCCATTGAATGAACAATTTAAAACATTTATAAAAATTGTCCGAAAACAATTAGAGGAATTTCTTAAATCATTTGGGAATAATGAACTTAACAATCATCTTTCCAAAATCAATTGTAAAACAATAGCTTAGAAACATGATCATTTTCTTGATTTTTCCAAAACTTACAAATAGCTTAAAATTTGAAAAACAAACATATTACCCACCTCTAAGATCCATGCCATAAGCTTGATCCAATCCTCAATTGTCCAAAGCTTCCTTGGTTCTTCCAATATAAAATTTCCTAAACCAAAATCAACCAAAAATCACATCATAATCATCATATTTCACAAACCCATATGTTTTCCAAACTCTCTACATCGTAATCTTCCAAAATTCAATATCCTAACCATCATAATTCTTAAAATTGATTACATAATTAACAAACCCATGCTAAATTCTTGATAGCTAAGCCAAGAACTTCTAAAATCTCCAACTCTTATCCACTTGTATAACCCTTAGTACTTTCCATTCAAAATTAAACATGACTTAAGACAAAATCACCAACATTAACTTAATAAATCACAAGCCAAATCAACCCAAAAACTCAAGAAAATCTCTAAACTCACAAATTTCTCTTACCTTATTTTTCATCATTTTCGAATTTCTTCTTGCTTGGAAGTAAACTTTCACCTTCTTCCTTCCCTTTTCCTTGAAACCCACAAAAATCTTGCTTGGAAGCTACTAAAAATTTGAACCCTAGCAAAACTTTTCTTCCTTCTCCTTCATCTCCACGATAGCCTCTTCTTTCTCTCATCTTTCTTTCCCTCTCTCCTTCTAATTTCGTGACTTACTCCTTGCACTACAAGACAACCACTTATTTAAATGCCAGCTCATTTAAAATAATGACCAAAGACCCTTTTGTCCCTCCTTGCAAGGCTTATAAACTAACCCTTTAAGTGGACTTCCAAAACTGCCCCTGAATTTATTTCATTTCATACTTTCTTTGGGACTTTATTTTCAGCATCAAATTGGAGAAATTAGCCAAAACCTCCTGCTAGAGAATTATTCCTCTATGTCTTAATTTCATAATGCCTTAAGAATCATCCAATTCGGAGCATTATATCAAAAGTTATAGTCCAAACATGTCGGACACATCATTTGCTAACACATTTTCTAGCAATTCACTTCCTTCCACAAATAAACACTCTTAAAGGCTAAATTGTAATTTCATTTCTTCATAACAAATGTAGCCCCATGTCTTATCTTTATTTCGCCTCAAACATCGCTTCAATCGGATCTCCACAGATCCCGAATTTCACAAAATACTGAACTATGTTCAGAAACTTTCCTGTCTCACTTTGATTCAAATAATCTTGCTCAATTAAAACTCTAAAAATTCATAAATTTCACATAACATGAAATTCATAGTCTTAGGAATCCAACGCTTCGAGAACTAAATCATTCGGATGTCGGACGGAAAAGATATAAGCAAAAGATTTGACAAGGTCGGATGAGGATCTACAACTCGTATTAGAGGTCTCAAAGCGTGATTCGACCTCTAAAATGGTCAAAATCGCGTTTTTTACCAGTTGACCCGTGGCTATTCGTTAAACGGACATACATGTCCGTTTAACGGACACATACGGCCCAAAATGTTCCAAACCGTCCGAGAATGTCCGTTAAACGGACATGAGCAAGGGGAGGGGTCCTTTTGACCCGAAGCTGTCCGTTAAAGGTTTTTCCAAACCCATTCAAACCTTTTTCCCATGTTTCTCACAACCAAACTAACATCATATACACTTATAATCTCCACATATTTACTTATTCAAAGGCCTAAACACTTCATAACAATTCAAGCAATGAATTCAATTTATGAACTTCTCAAATCTCAACTAAATTGATTCATCAAAACCTCAAATTTCAATCATTCATCAAAGCTGTCACTAACATCAATCTTATATAACATCATAACTTGTATCAACTATAACTCTTAACTCCGATGTCAAAATCTTGCATACTTGATCTCGTTGGAAAGTTAAAGAGCAAGCTACAACTTCAAAGATGGCAACTTTGACCAAGTCTATTTCAATCATTCCCTAATTTCTCTTAAATCAGCATATACATTTTTATTCTACATTCAACCTCAATGCACATGATTTCCTACATTCAATAGCATCATGTCATTTACCAAATTTCCTCTCTTACTCTTGCATAGTATCTCACATATATGACCATAATTCATACTAAGGGTTTCTCAACTCACTATCCTTACATAAACCCATATCTCATTAAGGCACAAATAACATTTGTAACTCACTTTATACACCAACACAATCATTTACTTTCATACTCGCATTTCTAATTTCCACTCAAGGATCGGGGTCCAACAGGCAATTAGGTCTTTTATCAATCATTATTGACATGGCAATAAGTGTTGTCGTTTAAGAAGAGTGGAGCACGACTCTTACAAGGAAAAAGAGCAAAAGAATAAAAGAAGAAGAGATGAGAGGAAGAGAGCACTTTCGGATGAGAGAAAATGAAAGAGAAAAAGAAGGAGCAACAAGGGTTTCAAATTTTTAGGTTTTCTAGCATGAATTTTGAGTTGTTTCAAGGGGAAAAAGATGGAATAAGGTGATATTTCCCTTATAGGACAAGGAAAAATCCAAAAATATGAAGATTGAGGTAAGAGGTGAATTTTTTATTTTTAAGTTTTTAATGAAGTTTTGGTTTAGAAACTTTGCTTATGGTATGAGTTTGTTAATTCTATGCCTAATTTTAGAGATAGCATGGGTTAATTGGATCAATTTTGAATAATTGTGAATTAGAGCTATGCCCAATTTTGGGATTTGGAGATTTTGGAAATTGATGATTTAGATATCTTAAAATTAGTATGAGTTTATGAATTATGACATCAATTTTAAGGATTATGTTATTTATGAGGTTGAATTTGGGTGAATTAGTTTAGGAAAATTTCAATTGGAAGAAAGAAAGAAGCAAGGGTCAATTGAAGCTAGGGACAAGCTTCTAGCATCGATTCGAGGTGGGTAGTATATTTATTTATTGAATTTTAAGCTAAGTATGTGTATTTCAAAATTCAAGAGGCAAAATTTTTGGAGAAATTAATGTTTATATAAATGTTTGAAAATTATGATTTCGAAGGATTAAATTCCTTATTTTAGAAATGATTTTTAGAAAATGCAAGATTTATGAAATTCATGGTTTTCGAAATATTTGATTAATTTGAAAAATGGGCTTTGTGATTTTGAATATGTTTGATTTATGATTTAAAGAAATTGTTGCATACATTGTTATGAATTTGATTGATATGTGATTAAATTGATGATGTGAATTGCATTAGATTTGTTATATGAAGTCATGTGGATATGTGACGGTGTCATTTATGACACGATATGATGTGGAAATATGAAATTTTGAAAAAAATTAAGATTTTCGAAAAGTGCCTACGGGCAATCCGAATTTTCGATTTTCAATTATGTGTTATGTGGGTTTGGTCAGGTCCCATAAGTGGGACGAGTGCGCACTTGTCTATTTTTAAGCCTTCTCCCAGCTGCCCGCTAGAGGCACTGAAGTTCCGATCTCGGACTGCCATAAGTCACGGCTACACCGGACCGCTATACGGGAAGGTGTAGTATGTTTCGTCACGGCTGCACAGGATCGCTATACGGGAATGTGCAGTACGTTCTGTTTTGGACCGAACCGGACCACTTGATGTGTTATGTGTTTTTGTTTGTCAATAAGTGTGATGCATTGCATGTTTTGAAAAAGTTTAAGAAATATGGATTTTTGTTCATGAAATATGAAAAATGTGAAAAGTTTGAGACATCAAATTTTGTGGATTTTTTAACCGAGAATTTATTGAAATTGTTTGGCAATAATTTGAAAGTTTGAGAAATAAGGGAATTGCCAAATTTTTCTACTATGATATCTTTAAAAATAAACGACAAAAAGTTTTGAAAAATGTTTTCGCTTATCTTTCAATTTATAAATATATTATCCACGAGCTTTGTGCTCACCCCCCCCCCCTTTCATCCGCATCTCCAGGTATAGAGCAGGAGATCGGATGAAAGATTGTCAAGACCATTTGTTCGATTGTGTATAGCGTGTATTTTGTGTAAAGTTGATTTTGGTATTGCTATGGTATATGGATGAATTGCCATTGATGTATTTCGAGCATGTATTTCAGAATGTATGAGGATTACGAATGTTGGACCCCGATCTTTAAATGGAATTTAGAAATATTAAAGAACTTGAATGAGTGTTTTAATGTATGTTTTGTATTAGATGAATTTATATTTAAAGAAATTGATGAGACAAAAGAATTGATTCGTTTGATGGTTTTGACATTTGAGTCGTTTTGCTTAGGTTATGAAAGTTTAAGTGAATGGGCGAATGAAATGGAAGTAGAAAAGTAAAGAAAGAAAGTAAGAGAATGTGAAAAATTAAGAAAGTTGACTTTTTGATTTAAGCCAAATTTGAGAAAATGATCTTCTGGAAACTTGTAGATTATGTCAAGATCTTTCTGTAGCCATAAAGTTTGATATTTTTCGATATCGGGAGTGAGAGTTATGATCAGTCAAAGTTTGCTTAAAGTTTGACTTTTTGAATTAGGCAAAATTCGAGAAAATGATCAACATGAAACATGTAGCCTCTGTCGAGAGCTTTTGTGGACATAAAGTTTGCTATTTTTGACTTGAGTTGAGAGATATGAATTTCGAAGATATGCTTTGTTTGAAAATGCTATTAAGTATAGATTTGTGTGTTCTATGCTTGAGGCCACTCGTAAATTTGATTTAGTTTGAATTAGAGTAAGTGGTATTCATGAAAGTTTAAGATGATATTTTATCTTTCCATTTATATAAAGTTTGCAATTTTTCAATATCGGGGCTAGGAGTTATGAGCGATTAAAAATTGGAAGTCGTTTAGGAAAAGCTGTTTTGGACAGAATCTTTGATTGAGTTTTCAACCTCTTTCAAGACCTAATTTGATTTTGAGTTCTTCAGGGAAGTTGTAGAGCTTCCTTGGATCTTTCTATTGACACTAAATTTGTTAAATTCCAAGTTCGGGATCGATAGATATGATTTTGGAAAAGTTCAGTTTTGACGTTCTGCTACTTTGTTTCTTTATCCGATCCCTTTCGTAATCTTTTGCTTATAATTCCTTCGTCCGACATCCGATTGATTTGATTCTCGAAGCGTTGGATTCCTAAGACAATTACGTTCATTTTTATCAATAATTATGATTTTTAGGAGATTAAATGGAAAGAGATTGATTGAACCAAAGTAAGAGATTTGGTTATAGGTTATAAGTTGGATAATTTTCTGAACATAGTTCAGTATTTTACAATTTTCGGGAGCTGTACAACTCCGATTGAGTTGATTCTTGAGGGAAAATAAATTTAAGATATAGGGATACAAATCATGTGAAGGTATCGAAATTTAATTTCATCCCTAAGATTGTTATTTTCTGGACTGAAGTTATGTTAATGTTCAGTTTCGGATTTTGTGCAGGTCAGTTAGTAATTCGCCATAACTTCTTCGTTTTAGATCCGAATTGGCGCCGTCGAGTGGCGTTGGATTCGTAGATGGATCGAGAGGAACAATTGTTAAGAAGAAAGTTTGTCCACATTATTTCGTTTAGATGCTTAAAAACAGGACGCAAGTAGTCAGTTTTTCAAAACGAGGTCGATTAAGTCGACCCATTGGTGAGACGTCGCCCAATGAGGCTGATTCTTTTTATTATTATTATTTTATTATTTTATTTGTTAATTGGTAATTTGTGATTTCATGCTTCTTTTGTCAATTTCTTTTCGTCAAACGTCCGATTGACCTGATTCTTGAGGCATCGGATTAAGTAGAACATTTAATTTCATTTTGTAAGAAATTGAGAATTTTGGACGGAAATTGGCGTGGCCCCGGGTAGCGGAGCCTTTAATCACTGTTTTGTTTAATTGGGGACCTATAGAGGTCCGAATTGCGCACCGTCACCGCCAATAGGTTTCTAATTTTTAGGCGGATTTTGTTATGGGAAATTTGGATTTAGGGTAGGAAAATTCATGAACATGCATATTTCACCTACATGTGCACAAATTGCATCTGTAGTGACTCGTTCTTTCTCTGTTTCTTGTAGAGGCCCAAGTGGAGCGTCGTCCGACCGACGGGGCGGAAACTTCCCGGCATTAGCTCGGAAGTAATAGGTGAGTAACCTAGTTGGTTTCTCAACCTTATGTGTTTCTTAATTATATGCATTGATTGTCATGAGGAAGCAAGGATGGATATATGTGATTGATTTCGGACCATGGGTGTTCGAAATATTGGATTGTGATATTGAAGTGCAAATGAGAATAAGTGCGTGAGAATGCATTAGTAAATTGGATTGTAAATGTGATAGTGAAACGAAAGGTAAATGCATGGAATGAAATCTGGATTTGAAAGTCGAGGACATTGGAAAATGATCGAAATAGTAATTAATTGGAATTGGAAATAGAAATGCGATAATTGGAAATTGGAAAATGACATGTGCATTCATGCATAGTAAATGATCGAGATAATGGCAGTTGTGGACCGGTGTCGCCACCGATTTTAGAGCTTTAAGCTCAGCGCATACGAGGCCTCGTGTCTAACGTATTCGAGCCTCGGCTCGATGATCGAGCTATGCCTAACGTTTGAGGCTTTAAGCCCATGTTTGAGCCAATGGCTCAGCGTATATGAGCTCGGTATGCGGTCACAACAACGAAAGAAAATGGAAGAGTCACATGCACACTGCATAAATGAATGTTTAATGTGAATTGTGTGAAAGGTTTATTGCCTTATAAAATGTGAAA